>PVIW01000379.1:322247-535426 GCA_004026585.1 Noctilio leporinus | reverse complement strand
CCCCCTTTGTCTTGGGGTCCTTTGTCCTTCTAACTCCAGCTCCTCCACCTGCCAGCCCCACCAGTCCCATGAGCCATCTCCCAGCTCTGATGGATGTTGTCTTTGCCTTTAGGCCTGTGCATTTCTCCAGCTCGAGACTGTGGGGTCTGTTTCCTCCATGAAAATGAGGAGTAAAGAGGACCCCAGAATTCATGGCCTTAGCCAGGCTGTGTGCAGGGTTTGGCCGTTTCTGAGCCAGGCCCTGGCTTTGGTCCTTGCCGTCCTGTTCTCACTGTGGCCTGTGAGGGTGGCAGGAGTCCCCCACCTGGGGACTCAGATTTGGAAAGGGACCATGTGCAGGCCCCCAAAGAGTGCTTGATAATTTGACAGCCCTTTAAAATGCCTTTCGTTGGCAGGAGGCTACATATTTTAAATAAAACAAAATGACTGTGAGGATCATGGTTTAATATTTTGAAAATGGAAACTTGAGTGTTCACCATCTGGTTGTGATTCTTTTTTCTGATCTCCCGAAGTGGGTTAGTTTGGGATGAAAAGGGTGGTCGGCCGACCCGCTAGTTCTCTTGAGTTGCTGGAAACCAGATGCTCCCAGGCCCTGGCCTGGGTGAGAAACCCGCCCTCCAGGTGGCTCCACGCACTGGATTGTCTTAGATTTTGGACCTTAAAACTGATGTTAGGATTTTTTTTTATTGGGGTGACATTGATTAATAAAATTATATAGGTTTCATGTGTACAATTCTATGCTACATCTTCACCACCCAGGGTCAAAACTTCTTCTGATGTTGGAATTTTAAAGTATTATTTTTTCAGTTCTGCTCCCCTCCCCCATCTACTTTTCTTTTTTCTTTTTTAAAAGACTTTATTTATTACTTTTAGGGAGAGAAGCAGAGAGGGAGAGAGACACCACTGCACAGTTGCCCCTCACCCGCCTCCAACCACTGACCTGGCTGGAGACCAGGCCTGCAACCTGGCCATGCGTTCTGGCTGGGGATCGAACCAGTGACCCCTGGGTTCGCACGCAGGCTGGCGCCATATCCACTGTGCTGTCAGCCAGGGCCATTTTTATTTTTATTTTTAAATAAGACCATTTGCATACTGTGCGATGAGGAAGGAGTATTCTCTGTAGAAGAGGGCAACTTTCCTAGAAAGTTGAGTCAATAAATTGGATTTGCTGGTACAAGTTTCATCCTGCTGTGCCAAGAGGTCAGGCCAAACCAGGCCGCCCAGGTTCAAGCCCCATCTGTGCCACATGCCAGCTCTGTTCGCTGTTCCTTAGGCCATGTGCCAGCTCTGTCGGCTGTTCGTTAGGCTCCCAAGGTCTCCTCCTCCGAAGGACTGAGTGGGGGCCATCGTCACTGGGTGCTGAGGGTCAGGAGAGGTGCTCTAGTTATGTGCTTATTAATAAATATTCTATTAGTTACTGAGAGATTATTTCATGACAAAGGTCAGCCATGGAAACAGCCACGAGTTTGCTGCCAATTTTTAAAATGTTCTTTCCTGACTTGAGTTACATGATTTCTCTGGATTTTTAAGTGAGCCCAGTTGAGGAAATTAGAGCCATGAAACCAGTTTCCCTGAAGAAAAGAAAATCTTCACCAGCTGATGCCTTGTGTTTCTTAAGTATTTTTGAAAGATGTGGCAATTTTGAAATTTTCCAGAGCAGAAACTTGTTGCTGCCGTGAATTTCTGGTGAGGCCTCGTTTTCTAGTGCACTGCATCTCCGCACATGCGTATACCTTTTCATTTTACAACCTTGTTTAGAAGCTGGACTCATACCTTCATCTCAAGGAAACATACTGTGGAAACTGTTTCAGAACAGACGTCTTAAAGGTGGAAGTGCAGTGTTGTCCAGTGCGTTTAAGCAGAATCAGAATGCTGTCTATGAGGTTGGGGTAACCATGCATCTCATCTGGGGTGAAGAAGAACAGCTTTCACCCCATGCTCATGCTGACCGTGAAGGTCTGGCCACTGAGCCAGGATTCACTGCCTTCATCGGGCCGCAGATGGGAACCCGGTCCTGCAAGCTGGGGGCCTTGCAGTCTGGCTGACACTCTTAGCCAAGGCTCCTTCACCTGGGAAAGTTAGAAATCAGGCCGTTGTTGGTCTGCATAATGTGCTTTAAAAAAATTATTGATTTCACTTTTAGAGAGAGGGTAAGGGAGGAAGGAGGGGGAGAGAGACTGCAATGTACAAGAGCTGCATGGATTGGTTGCCTCTTGTACACTCTGAACTGGGGACCTAACTGGCAACCGGGCGTGTGCCCTGACCAGGAATCAAACCAGGGACCTTTTGGTTCTCAGGCCATTGCTCATCTACTGAGCTACACCAGCCAGGGCATAATGTGCTTTCTATTCAGTGATATTTCTTAACCAGGCCCATACTCCAGGGCCATTGGTATAATTGCCCATTGCATATGAATGCACTCTTTAAAAATCTGTATTGGAGCCTTTGGTCCTCGAACCTTAGGTGATTGAGCAATTTAGTATCACATAAGTGGAATCCTGTGCCCAGACAGGTCTCAGCCTGCAGAGAACAGCCCTTTGTCTCTGTCGCCCTGCTTTCTACACCTGGCCAGTGTCTGAGCCAGTAGCATGTATTTTGGGACAATGGTCCCCAACCTGAATGGCAAACAAGTAAAACCTGGGGACTTGCTTGCATTGCAGACACCAAATTTGAAACCGGAAGCTTTGAGTTTTGACTGAGCAATGTGCCACAGAGCACATTTGAACAGTAAAAGTCACACTTAAGTTTCGCACCATCAGGAGCTCTTAAGGGACCTCGGCAAGATAGGCTGGCATGAGATGTGGGTTCTGGTCCATGGCCCCTCTGCTGTCTGTCTGGCCATTTGTTCGAGGCCTTCCCTGTCTAGAGGTGTTTGTTGGCTCACAGACCAGTCAGCCGGGAGGATGAACCCGCTGGTGCCTGGAGTTTCTCGGGCCCCAGTGTCCCACTCCTGGGAAGGTGGAATTCAGGTAGTGCCTACAGAGTGCTCACAGTCCTTCTAAGAGAGCAGTGAGGAATCAACATGTTTACACTTGTTCCTGTGGGATTCAGGCTAGGAGAACAGTGTCTGCTAGGATTTACAAAAGTTGTTCTGGGACAAAGCAATAATAAATGTTTTCCCCTAAGACTAACTTAGTTCACAATCCTAAACTCATAAGCAATCATGGGTCATGTTTCTGGTGCCAATTGAGTAGTTTTCTCCTCCTTTTCAGTTGCTTTTTTTTTTTTTTTAATCGATTCTAAATATCATGAGGTTTGCTATTTCGTAAGGGCCCAGAAATCACTTCATTTTCCTGTTCATTAAGATTGCTCCAACTTCATTTAGTTTAGGATGTTTTGTTTGTTTGTTTTGTTTTGTTTTAAGATTTTATTCATTATTTTTAGAGAGAAGGGCAGGGAGGGAGGAAGAAAGGGAGAGAAACATCAATACATGGTTGCCTTTCACCTGCCTCCAGCTGGAGACCTGGCTGGAGACCTGCCTTGCAACCTGGTTATATGCCCTGTCTGGGAATTGAACCAGTGACCCTTGAATTTTTCCTATATTATCCTTCAGATCTGGGCTTGACATCAATCAGGTAAAATAGAGAAGAAAGGAGGAAGGAGAAATCTCTAGTACTTGCTACTTTGGAACATTAGCTCATAGCTACCTATGGTTGACTTTCTAAATTTAAAATGGTGACTCTTTTTTGGTGTGTAGAATATCCTGTTTTTAAAGTTCTGTCCTTCAGGAAAAGAACACAGATATGAAAGCAAGAACCTATCCCAAATCGTGCCACTCAGAAATACTCAGTGTTTTGATTAACAGAGAACATGTTTCCAAAAAATCTTCTGCATGTGGGATGCCTATTTACTTTATTTTAAAGTAATTTCTTTTTAACAAGACAATAACATGGGCATACTTTTTTCAAAAAACTTGTTTAGTATAAAATCAAACACAGATACAGAAAACCACACAAAGCACTGAAAAGTGTAGTGAATTATTTTGGGATAAAAACCTTACAGAGCAACACCCCCAAGTCAGGAAATATAACTTTGCTACATTCTCTCAGCCTGCCTCCAAGAGCACCTACTGTTCTGACTTTCACTAGGCATCATCATTTACTTTTGCCTGATTTTAAAAAACTTGATATATATTTTAAGTCTCTGTTAATGTAGAGCTTTCTCCTTTCACCACTTTCTTTTCCTAACAGTGCCTCCTGCTTAACCCTTGCTGTCACATCTTCGCCATTGCCTTCCAGCAGTGGCAGGTCACTCTAGATCTGTCATGGTAGTTGGTTCTGATGGCTTTCAGGGGCCTCGTTAGAGCCCGGCCTTCAGACCTAACCTCTTTGAGGAGGAGGATGGCAGAGCTCTTTCTGTGTCCTTTCCCTTGATAACCCAGTGGGGAACCTCGGTTCTGCACCAAAAATGGGCAGGAAGCCAGGCAGCCCCGTGGGAGCCATACCTTCTCATTTTCCTCCAAAGTGGGGACAATATTAAACCTGTTTAGAAGTCGGGTGCTGTCTGAGTGGAGGCTGCTCGGTTATCTGCAGCTTTCTTTTCAGCCTGGGGTAATGTCCACTGGATTTTTGTTTTGCTTTTGCTTTGCCTCCTGGACCAGCTTGAGCTGCTGAATGGCTGCATGATGATCCAAGGCCCGAGTGAACCGGCCTGCAAAGTCTCACCAAGGATGGTGAGTCCTTTGCCACTGCAGTTGGGAGAGCCAAGTAAGAAGGGAAGGAGTTATGAATGATGTGACCTTGGAGATTGTGAGACCTCCATCTTCTAAAGCTGGAAAGGCAGCGCAGTTCTTGCTGCTTTGTCCCTAGTTCGCAGAACACAGTCCTGGTGGCTGTCCAAATGTGGCTGGGGTTGTTTGTTCCTATTAAACTTCTCTCCCCTTCAAGTCCCATCTTCTCTAGTGACTGACGGCACCCTGGTGACCCTTTTGGAATCCTTTCATAATGTGTAGCACCCTATGGCTTCATGATATTGTAGCTTAGCATATGCCCAGCTTTTAATTTTTTTTAAGAGATTTTATTTATTCATTTTTAAAGAGAAGGGAAGGGAGGGAGAAAAAGAGGGAAAGAAACATCAATGGGAGAGAGAAACATCGATGGTTGCCCCTTGTATGTGCCCCAGCCGGGGACCAAACCCACAACCCAAGCATGTGTCCTGACTGGGAATCGAACTGGCAACCTTTCACTTTGCTGGACTGCATTCAGCCAACTGAGCCACACTGGTCAGGGCTGGAATAGTTTCATAATTTGAAGCTCCCCTGTGGCTTCATGATATGGTAGCTTAGCATGTGCCCAGCTTTTGAGTGATTAAACCTGCAGTCTCCATTAGAAGCAAGGCATCATCAGTGAGGCACAAAGTCCCAACGATACTTTGGTCAAGATGGTGGCTTAGGCAGATATCTCTTGCCTCTTGGCACAAGCACATCATAATTACAACTAAAATACAGAACGACCATCACTTAGAGCCATTAGAAATCAAGTTGAATAGAAGTCTGAAAATTATGGAATTAAAGAAACCACACCCATCCAGGCTGGTAGGGAAGGGCACAGACTTGGAACAAGCTGGACCCTCACCCATGTATGGTGGATAAATACTTGGGAGGGGTATTTTGGGAACAAGGAGTCCCAGCCCCACACCAGGCCCCGTAGCCCAAGGTTCCAGTGCCAGGAAGGTAAGTCCCCACAACCTCTGGCTGCAAAAACCAGTGAAGATTGAGTAGGTGGAAGAAACTGCTGGAGCTCCAAGCAATTCCTCTTAAAGAGCCCACACACAGACCCGCCTACTCAGACTCGCTACCCCTGAGCTCCAGCACTAGGGAAGTAGCTTGAAAGGCACCAGGACCTGGAGGCCTGGAGGAAAGACCTGAAGTGTCTGGCATCAAGGCAAGCAGAGGCCATTGTCCCTGTGCGAAACCCTACCCATACAGAGCTGACAAGCTGGTGCCATGTCTGAGACTCCGTCAACCTAGCTAACACTGTTTGACCCTTGGAGATCCCCAGAGGCTCTGCCCCACCCAATGTAAGGGCCCACCCCAGCTGCTTTTCCATGCGAACAGCTGGCCTTGGCTTCTGCGGCACAACTTCCTAAATCCTCTCAAACAAACAACAGCTGCCTCAGGGAGCCCCAGGCCCAGCACTAGCAGCAGCCACACTAGATGCACAGCTTGTCTCCACCTGGGAATCTCCGAGCCCCGAACAAGTAGCGGCTTCTCAGATCGCTTTCTCGGTCAGGCAGGTGGTCCCTGGGAAAACATGGGTTGGGGATGATCGTGGCCTGCACCACCCTGGAAACCCCCAGGCCAGCGAGCCCAGTGGGCAGCTACAAACCACATTGGTGCATCACCACCCTGCCTCTGCACAGCTGATTCTCCATGGAGGGTGGAGGTTGGTGGTCAGTGGTCATAGCCAATCCCTGCAGCTGACTGGCCTGGGTAAATCCCTCCTGTTGATCTGCCAACAGCAAGGTTCAACTACAAGAGGAGGGTGTACTCAGCCACACGAAGGGTGCACCTTGAGTACCCAGCTTGTGTGATAGGGGAGGCTGGGCCACTGGACCCTACAGGACACCTGCTACATTAGGCCACACTATCAAGACACGGAGTCAAAGCAGCTCTACCTAATACATAGAAACAAACACAGGGAGGCTGCCAAAAAGAGGAGACAAATAAACATGGCCCAAATGAAAAAGCAGATCAACACTCCAAAAAATGAGCTAAAAAAAATGGAGATGAATGACCTTTCAGACGCAGAGTTCAAAACACTCTTTATAAGGATGCTCAAAGAGCTTAGTGAGGACCTCAGCAGTGTAAAAAAAATCCAGTCAGAAATGAAGGATACATAAAGAACAACTTACAGGGAAACAACAGTAGAGTGAATGAAGCTGAGAACCAAATCAATGCTTTGGAACATAAGGAACCAAAAAAACAACCAATGAGAACAACAAGAAGAAAAAAGAATCCAAAAACATAAGGATAGTATAAGCAGCTTCCGGAGTAACTCCAAGAGGTCCAACATTCAGAAAGAGAAAGAAATCAGAAATCTATCTGACAAAAATAATGAAAGAAAACTTACCTAATTTGGTGAAGGAAATAGACATGCAAGTCCAGGAAGCACAGAGAGCCCCAAACAAGATGGATGCAAAGAGGCCCACTCCAAGACACATCATAATTAAAGTGGCAAAGGTTAAAGATAAAGAGAGAATTTTAAAAGCAGCAAGAGAAAGACGTTAGTTACAGGGGACTTCCCCTAAGACTGTCAGCTGATTTCTCTAAAGAAACTTTGCAGGCTAGAGGGATTGGCAAGAAATATGCAAAGGCAAGGAGGGACCTACAGCCAAGATTGCTCCACCCAGCAAAGCTATCATTTAGAATTGAAGAGCAGATAAAGAGCTTCCCAGACAAGAACAAAATAAAGGAGTTCATCCTCACCAACCATTATTATATGAAGTGTTAAAGGGATTTACTTAAGGAAAAGAAGATAAAAACTATGAACAATAAAATGGCAAAAAAAAAAAAAAAAAAAAAAGCATGCCTTTCAACAACTGAATCTAAAAACTAAACTAGGCAAATAAGACTAGAGACAGGATCATGGATGCAGAAATGTTTTGATGGTTGCCAGATGGGAGGGGATTGTGGGTGAAAACGTGAAGAGGTGAGGGGATTAAGAAGTACAAAACAGGTAGTCACATAATAGCCACAGGATGTCATGTACAGTATAGAAAATGAGGCAGCCAAAGAACTTGTATGCATGACCACAGACATGACACGAACAGTGGTGGGGGATTGCCTGGGGGAGTGGGGGTGCTGGGTGGAGGGGACAAAGGGGAAAAAAATCAGGACAACTGTAATAGTATAATCAATACAATAGAATTAAAAAGAAGTCACAATGAATTTGAAGGTGATTAAGAAGAAGAAATTCCCTCCTCCTGTGCAGCACTCTAAGCAACATGGCCTTAACCTGGCACTAGAGAGGCCAGTGTGTTGTTTCTTACAGATGTGTTTGAGTTGAAATGACTTGTTAGTTTAGAGCAGTGACACCTGTTAGGATCCCAAAGCAGCAGCAGCAGCAGCAGCAGTAGCCTCACTGGGATCTTGTCTGAAATACAAATACCTGGGCCTTAACCCAGACCACTGAAACTCCGGCCAGGGCCCAGCAGTCAATGTTTGACCCCGATCTTCAGGAGGTTCTGATGCACATTAACAGGTTTCGATGTTCGTGTCATGGAGACTTGCACAGAACAGTTGTGGGGTCTAGGGTGAGTGCCACCAAGCCTGGAAAGTGGTCTCTGGAGGGAGTGGCCACCTGACCTGAGGCTTTTGAGGGACGGTATCTCTCCAGCATCCCGGCTTACGGCCCCTTGTGCTATAGTTGAGGATTTCAGCCTCTGGTTTGGGAAGGTAGCCGACTGGACCAAAAGCATGATTACATCTTGAAGGAAGAAATAACTTGTTTCATTCTGCGTCATGTGAAGGACTGAGGAGGTCTGTGCGTGGATGTGATTGGTAAAGAGCAGTTGGGATTCTGGGGTTTGCTTCCAATCTTTATCCTGAATGCATATGGCTATGGGGGTGTCTTTAACCTAGCTGAGGTCACACAGTGGGCTCTGTTCTATATGGTGTGTCCCCCACCTCCACCAACTGCTCGTTCATGCAAGAATTCTGGACAGCAGAGCACCAAGGACCAAGGTGGCCAGGGGCCCCAGCATTTGAGTTCCAGTTGTCAGAGGGCCCTGTGCCCTGAAGAAATGGGGGCCTGGGTGCATAGGCCCTTGAGAGGTCATTCTTCCATGGCATTTGGGGTCAGTGCTCCTGGGCCAAGCTTTCGTGAAAGAGGGAGAGGCAGGGGGAGTGCACTGACCGCCACTCCACTGACATTTAGATTCCCTGATGTGCGGGCCGCTCAATCTTGCTTTCTCCTGTGCGGCTTGGAATGGAGCCTCTGATTTTCCCCCGGAACAAAGGCTGTTTTGATGCCTTCTTGCTTCTTCCAGGCGATGTCCCTCACAATGAAATCTTTTCTTTTCCCTTTGTCTAAGCTGGGTGGACTGGGTGGACCATATGGACTCTGTCTGGTTGGTTTTTATCAAATGTTTACAGTTCATGTAGTGTGATAGCTGAGCTCCTTCTTTGCATGAGGAGAAAGAAAAGGTAGATGATGAACCCTTCCCCCATTGCCTCGGGTGGGGATTGAGCGGGGTGGGAGGGCAGGTCGGGGAGGAGGAAGACCCTATGTGAGAGAGAAAACACCACAGTCCCATTCAGAGTTAAGGATCAAGTTGGTATCAAAGAAAGAAGCCCTGGCTGGTAGCACAGTGGATAAGGCACTGGCCTGCAAACCCAAAGGTCGCAGGTTCGGTTCCCCAGCTAGGGCACATAACAAGGTTGCAAACCAGGTCTCCAGTCAGGTCTGTGGCTGGAGGCAGATGAAAAGCAACCATACATTGATGTCTCTCTCCCTCTCTGCTTCTCTCCCTTCCCCTCTTTCTAAAAATAATGAAATAAAATCTTTAAAAAAAAAGAAAGAGGTGACAGAGGATCCTTGGGCAGGTGGGAGGAGCCCCCCCTTTTGGTGGGGGGGCCCTGCGATGCTGTGCTGGGGCCCCCACAAAGACTGAAGAAATCCTTGTCAGAGGAGGCATTGCCCCGAGCGCCAGGCCTTGAGGGGTTGGCAGAGGCCAGGTTGGCACTGGTGCCACAGGTCTGTTCTGAGCCAAGTTCACGCTGACCCTGCTTGACCCAGCTGGCCAGGTAGGGCAGGCCCGGGCTGGCCTGAGCAGAGATGTGTCAAATCCAGGACACTGCCTCTCCTTGCTCCTTGATTTGTCTTACCTGAGACCCCTGGCCCTTGTCTGCGCTTTCCAGGCCTGGTGATGGATTTACTGCAGCCGGGAACAAAACTTTCTATCCCTGCAGGGCTGCCTACCTCACCCTGACGCCTACTTAAGATGTGACGCCATACTGGGGTGCACAAAGGCCTGTTTGCAATTTAGCAGACAGTTTTCTAAATACTGTGGCTCTCTAAGACCCGTTTCCCGGAGTCGGCATGCGTGTGGATCATATGCTGTTGTAGCTGTTTGACTGTTGAGGATAAGGCATGTGCAGGGACCTGACCTTGGGGAGCTAGTATGTGCATGTAGAACTGCACATATGAGCCACCATTTACGGAGGCTCGTATGTGCCAGCACTGTATTTAGTGCTTAATGGACATGATCCGTGAATACTTAGGGAGTGATAACTTCCTTCAGTCCCCCCTTTGGCGGGATAGTTCGGCCGGGCTGGTGTTATGGACCACCCTGCTGTCCCGCTTTGCCCAGGCCCCTAGCCCTGTATAGCAGCAGGTAGACGGCCGCACAGCGGGAGCCTGCAGGTCAGAATCAGGAACGTGGCTTCTAGTTTGTCCAACAGCGCATTTTAAGCAGAAGGGTCAGAAATAACTCACCCCAGGGGACCTGCTCACCAGCTAACTAGCTGGTTAGCCAGACCAAGCAGCAAGGACTTCGCACTGCTGACCTGGTGCCTGGAAGAAGCAGCATTTTATGGGAGATTCCATTATTTCCTCTAAAAATGACCTGCTGTTTTACCACCATTGTACTTACACTAGCGCAATGGAAGCATTTGAAGGTATCATACATTTTTAGTGGAAAGTGGAGATGACTTGGTTATTTTATTCACTGACATAGATACAGCCAAGTCAGCCAGAGGTGAATCATTCTCCATTTTCCAGACTAATCATTCGTATGATTCTCTCTCAACATTTGCTCATAATATATCAGCTGTGGATGTTCAAAGCCATTTGACTTGTGAAAATATTTTATTTTGCAGGTTGTCATCAGCAAAAGAAATGTTTGGCAACCAGCGCTATGATTAGTTTCTAATCACCTTGTTAGTACTCTCCCCGTAGCTCCAGGATTTCTTTTTCTTTGGATTTGCCTGTTCTGGACATTTCACATAAATGGAATCATATAATATTTGATCCTTTGTGTCTGGCTCCTTTCACTTGGCATGATGTTTTCAAGGTTCATTCCTTTTTATTGTCAAGTAATATTCCATTGCATCGATATATACCACATTTTGTTCATCCATTTGTTAGTTCATGAACAATTAGATTGTTTCTACATTTTTGGCTGTTATGAATACTGCTGCCAAGAACATTCACAGACAAGTTTTTGTATGGCTCTATGTTCTCATTTCCCTTGGGTAGGTTCCTGTGAATGGAATTGATAAATGGTTTGGTAACCTTTGATTGTAGCCATCTTTGAGGGTGTGATATGGAATCTTCTTGTGGGTTTTTGAAAGTCCTCACCCAAGGATGTGTTTACTGATTTTTAAGAGAGGAAGGTGGAGGTTGGATGGGGAGAGAGATAGGGAAAGAGAGAGAGAGAGAGAGAGAGAGAGAGAGAGAGAGAGAGAGAAAAGAGAAACATCCATGTGAGAGACAAATGTTGACCCATTGCCTCCCACATGTGTCCCAACCAAGGATCAAACCCTCAACCTTTTGGTTCATGGGATGTAGCTCCAACCAGCCCAGCCAGGCCAGGGCTCCTTGTGGTTTTGATTTGCATTTCTTTGATGGCCACTGATGTTGGGCATCTTTTCATGTGCTTATTGGGCCATTTGTTATACAAACTTTGGAAATTATTTTGTTCAATTGAAAGATATCTTGAAATAAGTATCTTTGAATAAGTGCTTAAAATATTTCAGCACAAGTGGAAGTACTCTTTTTTCCTACATCACTGCTTTTTTTGAAGATCTAGTTGGCTTTATTAAGTGATTCATGAATTGGGCAGTGTCCCATCTAGCAATTAGAAGAGCGTTTCCTTCAGTGAGTTTTCAATTATATATGTATATGTATGTATATATATTTTATGTGTGTGTGTGTGTGTGTGTGTGTGTGTGAGCCTTAAGGCACCTTTATTCTCTATCCTCAAATAAAGTTGTTTTTTTACATAATGACGTAAGTAGAAAAACATATACACTGTAAAAGATTCAAAAAGTAGAAAGAAAAAACAATGTTCACATGACACCAAAGAAAACCATGTTCAATATCTGGCATATTTCTTGGACTTTTACTATTCCCCATTCTCTCATGTATAATTAAATTATACTATAAATACTTTGTTCTTTTCATTTACAAGCATTTTCTACTGTAAACATTTTAATGTCTATATAATATTCCACCAGGTGGATAAACCATAGTTAAACCATTTCCATACTGAGATCAAATTGAAAAAATAATGAAAGAAGAATTTGCAGAAGGAAATAATGATATTTAGTATATGCATTAACTAGATAAAATAGTTTATTTCACTCTGGTGAATATTGGAAATTGTAAAATTTAAAGCATTATTTTTTTTGTCCTGTTCACCCAGAAATCTTGTAGAAGCGAGATAAGAATTCCTGCTTTCTAACATCCCAAATGCAACATAAAGCTCTGCATTTTTCATATTTTCACCTTTAAATGTGTACCATGCGTGGATACAATATTGAGTCCTTGGAATTAAATTTTTTAAAAAATTCTTCCTTTTTTTCTGACCCTAATTGTAATAGTAGACTGCTCTGTCTCCTTTCTAATACCTTCAAACATTGGCGTTTCTATTTCCAATACCAGTTTTAAAAAGAAAAATCCAATGTGAGAGACAAAGAACCCAAGTTGCCTCAGTCAGAGGAGGCAGTGTTATATGGATTTGAACCAACTGGTAACCTGAGTCACACACAGCTGCTATTAATAGAACAGGGACACCTGTTCTATTAATGGTGTAAAGGACACCTTCTGCTGCCTCAACCGGTGCATATCCACGACTTCCTATCTGGCTGTGATCATGAAGATGGGAAGCAGGGCCCTGGTGCATTCTAAGTACAGTAATTACAGTCACTCCAGAACAGGTAAATTACTCTTTGGTATTTAGACCACCTGAGTTATCCAGTGCCCCTTTGCCTATCAAGGAAATGAAATATTCTTATGTGAATATGGCTACACTCTGAGTTCTTGGAGGGCTAGAAGTGTGGGCAAATGTTTTCTCCATACTAGACTGACTTCCAGCTCATGGTGGTATATGCTGAATGAATCAATGAATGAATCAACAAATGAAAGATTGAAGGATGGGAGTAGCAGAAACTAATTGCCAACCTGAATGTCCGTCTTCTGCCATGTTTTCCTCTTTACTAACAGCATTTGATTTTATTTCATGCTTCAGCCCCCTTGCAGCAGGCGGGGGTGGGTAAGGGAAGGGGAGGCAGCTGGAGGGTGTTGATTGGTCCAGGCCCATCACAGTGGCCCCACTCCCCTTGCCCTGGTTTTGATGTGGGCCATTGGGATTAGCACAAGTCTGCTTCAGTCTCCTGGGAAAGGCTCTCCTTGTGGGTCAGAGGGAGGCATGTGAAGATGCTGCCCCTCTCCTTTCCCAGGACATTGTCATGTGTGCTGGTGACGCTGTGTCTGCTGCTCTCACCTTGTAAGAAATGGGAAATACAACACCTGAAGGATGTTTTCTTTTTAAGTGACAGTAAAAGCAAACCTGTCAGTTAAGTCTGAACTCGGACTTGACTTCCTCCTTGACTCCTCCCCCTACAGGCCCTTTGCCCGTTGGGGTTAGTGTGGCACCTTTGTGCTCTCTTGGCAGCTGAGCACAGGAGGAGCCCTTAAAGGGACCCTGTCCTCCATCCCGCCTAATGCAGGGACATGGCTAACGCCCAGTGTGACCTTGCCCATCCTTTTTATGGCCACTTGAGTTGTTGAGCTAACCTTCCCCTTCCAACATATGACAAAGTGGCTTATGTGCATTTAAACGATTCCACTTCACTCAGCCATTTCATATCTAGGAACCTATTTTCTGCTTTGAAAAATGTACAAACTTGTTGCCTGTTATCTAGGGATATTCATGGTAGTATATGCCAAAGAGTTAAAACAGTCTTAAATTCCCACTACTGGGCTGCTGGTGAAGTTATGCTTTGTCCCTTCATTGGGTTACTGGGCATTTGTAAAAGTCAAAGAGATATCTGTGTGGACATTGAGAAGGAAGCATCCAAGAAAAGCTACCTAGCAGGAAAAGCAAAGTGCAGGGTTATTTGTAGAGTCTGCTATTTTCATGTTAAAGAAATGCGGGTCTACCACATGTCACCAAAAGTTGAGGTCATGAGACACACCATTGCTTTATGTATGTCTAAGAAAGAAAAAAATGGTAGAGAGTAGTTGTACTGTTGGCTTTAAGACACACCTTGATTTCAGAAACATTAAAAATGTACCTCTTAGGAGAGTTATTCTTGACTATCCAGCCTTTGTGCTAAGATTTATTTTTTAAACAAGGGCATCCAGGTGTGTGTATACATACATGCACATACACATATACATGTACATGCATATGTTTATGCAATGTAAGTAGGTCTTAGGCTTCAGGGAACTTGTACATGTTTTTCTGTTTTTGTACAGATTTTGAGATCTTCACCCTTACCCCCTACCTCAGGATGGGACCTGAGTTTGCCATATCTTTAAAAGACATACTTAACTTGACTGGTAGGCTTTCTAGGAGTCTTGATGAATTCTAACAAAAATTTGAAAATAGTGGCTTGGTGACTGTCAGGGACCATTTTCTCCCTTTGTCTCTCACCAGGGCTGGCTCTTAAGTTGGCCTGCAGGTATGTCATCTTTTGTGGGCATTTTCCTACAAGACTATATGTGATGGGTCAGGTATAATTTTCTTTAATATTTTGCTCTTATTTTAAAATTAGCTCTCACCCTGGCTGGTAGCACAGTGGATAAGGTGCCAGCCTGCGAACCCAAAGGTCGCAGGTTCGATTCCCCAGCCAGGGCACATAACAAAGGTTGCAAACGAGGTCTCCAGTCAGGTCTACGGCTGGAGGCAGGTGAAAAGCAACCATACATTGATGTCTCTCTCCCTCTCTGCCTCTCCCCCTTCCCCTCTTTCTAAAAATAATGAAATAAAATCTTAAAAAAAATTTTTTTAATTAGCTCTCAGACATATGAGGTCTGTCCTGAAAGTATTGAGCCATATACTATTTTAATTATATGGGCATTGGCTTGATACTTTTGGGACAAATCTTGTACATTCTCAGGGGAACATTTTTAACGTGGCTGCATTCGGGGTGTTGTTTTCCCCCCTAGAGAGATAGCTCCTGTGGCGGGAATTGTTCAAGGCACAATACCGGGTAACTTGGGTTCTTCCTGGCCTCACCAGCTTACTTGAGGTGTCTCAGTGTCCTCCTCTGTGAAATAGAAATGATAACCTCTGCTGTGCTCTGCTTACTTCCCAGTTTTGTGAGGAATGAATGAGATACAACCGATGTGAAAGCAACATATACTTGGGATGGACAATTTAGGTAATATAATACCTAAAAGCATGAGGAATCGTGTTACATGCCCAGAGCGGTGATTCAGAAAGTGCTCGATTGATATTAATCACTTTTTCCTGCATAAGAGATGTCCATTCCTTCTTTAAATTGTTTCATCCTTTCTGTATTGATGCTAGGGAGCCATGTCAATAAGACGAACAGGGTCAAGCCCCTGAGGGCATTTAATTGTTTTACATGCTTCAAGTTGTCTAATGTTAAAGATTTTATTTATTATTTTCAGAGAGAGGGGAAGGGAGAGAGGCAGAGAGGGAGAGAGACATCATGTATGGTTGCCTTTCACCTGCCTCCAGACCTGGCTGGAGACCTGGCTTGCGAACCAGCAACCTTTGGGTTCACAGGCCAGCACCTTACCCATTAGGCCACCAGCCAGGGCTAATGTTTTCATTAAAAAAAAAAATAAGAATTCTTTAGAGAGCACTTTTGGATCACAGCTGAATTGGGTGGCAGGCACGGGATTTCCCACATACCCCTGCTCCCCCACACCCATGGCCTTCCCCATTGTCAGTATCCCCCACGAGAGCGGTCCATTTGTTAGACTTGATGAGCCCATATTGCACCATAATCACCCGAAGTCCGGGTGACTGTATTTATTGGGGGGTGTCTATTTCCGGACTCGTCGTTCTGTTCCATTGATCTGTTTGTGTGTTCTTTTGCTAATACCGTGTTGTGGTATTGAAGTGGAGCAGCCTTAGTTTCCCAGATTTGTTGTTTGTTCACTATTGTGTTGGCTATCCTGGGTCTTTTGCCTTTTTTATAACCTTAGAATCAGGTTGTCAGTTCCTACACATAACTTGCTGGGAGTTGGATTGGAATTGCATTGAACCTATAGATGAACATGGAGTGTCTCTCCATGGAGGGTTTTAAAGAAATCTCATTAGCAGTGAACAGAAGGCACAAAAACTACTCTCATGTGGAGCTTAATTTCTATTTGGGGAGGGTGCACACTAGACAAGTGAGAAAATTATAAAATATTAGAAGGAATAATTTGTAAGAAGAAAAGAAGGGAAGATGATGCTGAGTGTTGGGAAAGGGGTACAGTTTTAAACAGGGTGGTCAGGAATGCTTGCTGAGTCATTGATGTGTCAGTAACATCTGGAAAAAATGAGGGAGCCCTGGCTGGTGTGGCTCAGTGGATTGAGAGCTGGCCTGCGAATCAAAGGGTCACTGGTTCGATTCTCAGTCAGGGCTCATGCCTGGGTTGCAGGCCAGCTCCCCAGTTGGAGGTGTGCGAGAGGCAACCACACATTGATGTTTCTCCTTCTTTCCCTTTTCCCCTCCCTTCTCCTCTTTCTAAAAGTAAATAAATAAAATCTTTATGACAAAATGAGAAAGAAGGTCACGAGGGTATGGGGGGAGGAGTTCCCAGCAGAGAGAACGAGTACAAAGAGCCAGCGTTTTCAAAACAGAGGAGACCAATGTTTAATCACGTCTTTTGAAATATTTGCTCAAATATTGAATAGGCAAGTCCATAAAAACTAAATAAATATTACTTTAGGTGCATTAAGAATAATAAACGGTTCGATTCCCCAGCCAGGGCACATAACCAGGTTGCGAGCCAGGTCTCCAGCCAGGTCTGTGGCTGGAGGCAGGTGAAAGGCAACCATACATTGCTGTTTCTCTCCCTCTCTGCCTTCCTTCCTTCCCCTCTCTCTAAAGATAATGAATAAAATCTTTAAAAAATAAATAAATAAACGGCCACCAAAGAGCCATACTTCAGGGTTTGCTGTCCCTTTGTTTTGAGAAGGTGAGGGCAGGGCAGCACTGAACATTCAGATGGCACGGTGACAAAAGGAGTGGGTGACTGCCTGTTCTCCAGGCGTGGTTTCACTGAGCAATCTCACTGGTTCATCGTGGGGAGCACAGCCTTAATCTTGACATTGAACATCCATACAGTGTTTGTCAGGTGCCTTTCACAGACCCGAGGGGATCCTATCAGCTTCATTTCAGGCCTAAACAAAGTGACTTTCTGAGGGATTTAATGACTTATGCCAAAGGAGCCTGTGAAAACTAGATAGAATCATAGCTAGTAGGCCTTTAAGTTGACCAAAAGCTTGTTTAAAACAAAACAAAACTTTATCATGGTATAATTTTAGATTTAGAGACAAGTTGCAAAGAGAATACAGAGTTCCCATACACCCTTGACCCAGCTTCCCTTCATGTTGACATTGTATGTAACTATTGACCTTAAGTGATGGGCTTGTGCGTATTACCCATAAAGATACACCCGTGTGAACACACACAGCATGAGAGAGAGGCAGGTCTGTTATCTGCCGGTCCTTTGGTAGATCATCACACGCATACCCCTCCCTGGGAACGGCATGGGCTCCAGCCATGGCAAAAGCAGGCAAGGAGCTACTTTGAAGCTCAAGTTCCAAAGCCTGAGATACGGGGAGAACAATCAGCTGTCTGGAGAGCTCCAAGTATCATGTGAACTCAGTGCCACTTGAACTTTATTTAGTAGAAGACTGGCCTGAGATACTTAATATAGGCATCCCAGCTATCATGTGAAAATTCCATTCTGCTCAAGTACAAATACAGGGGGATTCGGGAATGTTCGCTTTTGCTTCTCTTCATGCTAAGTCATCTGACTCCTTTCCCATCTAATATCTGAATCGGGAGCCCAGCAGTGTCTACCAATTTATTAATTGATGAATCAGGAGCAGCAAGCCCCTCTACCTATGCGTTTGCCTGGATTTTTAACTTGATTTAGTGGTACTGTGCTCTGGCAGTGGTCCAGATTGCTCTGGAAGGGGACATTCAATCCGAATGATGACAGCCATTGGCACTCACTCTGGGGCTTAGGAGGGAACCAAACCCACGCCCTTCTAGGATGGTGCTGTGCTGACACCATCACCCGGAGCACAGCTGCCCCTGGGGGCGGCAGGGCAGCTGCACCGCGGGGCTGCCCAGCTGCGGGAGGAAGGGGTGTTGAAATTGCTAGTAGGTGTCCTGGCTGCCATCCTACTCAGGTGACTTGCAGCGGGAAAGTCCTGCCGCGGAGAAGGTTTTGACCTTGTGCAAAGTCACTCGCCTTCCACTAGATCCACGGTCCTGTGGATGGAGTGGAATTTTCCGAAAGCTGGAGCAGAATGCTGCCGGTTGTTTATGTGGGATACTCTTGGAGGACCACCGCTGTACTGAAAGCCTTCCCCATTAGGGGAGATGCAAGCACAGTACTTGAATGCTTTTTAGTTTCTTTTGGCTAAGGATGGATTAAATATAGTTTTCAAATACACGTCTATTATCTTTCCACGAGGGCTAATATCAGAAAAATAAAGCACGCACTCACATGTTTAAAAGAAGTCCAGTTATGCATTTAGCATTCAAAACAAATACTACTCCTTGTCTTAGAGACTACTCTTTTAACCTTTCAGAAGGGTGCGTACAGTCGATTATACTGCTGTACCTTAGAACAGACTTTTGAGTTTGCATAGTTGCACGTCTGAGACTTGCTTGGTTTGGTATTTTTCTCTTCGCTGACCATGTACACCCTCCTTGTTGGTGAAAAACGAGTGTGTCAAGGTTGCCCGTGTGCCTTACCATAGGGTATTTGGTCATCAAGAAAGAACAAAACAGCACCAGGTCTTTAACAAAGACTGTTCAGTCCTCAGCAAAATATAATTTTCATGAGGGAAGGTTCTAGGTTTTCTCAATTCATGGGGAAAACAGCGCTGGACAGTCCCCGCTCTCTGTCCTGTTGGATTTTCTGTGAGCCACCTCCCCTCCTGGGAGGCCAGTGTGTTTTACTGAGGGTCCTGCTGTGCCCTTTGACCTGCATCACCCCCTGCAGCCACCGTGGGATGCGATGACGTCATCCTTGTGTTTTAGATGTGGAAGATAAACTCCCAAAAGTTTGAGAAGCCCTGCCAAAGTCAGAATCCCAGCCTGTGTTTTCATTCCCGAATCCAGTGCGCCTTCTCCTAGACCAGGCGTCGGAAAATTACCTTGGCCCACCGCCACGTCCATTTTTGCAAAGTCAATTTTTTTATTTATTATTTTTTTATTTTTTAAAGATTTTATTGTTTTTAGAAAGAAGGGAAGAGAGAGAGGCAGAGAGGGAGAGAGACATCAATGTATGGTTGCCTTTCACCTGCCTCCAGCCACAGACCTGACTGGAGACCTGACTTGCAACCTAGTTATGTTGCCCTGGCTGGGAATCGAACCTGCGACCTTTGGGTTCGCAGGTCGGCATCTTATCCACTGTGCTACCAGCCAGGGCCAAAGTCAATTTTTTATTGTACATTTCCCATGACCATTTAGTCCCCTTACACCCTCTTCCACCTCCATTCACTGCCTCACAAATGACCACACTTGTCTGTGTCCATGCGTCCGTTTTCTTTTTCACTTGGTCCCTCCACCCTGGACCCACCCACTCACCCTATGCCTGGGGCTGTCATCTCCTCTCTCTCTACAAATCTGTCTCTGTTGTGCTTGTTAGTTCAGTTTGTTCATTAGACCTCATATATGAATGAAATCATACGCTATTTGTCTTTCTCTCACTGGCTTATTTCACTTAGCATGATGTTCTCCGGTCCATCCATGCTATTGCAAAGGGTGAACTTTCCTTTTTTATAGCTGAGTAGTATTCCAGTGTGCAAATATACCCTGGTTGTTTTATCCACTCATCTACTGATGGATACTTGGGCTGCTTCTGAATCTTGGTTGTTGTAAATAGTGCTACAGTGGACATAGGGATGTTCATAGTTTTTCAAATTCTTGTATCAGGTTTCTTCAGATAAATTCGCAGAAGTGGAACTGCTGGCTCCTAAGGCAATTCCGTTTTTAATTTTTTGAGGTAACTCCATACTGCTTTCCCAACAACAGTGCAGAAGGGCTCTTCTTCCGCCAGCACATTTGTTTATGTACTATCTACCTCTGCTTTCCTGCTACACAACCAGGGCTGAATTGTTGCCACAAAGACCATGTTGCTGTCAAGGCCTGGAATGTTTAACCTCTTGTCTTATACAGAAAGAGTTTGCCAACCCCTGTCCTAGAAAGAACATAGCTGAGCTGAAGAAGCATTCGGGTGCTTCGTGTTGGCAGAATTTTCTTCCAGAAAAGCCTTTGAGTTCTTGCTCCCTCAAAAAGGTGTGAACCACCCAGGACAGGGAAAGCACAGCAATGCCTGATTGTCCAAGGGGCCGGAGATCGGCTGGCCACATCCTGGGCCACTGATTCTTGCCACATTCCCGTGGAGAGGTGAGACCTCTACCCATTCCCCTCGAATCTAGGCTGGCCTTGTGACTTATGTTTACCAATAGATTGTAGCAGGATTGATACCATGTTACTCTTAACACATTGTTGACTAGCAATTTTGTACAAAATTTAATGCAGGTGCAAACACAAGTTAACTCCATGTAGCAGACTATATCCATCTGTTCGTTAACACATTGTTGACTGGCAGTTTTATAGCAAAATCTAATGCAAGTGCAAGGACAAGTTAACTTGTTACCGGTCAACAACGTTTGGGCTTACAAACACAATTTTTTTTCGTGATCAGTCTACAGTGCGTTAAGATGAGTCTGAAGACCTCTTCTTCCCTTTCTGTCTGATACTGTGATCACTGCCTTTGGGGGTCCAATTATCCTGAGAAGCCTTCGTAGCCCCATGGAAATTTCCACCGAAGAAAGACGTTCCCATCTTCCAGCCCCCACTACGCTATGAAGGAGCGAGACATGAGGGGACCCATTTAAGGTGCTCGAGCCCTTGCTGCCCTTCATGAGAGACCCCAGGTGAGAACAGCAGGACCACTCAGCTGAGCTCCTGCCACCCACACAGAACTGCGGGAGGGAGTAAACCATGGTTGCTTGTGGCGATTGTGTTTCTGAACGGTTTGTGGTGTAACAATAGTTACCTCCCAGACCAAGGGGAGGTGACACCTGGGGGAGATGCCACACATGTTTTCTGGATTCCTCAGTAGTGACACATCCCCAAAATATGAGTTCTCCTGCAGCCAGTCCCAGGTCAGGGCCAGGAAGACCGCGAGGTGCGAAACAAATATTTGGACCTGGTGACTCACCTGAATATAATTTCTAAGAACTCTTGAAATATTATCGCTGGAACTTGGGAAGCTACTGGGTCATTCTAGGCTGGAAAGCATAGCATGCACATCACTTTATTAGGAACTTACAGAAAAGCAAGCAAATCATAAACATTTTATGCAGCTTTCCAAATATTTCCTAAAGCACTGAAGTTAAAATATTTATGAAAATAATTTATGCATGGTTTCTACCTTAGAATCTGAAGGGTATCTTTTCCTTGAGTTAAATAGCCATGCTTTGTGCCCCCTGATGCTTGGGGGGAATAAAGGCTGTCCAGATGTTGCTAGATTCCAGCCGGGTCACAGGGTTATGGGAGTTCTGGACTGGGTTTTAAAACACGTGCCTTCCCCAACACCCAGCCACGAAGCTCCCTCCTATTCAAGCTCAGGGTCTCACTTAACTCTTTGGGTGGCTTGTGCTGACTTCTTTCTGCCTTCCAGAGAACCTCTGCCATGGTGGATCATTTGCCTCCTGGATAAGGCCAAACTCTTTTTAGCCTGGGGTATGAGGCCAGGGCCACCTGAGTGTACGGTTGCATAGATGGCAGCATGAGGTCCCCTGGAGCTGCATCTGCCCTTGCTTTTCCCCTTGAAGCTTAAGTTGCACCCACACTGCACCTCGTTAGGGTTTTCTTGCTCCTTCTGTCGAAAATACTCTCTCTGCCCTTCCAACTAAACACGCGAACGACCCCCAAACCTTGTTATAAAAACACCTGGTTATGAACAATATATTTTATACATCGCTCCCCCCCCCAGTTAATTTTAAAATTGACTATACCCATGCCACTATCACGCACGAACCTACTAAATGAAATTCAAGGTTTACGTTATGTGGTTCTTTCTGTCTTTAGACTGTATCTCTTGAGCGTACCGAGTATTATGTGCAAGAGTGACTTTGTTGCTTTCTTTCCTTCTTCTGTGTGTAATGTTAATAATTGGCTCTTCTGATTATATTCGTTTCTTTGTGTTTCCATGCACTGTTAGAGTCCCGAGCTTTGTGGATGTAATTTAATTTTTGAATTATGTAAAACATTAACCCAATCCAAAGTCCAAAGTGTAGAAAGAGGTACATATATCCAGAGGTGGCTCGTTACCTTCTCGGTTCTTTCACCGTTTTTCTACCTACCTGCCAAGGTAATCAATTTCCCATTGTTAGTGTACGGCATGTTTCCTTTTATAAAGATAAACAGGTGCTTATATGGGAATATTTTATTTCCATTCTTTTCTGTGCAAATGTAGTAAGCTTTTTATACCTTTCTTTTTTCACTTGGTACACGTATATTATGGAGACTGTTCCATAATCAGTTTATGGAGTTCATATATACTGGGTGTGTGTGTGTAAATACATATATGAAATGAAATATATATATATGTATATATAGTAGTACTTCAGTGTTTGAACAAATGCCTATATATAAATATTCTGCTGCTTCTAATAATTTACTCTTACAAGTCCTGTCATGTTGAATAACTCTGTATCATCTACCTTTTACATATTTTCCATATTTCTTGTTCAGTTTATTTCTATTTTATTTTGTTCTCATGTATGGAATTTTATCTGCTAACTGGTTATTGTTTGTGGTTATGAAAGCTGTTGATTGTGGTAATATATCCTGCCATTTTAAGAGCCCCTTTATTGTTTAGATTAGTTTTGATATAGTTTCTCATGTTTTTTTCCAAATGTATAATCGTATCAGCAAAAAGATCACTTTACTTCTTTTCCCACTCTTATGCCACTGATGGCTGATTGCTTTCTTTTGTCTAATAGTATCAGCTGATAGGCCTCACCCAGTGTTACAAAGTAGAGGAGACAGAGGGTGTCTAACCTTATTGAACATGCTGTTGGCATTTCCCCATGGAGCAAAAGGTCAGGCTTTAGGACCAAGCGGAGTGGCAGTATCCAATTCCTAGTTTATGGAATTGCTTATTAGAAATAGTTTGTTGAATTTTATAGAAGTTTTTTTTTCAGTATTTTTGTGATAATTATGATTTTCTCTTTAGATCTAATAGTAGTTGGATTATATGAATGGATTTTAAAGATGTTGAATCACCTTTACATTTCTGGAATAGGTTCCGTGATGTGGGCTTTCCTTTTCAATGTGGTAGTAGATCATTTTTGCTTATGTTATATGAAGATTTTTTTGTTGATATTCGTGAGTGAGATTAGCCCCTGTGTTTTTTTGTGCTATATTTATCTAGTTTAGGTGTCAGTGTTATATTTGCTTCATAAAAATAAACGGATTGCTTTTTCATTTCCTATGCTCTGGAATAATTTAAGTATAATGAGATCATCAGATCTTTGAGGACCTAATAGAATTCCTCTGTGAAATTCTGGTATAAATCAAATAGTAGAATTTGATGGAAATCAAGATGCCAAGATTGGACTCATTCTGTATTAGTTGGAGCAAAGCTATTCCAGAGCTTTGCATTTTTTTCCTACCTAACATGCTAATAGAGGCCAGGCGACTAACAAAAAGGGATAAGACCAGGTGAGTATCAGGCACTAGGGAGCAGTGGGGACTGTGGCAAATTGGGGGGCCACTGCCTTTACACTCCTAACCAAGTGCCCCTGCTCAGCAACATCTCAGGAATATGAACCCCATGTTACCAGATCCCCAAATCTATCCAGGGAGGCCGAGCTGTCCCAATTTTTTTTTTTTTTTTTCAAACTGTGAAAACTTTTAAGACTTGGCAGTTAATCCAAAAATGAAAAATATGCTGTAGACCAAACATAACTGAGTGTGCAAAATGTGCAAAATGTGACCCCATCCGCCCTCCTGAGGCCTTGGCAGATGGCGTAACTTGGAAGCTGTGAGTGAGCTGTATCAGTTGGGTCGGCTGTGTAACTTTCTTCTGTGACGAGGAAGCTCTGACTGAGTGTGTTAGACCCAGCAAGACCTTGCGGAGAGACACCTCTAGCTCTGTCCTGGGGAGGTGTGGGACAGAGAAAGCCATCACCTATCGTGGGAAAGCTGCACGGGGGTCTTGATTCCCTGAGCTCATCCCCTCCGGCCCTCCAGTTCCTTGATGGTGTGTTTCCTCCTTCCATTTCCAGTCTTGTTCTTATTTTCATGTAGTGTGTTTCTCACCGGCCGCTCATCCTAAGGTCTTGCTGTGCCTGAAACTAGGCCACGGGAGGCCCGACTGTCCCTGTTTATTTTGTGTGTACTTGGCTGTTGGTGTTCATGGCTGTTTTGACCGGTTCCCTAGAAACAGCCCTGTTACCTTCAGTGGGAAAGACCCATCGAGTGCCCTTTAATGGAAGAACAACAGAACAATAGTGCTTCCTTCAGCCCCTCCGTGGCTCCGGTCGCTGCCCTCACCACTCCCCAACATATTCCTCCCCAATACATTCTGACTTTTGGCTTCTTCCTCCAGTACCACACATTCCTGATTCTTTCTGCCGCTTCTTCAATAATCCTGAGGTCTGCTCTGGATTACATACTGAAAGTGGATGATAAAAACTGAGCTATGGCTTCCCATTCCTTTCTTTGTTCCCCTCCTCCAGATGCCTGTTAGTGCTTTGCAGAGAATTGCTTTTTTGCCATCAAGCTGGTGTAAGTCCAGAATCTGATTTGTTCATGCGGACCTAGTAAACCTGACTTTCCTCTGGGGGGATTGTTGCCAACGAATGAAATCAGGAGCAGAATCCTTTTTCTCCGCATATACCTGACATATGACTTGTTAGCTGAGGGCCCTTCTATGTGGTCCAGTTTGTCTAGAGAATTAGGCATGCAGGGGCCTGATTGGCGGATTATAGTGTTAAGCACGGTTTATCGAAGAGGACAATTTATGTAGCCCAGCAGCTGTGTCCAAGCTGAGAGATGTTCCTTCTCACTTGACACTGGGAGCCGAAGTCAGAATTCAGCGACAACTTCTGTTACCATAGCTTTGGAATCTGTTTTCAAAAACACAAGGGCTCTGATTTCACCCGGGCTGAGTGCACCCGGGAAGCTGACATGGAAATAGAAATGAGGCTCGCTTCCAACATACCATCGAAATCAACAATCTCCTGGCCTTCTCCCGTGCTTAGGTGAGATTTCATTTTCTCTTTCAAGCTTTCCAGCTTGGCAGGTGAATTTCAGAAGCTGACCACGGCTCTGGCACTCAGGAAGCGCTGCAAACATTTCCTTCTCTTTTTCTTTCGTGGTAGATGACTCAGTGGAAATTTATTGTACTTCCAGTCACCACAATTATGATTGGCTGGTTGTGCAGGGAGATTTGGGCCAGTGACATTAGATCGTCTTGGGCATAAAGGGTGAGTCATTTAATCCAGTGTACCTAGGATACAACAGTGAACAAAAGACGCCTAAATGAGTATTTTAATCAGTTTCCACCCCTACGCCATGAAGCATGGAATACAAGCCATGTGCACTTGAACTTTTTATATAGCCTGATGGTAGGGAAATGGCTACTGAAATAGTGTTCCCATTTCCCCCACAGACTAACTCCTGCTTACAGGCATTTTCGCAAAGGTCTGAGCAGAGCCGTTGTTTACCGAGCATTTACTAAGTGCTTAGGAAGGTGCATTTCGCTTGCGCATCATCTCCTTTAAACCTTATACCAGCCCTGCACTGTTAGGCATTGTTGTTAGTTCCCATTTCATAGGTGAAGAAACGGAGGCTTGCGGAGGTTAACTAGCTTGCCCAGCAGCACATAGTGACTAATGGTGACAGTATCTTTCTGTCCCCAGAGGGGTTGAGCTTGCAGGGGAAGTGTGACGATGCAGAGGAAATGCGCTCATATCCAGTCAGTTTGTTGAAAAGCGCAGGTGGGCAGGATGGTGCAGTGGTCCTGGGCATCACCCCCACCATCCAGAGGTGAGGGCTGGCTGTCCCGTTGGGGGAAAGCCAGGGGCCTGATAAGGAGGGCTGACAGGGCTGTGGGGTGGGGTGGGCCCCCTGTGAAAAGGAAGTTCTACTGGAAATATTTTTTTTATTCTATTCACGTGTCTCCTTTTTAGTAAAGCAAAGACACCGTATTCTGTCGCACCCTGTTTGTGATCCGCCCTTTCCCACCTAGCCTGTTCCGCGTAAGTGGCCTTGGCCACCACGTGGTGCCATTGGTAATCGTGCATTGGTAAGGACTGTCCTGGCCTGTTACAGGGATGGATTGTGCTTTATTTAATTGAAATCCACGTTATCAGACCTTCTCAGTTCCCAGTTTGCCTGTTATGCCATGCGGAGAAGAGGAAGGGTACCTCATCTGTACGCAGGTGTGCTGCCCTCTTAGGGAGTCCTTGTAGAAGTTGTTTGTGTTGCATGCCCCTGGGCACAGTGAGCTCATCACCTGCACCCTCCTCCACAGCACAGGCCCTCACTAGAATAAAAAGTGCTGAGTGATAGATAATGAGATATCTCAAACTTCCTTTAATTTTCATTCCTTTGATTACTTGTGGGTTTTCCGCCGCCCCCCGAGGACTTTTATTATAGAATTTCTTTTAATAAAGATTCATACACAAGCACTTTAATTATGGAGTTTTAACATTTTGCCGTGTGTGCAATGGTCCTCATGAGTCTTTGGGATGCGCTTTCTGGGAAATCAACATTATCTTACCATCGTAAAAACATTATTCTCATGTAGGATTGCTCTTTTTAGGCCCCAGCGTTTTCTGCTGAAAGTTTTCAAATCCATACAGACAGTACAAAGAGAGTCCAGTGAACCAAGCTGTTTACCTTACACATTTATTGGCGTGTCTGCCATGGCTTGGGTTCGACATCAGCCCCACCCGTGGGACCCTGGACCGTTCCTTCCAGCACCCGTCTCCCTATCCACCACTTAGTGATGCTGGGGCTGTCAGCATGACTGGAGCTCTGGGTTAGCACCCTGGCCAGGCACAGGGTCACCGTGGAGTCACTAGGAACCCCTCGTGTACTTTGCATTATTGAAGTCATGGTTTCCAGAAGGCCGGCTCCTTCCAGGGAGACAGTGTGGTAACAGCCAGGCCCCCTCTCCCCGCTTCCTCTCCTCTGCCCTTGTCCCACATTCCTGGGCCTCTTTCTCACTCTGGTGATTATACTACCTTTATCTGCCAGCCTGACAGCCTGGCAGTTCTTGGCTGGACAAGGTTTATTACTAATTCAGGCCTGCACCACAGGAGGGCGGGCCAGGCCTCCGGCTTCTCCCCTCCACCCCCACCCCCGGACCTCAGCTGTCTTTCTCCCCATTTCTCATTCCCCAGGGACCCTGCGGCCCTCCAAGTGATGACTCACGTGGCGTCGCTGCCGGGCTTCCTAATTTAGGGCATCTGGCTTGTCTCAGGGGAAGGGCTACAGTGTTCCAGCCTGGCATCTCAGAGATTTCCAACGAGTCACCCCCACACACACAGGGATCCGAAGGGAGGGTACTGCTTGCCAATTTCCCCGGCTTTGGCCAGCCTCCAGACGGCCTCCCAGTGTCCTGAGAATGTGCAGAGACCTTTCCTGCAGTTTCTGATTGGGGCTTGATATGGGGTAGGGGGTGCACAGCTGGGACCCTGTGCTGAGGACCGTCCCCTGTCCTGCCAGGCCGGCTCACGTGCCCTGGTGGCAGGATGAAGTGTCCTGAGGCTTTGTCCTGGGGTGGTGTGGGAGCCCAGAGCCACCCCGTTGGCCTGGCGTGCTGGAAACCTGTGTACAGAGAGACGTGCTCAAGTTACCACCTCGACGCTGGCCTGGGAACACCGGCTGTAGGTGACCCACAGCCAGGTTTTGTCTCGCCAGCCTTTGGGGTCTCTCAGGTGTCTGTGCTGGGCCTGGGCCAGGTGGCCTCCCAGAAGGGTTCTTTTGGGGATGAAGGAGAGGCAGACCGTGAGGGAGGCTGCTCAGCGCAGCCTCCCCCGGGCTCCTTTGGCAGCAGAGGGAGCTATTTATGGTAGGTTGTGAACCTGCTGCCCCGGCAAGAGAGGTGGGGCGGTTATGTAAGGCCGTCCGGGGGTGCCGCCTCTTTATTTTCTTTTTTCTCCTCGTTCTGGGAGACAGGGACGCGCTTGCAGAAGGTAGCGGGCCCGTGGCAGCGGAAGTATTTTTGGAAACGGGCCTTTGGTCCCATGACGGCAGCGTTCATTCATGAGAGTCCTGGCGGATGAGGCGAATTGGGCCTCCGCCGGGGGCAGGGTGTGCGGTGGGTTTGCCTCTGTCCTCAGCAAGGCTGAGAGGAGAGAAGGCTGAGTTGTGAGCGTCAACTGATTGTGTTTCTCCAGTTGCCTTGAGTCGTGGATATTTTCTTTGAGGGATTCTTAATGGTTTTAAAGAAAAAAGTACTGTTGGGGGGGATTCACTTTCTTCAGAGCCAAAGAATGGGGTAGCCTTAAAAATGGCATTTATTTTGGGTGTGTGCATGTGTGTGTATCCATGTGGATGTGCATGTATGTGTGCGGGGCATGAAGTGTGCACGTGTGTGTGTGTGAGTGGCACATGTGGGTGCATGTGTGGGTGCATTTCAGTGCATGTATGGGTGTGTATGAGTGCATGTGGGGGGACATGAAGGTGTGGAAAAGTGACAGCAAAGGAGGAGAGACAGCCATGACAGGGCCAGAGAGCAGTCATTCTAGTGGAAACCACGACAGCCTCTAGCTGTCCTGGCCTCTCCTTTTTAAAGGCCCCTTAGGGCTAGGGGTTCCCAGAGGCCCTGACAGTCGTCCTTTGGACCATATGGCACCTTCTTTGCTGTGCATTTGGCTACCCCAGCATGGCTCTGACTTTCTGGCTGGAGTGGCTGATGCCGGCTCCTCCACATATCCTTCCTTGTCCCACACACCCTTGCCCAGGATGCACCCTCGCTGTGCGGCGGTCGCTAACCTTGTTTGAGTGCATGAACGGTGCTTCCCGGTGCTGCTTCTGTCACTACCTGAGAAAAATTCTGAGCCAGTCACCTAACCTTTGCTCACCCCTGCCTCCCCAAAGCTCTAGCGTAGGGTGTTTTTCTGCGACACCTTTCTGTGGCACCGGCGTGGGAAAGCCCAGGGTGCTGTATTGACTGCAGGGCCCGTGGCTGCTTCTGGGAGGCCTTGCCCTTTCTCCCACCTGGCCACCCCAGCAGCCGGGCAATGCAGCACCTCCTCATCCTCCAGCTGTTCGGTTGGGCCACGATGTTTTCCACAGGGTGGCCACTTGCCCAGTTATTTCAGGAGCTGGCCTGGGCTGATGGGACTGCCGGAAAGGTCAGATGAGGTGGGAGAGCGAAAAGACACAGAAGAGGAGAAGCAGACCTGCAGCGTCACCCACTAGGTGTCTGTCAGCCCCGCATGGCCCCGGAGGCCAGACCCCATTGGTAGGCTGGCTGGGCTGTGTTTATATCTTCTATGGACCAGCGGGGTCTCCAGGGGCTCTTTGGGCTGAGTTCCTTTGCCCCTGTTACAGCAAGATGGTTATTTGGACCAACAGTGGACAGATAGGGGAGAATGGCCAGTGGTCGGGCATCCCATGGACTATCTGATTCTCCACCGGACCATGAGTATCTTGAAGTAGAATGTTATAATTAGAGAGAGAGAGAGGGAGAGAGAGAGAGAGAGAAAGGAAGAGAGAGGTGTCTTTGGAGCCATTCAGATATTCAGATCCTGGGCAACTTCTTTAATCTCTCTGAGCCTGCTTCCTATCCTGTAAACAGCAGGTAGTGATATTGCTTCATAGGTAGTGAGCCTTGGATGAGGTCACACATGTAAATGCCTGAGTCTCATGCCAGGCCCGTAGCTCGGTTTGCAGTTGCAGGAGCGCCAGGCTGTCTTCACACGAATGTGGCACATGCAGGTCTCATGACCTTCCAAGCAGGCAGCAGTGTCCTCAGAAAAGCAGCTGTAAGGTGACCAGAAAAAGCACCTCCGCGGCCAGCCAGGTGCCTGTGCGTTCAAAGGTTCCATTTTCTGCGCAGAGGTATCTAAGAACCTACGGACTGTGGCTTTCCGTCACGGTTCAGCAATTCCGAACAAACAGGGCCAGGAGCAGCAAAAGTTTTCGAAACAGGACAGGTTGTTCACCGAGATGATCTCAGTCCTCTATGGCTGCTGGGACAAATCGCCACATATTCAGCAGCTTGAAGAAACACCCATTTGTCAACTCAGTTCTGCGGGTGACCAGGGCTGTGCCCCTCCCTGGAGTTCTGGGCGAGAACCTCTATTCAGGCTCATTCAGGTTGTTGGCAAAAACTGGTTTCTTGTGGTTCCAGGACTAAGACCCCCCATTGCCTTGCAGGGGCTGGTGTTTGGTCTTTGTTCCCAGAAGCCACCTGTGTTCCTTTTCATACTTTCCGTGAGCCCCTAGAGGCCCTGTCTGGTGCCTGCTTGTGACACCACTCCCTTCTTCTGTCACCTGCTGAGCCTCCAAGCCGGAGCTAGGTTCTGGGTTTCCCCGAACAACCTTTGCGATTGTCCTAGAGGCTCCTTTTCTAGCCCGTGGGAAATAGGTGATCTGTGTTCCCAAGGGACAGCTCTCTCTACACAGTATCTCTTGGCTCTCCCACCAGAAGTCACCTGCCTGTGGCTGGCAGAGGGTTCATCCTAAGAGCAGCAGGGACTTGGGGGAAGGGCTGATGGGGACACAGATGTCCTCCCACAACTCTGTTGCCCCACCCCCTGCTTTGGAGGTTCCTGGTGCAACTCAGCTGCAAGGTGGCTGGCGTGTTGAGGCTGGTGCCATCTCTTCCTCGTCCGGAGATGAGGTGCCTGAGTCCCAGAGGAGTGACAGAGTCTCCTGTATCACATGGCTCTTGGAGTTTTAGTTCAGGTTCTGAGCCACAAAAATCCCACGACGGAGCGAGATCTTAGGAATTTGCACCCGTGTACTTACGTTGTCAGCAAAGTTGGGTTCAGCAACAAACTGGGCTCTGCGTGAGCAGCCTGCCCTGGACACGGACAACCGGGGGGCTGGGATCGTGGGCCGCAGGTTGGGAAGAGTGAGGCTGGGGTCCTGGGCCCCAGGTACCAGACGGGACGGTTCTCTCTGGTGAAGGCAGAGCTGCCTCCAAGTGCTCTTCCTCCTTTTTCCAGGCACCTCTCTTGGCCGAAAAATTGACCAGGCTGCAGAATTTCCCACTCCTCTGCTAAGAAAAATCCCTCCTGCCTGCAGGCTTGCAGCAGAATTCAGTGAGTGAAACAGAGGCGCTTTCATTGTTCGGGGCGTCCGCCCTCACTCCGCTCCAGCCTGGTCTGTGTCCTCTGCCTGAAAGGGGCCGTTTGCGTGGCGTGCCAGGGTTGGCTGGAGCCAGAGAGTGCTCCCGGCGGTGGTGGCCTTGTCCAGTAACGCCTGATGATGTGAGAGTTGGGGGATGCCAGATGCATGGGTGCCAAGAATCGTTTTCACATCGGGGTCTCATCACTTGGCTCAGCCAACCTGGGTTCCCCCTTGCGCCGGCTGTGTGACCTTTGGAAAGTTACGAAACCTCTCTGAGCATTCTGTTCCTCAGCTGTAAAATGGGGTTGGTCAGAGTACCAGCTGCACGGGGGGTGGTGGCAGCAGGTGGTATCAGTTAGAACCTCCAGAGGACTGGACACCGCTTAGTAGCGTCAGGAGAGCCTCAGAGACTTTGTACCAAACCCTTTGTTTTGGTCATTGTTGTTGATGCTGCAAATGTTTAACTTAATACCTAACAGATGTCAGGAGCAGCCCATGCCTTCCAGTAGCTCACAGATCCTGAAGGACCTGGGCGCTGCATAGTGTGGGTGAAGGTATACAGGTGGTGTCAAGTAGAGGCGTTTCCCAAAGTGTGCCCGGCATGAAGTAAACGCCATGTGACGGGATGCCATTCGGAGAACAGGCTTGGGAGTGCTGGTGTATAAATGTGATGGTAGAACCAAGATAAGGGCTCCATCCTGAGAATCTGGAAGTTACAGTGCCGATGACAATGATTATTCCGAGGACTTGTATGTACCCCTGTGGAGGTAAGTGCCTTCCAGGGGTTATCTCATTGTACAGAATTCCGTAGTTTGGGTATGCCATTATTCGCACCTGTCCTTCTGCTGATAGACAGCAAGGTTGTTCCTCACTTGATTTTGATGGGCTGAAGTGTGATCTTTTCACTTCAAGAGGGGCTTCTTGGTGGAAGGGAATAGTATTCAGCCGTAGAAAGGAAGGGGATTCTGACCCATGCTACAGTACTGGATGCACCTGGAGGACATTACGCTAAGTGATATAAGCCAACCAGAGAAGGACAAATACCATAGGATTCCACTCATAGGGGTTTTTTAGAGAAGTGAATTCACGGAGATAGAAAGTAGGCTGGTTGGTTGCCTACAGCTGGCCAGAGCGGAGGAGGGGGCCTGTTCTTTCATGGGCACAGAGTTTTAGCTCTGCAAGGTATAAGGACTTCTGGAGGTTGTACAACAGCGTGAATGCACGTAACACCACTGAGTTATACATTTAAAGGTGGTCGAGATGGTGCTTTTTAACGTTCAGTGCTTTCAATTATATAATAAAACATAAATACCACTTGGTCATATGAGAATGAAAATTCAGAAATCATGGAGTATGAGGTACCGCAAGTGTGGTGTGCATATAACTACACACACGTACTTAATTATTTTACCCGGGGTGTGAGATGTGAAAGGAAGTTGGAGTAGTTGTACTGTACGATTTTATTTAAAGGGGGGTCACCTCTAGAGCTTTGGAAGGTTTTTCCAGTTGCTATGCATAGAAGCTGGACTTTGGACTTCAGAACGGTTGCCTGCATTTGCTTTCTGGGCTTGAGGGAGCAATTGCTGAGGTCTCCAAAATGTGTTGGTTTAGAAAGTGTTCGTACACGAACTGCGTATTTCCTAACAGTACGACTCTGGGTTAAGGGTAGGACACCTGTCACCTGAAGCGAAGCCACTAGGAGGAAGGGACAGCAATGACTTGAGGCTCGTGATCAGCATGGAGGCCAACCCCCCTGTCTTACAGACAGGGAAAGCAAAAGTTGCGTAACTCCCACTTGACGCTCTCTTTCGGAAATCCGTCTTTTACACCCTTTGTTTAAAAAAATACGTCTCCTGATTTGAACAGAATTATCCTGGTTTTCAGTCCAGTAATGACGGAACCTTGGCTTGAAGGAAGCAGTTTTCAGAATTTGCGACCTGAACCCACATCATCTTGGGGCCCTTACTTTCTGAGGATTGTGTCCATAAAGACTCTCAGTCACTAGGCTCTTTCCTCTGCGTTGTCCCGTAGGTTCCCCGTAAGGAAGCCTCGCTGGTGTGCCGGACCTGAGCAGGGCCGTCTGCCCAACTGCGCCAGACTCCGGCCGCGGGACCCCCGATGGCAGTGGGCACCTTGCCGTGAAACCTGCCAAGCTGGACCCCACAGCTCTGCACGACGACACTTCGGCCAGCCCCGTGCCCTCTTTGGAGGCGTGCAGCCATGCAGTCCTAGCCTACAGCCCGGGCATCCCTGAGGAGCACTATGTAAGCGAGGCTGTGGAAGATGCTCCCAGCTCCAGAGGGTACCGGGATGCCTGTACCATCACAGGTAGGGGGCCTTCGGAGGGTTGCGGAAGGATGTGGCCACAGGAACGGGCTTGGGGGATGGGGAGGGACCGCCAGAGCATGAGCTTGGGGATCGTGAGGCCAACCAGTTGAGAACCGACCTGTCTGAGGTCGAGGCAGCTCCTCACAGAACTGTTGTGCAGGTTAAAGACGGGGACATTGAACCCTGAGCAGCGTGCATGGCCACAGGGACCACGGATGTGACATGGCCACGTGCCCCACCCTCTGAGGCTCAGTCTCTTCGGACACATGATAGGTGTCATGCGAGTGAGAAACGTAGTGTTGTAGGCTGCAGTAGTGGCAACGGCGCACGGCGCCTTGGTACATTGTCAAGATTTGCACAGACGTTGGTTCTTCTAGGTGCCTGTGGGTGCCTGTGTCAGTCCCACCTTCCGAGTCCCAAGGGCGGGCTCTGGGTGGACATGGTGTCAGGTGGTATATGGAGTAGCAGCCACAAGAGTAATTATAGGTAAAGCCAGCCGTGTTCATGTTAAAGTTCCCTTTGCTTCCCATTTTTGTCTCCAGTGTTTGCTTCTGTGCTCCTGTTTGAAATAGTGCCCAATGACAATGTAAGACGATGCCCAATGACAGTTCAAAGCGTGTGCGTTTACTTCCAGTTGCTTTTCGTCCTTCCATCTCACCAGTGAGCACAGATGGCCCCCCAACCTGCTGTGTGCCAGGATCCCCACCTGGGTGCCTAGCCCTGTGCTGAGGGCCCCGTCCCACACTCGGCCTGCACTTGTGCACTAATCCCACCCTCTGTCCCCTCACAGACGGACCCGATTCCAACGCCCCCCACCCCCCACGATGGCCTCTGTTCCCACTTGCTCATGGACCTTTCCAACTTGCACAAGAACATGCTATGATCACTCTTTTTGATCTTTACTCATTATTATTATTATTATTGTTGTTATCATCATTTTATTAATTTTACAATGACTCTTTTCTTAAAGCCTTCCTGGCCCCTTTTTCCCCAGAGCCAGTGCTCATGTCTCTCTGCTCCTTGATTTGCGGGCCCCGTTTTCTCTTCACCTGCTTTCTCCTGTGTTCCGTGGGAGCAGGTTTGTGACCCCACCATTCCCCCAGCACTGATGGCCTCGCTCAGCCTGGGGTTCTGTCCCCAAGCTTCCTCTTCTCGCCTTTTTGGCAAGAGTTGGGGCTGCCCACCACTGCCTTCTCCTCTGGATTCCCACTCCCACCTTGCTGGTTGCCTCTTTTCTTCTCCCAAGCCTGGGGATGCTGGAGGGCCTGGGGCCCAGCCCTTCCAGCCTCTTACTCTCCTGTGTACATCTGTTCCCTGAGTGATGTCACGCAGTCTCCAGGATTTAAAACTCTGCCTCTATACTGACTGCCCCCCAGTTCCTGGTGCAGGCTGGATCTTCCCCCTGAAGGCCAGATGCGTTGGTCTAACTCCATGTCATTTTCCCTTGGATGCCTTGTAGGCACCTCAGACTCCTGATTCCCAGCTTCACCTGCTTTCCACCCATCCAGCTGTGCAGGCTGAAAACCAGGGAGGCATCCAGTTCCTCTGTATTTCTTTCAAGCACCAGTTTGCTGGGCATTCTCTTGGCTCTGCTTCTAGAATTCATCTGTCTCTCACCGGCCCCACCCCAGCATCTACCCTGATCCAGGCCACCTTCATTCGTGCCTGGATCTTTGCAGTGGGCTCCTCCCGGGGCCTCCTGCTTCCTTAGGCCCATTCTTTGCAGCCAGGAGAATGGCTTTTCCAGTACAAAGTCAGATGGTTTAACGCCTGCTTAAACCTCTAGTGGGCTTCGTTCCAGGCGTGGCCTGTGAGGGTCTAAGTGGCAGGCAGGGCTTCCCTGCCCCTCTGTGCCCGCTCCACTCTGCGCACACGGGCCTGCTTGCTCGTGTGGACACGCAAGAACATCCCCCAGCTGTTCTTGCCCCCGCCCTGCACCCGGATCATCTTAACCCCCAATGTCCTCATGTCTCCCTCTTCACTTTCTCCAAGTGGCATTTTGTTAGAAATGTTGCTACTCTGCATAAAGAGAGGTTCCCCTACTTTTCCCCATCTTCCTTTCCTCCTTTATCTTTCTCCCCAGACTTGGTAGGCACTGAGCTCCACTTGCAGAATATAAATAGAACATTAAACTAACCTCAGGGCAAGGACTTTGTGTGCTGCTAAATCCCAGTGACTGCGGTGGTGCCTGCATGTAGCCAGAACTCAGCAAACGTTTGTTGGGGAAACAAGTTGTCAATTAATTATCACTGCACCCGCATCAGGTGGGGACTGTTGTCCCCTTTTTGCAGTAAAGAGACTGAATCACTTAAGATTCAGCACCCTAATCCTGGGCTCTGAGTTGTGGGATGTGCATCCAAGTCATGGCCCTGGGGCATGTGTTTCCTGCCCCTCAGGAGTAAAGTCTACCTGGGGAGCCAGAGGAGTGAGTAGAACCTGGGTGTGCACCGTGGTTAGTGCAGTGATGGGCATGGGCACACTGGACAGCACCAGGAAGGATGACTGGCCAAGGTTTGGAGGGGAAAAGTTAGGGGAAGACCAGGAGGGCTTCCTGGAGGCAGTGTCCCAACTGTATCTTCATTTGTCCAAACATGTAGTGTCTATGCTCGTGAACTCCAAGAAGGATCCAGCCTGTTGAGGCAGTTTCACTTTCTTTGAACGTGACATCCTAGGGCAAAGAAATGGCAGAACGCAGTGCTAAAAACCTCAAACCATGTAGGGCGTGGTAACCGACAGTTCGTTACTGGGACACCTGTGGCAGGCTCTGTGGGACAGCTGAGAAGTACAGCTCTGTGCTGTCACGTTTGGCAGCGGCTTGGTAAACAGGAGGGTAAACACAGGCAGTGTTATTTGTTGAAGGTGCTGAGCAGCCAGGCCATGCAGATCACGCTCGGGTTCCAGCCCCACGAGACACACCCAGAGAGGAAGACACGGAATGAAAAACATTCTCGGGGTGACCTGGAGTCTCCCCGAGGAGGCTGACGTGGACCCCAAGGATTTTGCCAAGGGCAGCCCTGGAGACCACTTGGCATCTGGTCCCTGATAAATCCACTCCGCCCCCGGTTCCCAGGGAGCGCCGAAATGAACAGGAGACTTTTTGTTCCTCCTAAACGTTTGGGCAAAGCCAAACGCACTTCACAAAGCCCTGCACCCCTACCCCCAACCTGGGGGATATCACATTTTCGGGTGCGTCATCTTCTGTTTGGGGCGGTTTTACAAGATGAGCCGATAGGGTGCTGGGCTGCTTGGAGTTACGTAACCCATTGTGCGTCCAGGGCAGCTCCCCACTTAGGATTTGCCCCAACTAGCAAACTGGGAGAAGTGCTGAGGAAGGCGTGGGAGGGTGGCAGTGCTGCCCGGCTGGGCTTCCCTGGAGCAGGGTCCCTTCCCTCTCTCCGAATTGCCTTTGGAGCTGGTTTCTGCACATGGCACTGGCGTTGCAAGTCAGGCAGCCCGCAGGGGCCCCGCCTCCGCCGGGCCTCTGCTGGGGCGAGCGCGTCCGGACAAACCCGGGGGGTGAGTGTGTGTCGGTTTGTGCCGCTGATGTGTTTTCTCGGTGGAATGGCGGAAAGGAGGAGGGACCGTAGGGGACATTGTTTCTCTCCCGCTCTGTTGTGCTGGCCAGGTTGTCCTGGGACGTGTGGTAGGGAACTTGCGTTGCGAGTCATTGACAAGCAGATCGGAGGGAGCTTGGACTGCCCCCCCCCCAGGTCCTCTCATCCAGGCTCAGAAGAGGTAAGGGACGCAGGGCCATGAGCCGCAGGTCTGGACGGGGACCAGGCCAGTTGGACTCCTGCCACGTTTCCCCCAACAATTCTTGGCAACAGCTGAACAGGGTCTCTAAGTTCCCCCTGGTCTGTCCAACTGCCTTTTCCCTAATCCTGTGCCTTTCTCCTGGCTGCTTAGAGCTTCCACTGGTGTCTGAGTCAGCAAGGAAGTAGTGAAAAGGTGAAGAACAGGGTGAGAGTGTCTCCCTCTTCCCTTTCCTCTTTGCTGTCCCCGTTTTTGTTCCTTTATGAAATGTACTTGGCCCTGCAGCTCTGACCCACACCTTGGTGGGGAGAGCTTGCTAACCATTTCTGCCCTGGCCCAACTTTCCCATGGGGCTGACGTTCCTCCTAGCCTCTCAGGGCTGAGCAGAGTTGGACAGGTGATGGCCCCTCTGGTTTCTGCCCTGTCTGGGTGCTGTTCCCCCAGAGCTTCTGGGCGACACACCAGGCATTCCTGGGAGCTGGGAGCGCCTCTTGGCCCGGTGCAGTCAGTGTTAGGTGTCAAGATACAGGAGACTTCCTTCGCGTGGGAGAAGACTATGGAGATGCTATGAATGTCTGAGTGTGGCTCCAGGTTTACTCAATAATTCCCTTCAGGGGCAGCTTTTCTCGGGGGTCCATTGCGGAGGCCCCCCAGGGCCTTGGAGGTGGACAAGGTGTGGATGACTAGCTGTGACCCCAAGGAGAGTAGCTCCCAGTACGCCTCCAGGGACAGTCCTGCAGGGGTGTCCTCTTCTTCCCAGGCCAAGGCCATTTAAGGTGTGTTCTTTGTCTGTCACTAATAAAAGCCATCAAACTCAGGGATTTATTGTCTGAAAGCATGCTCAAATAACATATTATAGACTTCTTTTAAGAGTTACATTTAAGGTCTTGTTTATCATAAATTCCTACCTAGAATAAAATTTTTAATGTGTTTTCCATCAAGTCTGTATCCTTTAACTGTTACTTAGTTGACTAAACGAAACAAAGGAATGGACAGTTGAAATGCTCCTTTTTTTTTTTTTTTTTTTTTCCTTCACAGAATGAGTAGATGTGAATTTGAATCAAGAACATTAAAACTTTTTTCCTAAATTTGTAACTTAGAAATGTCTTTTTGCTCCTTCTCTTGCTGGCATTTCGCATATTTAACAGCCTGTTTGTTTTTGCAATTGTAATGCTGGAATGGGGCCCTGCTATGCTAACTTCTAGAGCTAGCTAATCTTGAGCAAAAACACAAAAGTACTCACCTCTTTTAAAGGGCTCTAAATGATTTTGGGGAGACCCCCTGATCTTGCTTCCCTGCAGTTCCTCTTCTCTAGGTACATAGAGCATTTATCAACGGGCAGAGTTTTTGACCTAAATTGTAACATTTGGTTGAAATGTGTTATTAGTAAGATTCTTGACATATGGGGGAGCTACATTTCCAGATGTTTGATATATTTTTATCCTTCTAATGGGTTTTTCTTCTGAATTAGAAACAAGTCTTTAATGTATGTAACGTATTGGCATTAGTCTTTGCCCACTTGAAACCATTTGAGGAAGCTGACAAATAATAAATTGTAATAAAAAAAATTAGCCCTGGCTGGTGTGGCTCAGTGGATTGGTGCTGGCCTGCAAACCCAAGCAAGGGTCGCTGGTTCGATTCCCAGCCAGGGCACATAACCAGGTTGCAAAACAGATCTCCAGGCAGGTCCCCAGATGGAGGCAGATAAAAGGCAACCATACACATTGATGTTTCTCCCCCTTTCTTCCCCCGCCTCTGCCCTTCTCTCTAAAAATAATGAATAAAATCTTTCTTGTTAATTAAAGAGTAATGTTATTAAAGAATTAATCAGGGGTGTTTTGCAGGACTTCAGAACATTGATCCCAGCCACAAATAAGCATTCCTAACAGTGCTCCTTAAATGCTAAGTTTCATAAAGGATTTACGTTAATTGGGTCTGCAAGTACCCGAGTGAGCTCACTTGGAAGCGCATGCCCTTTGCTAAGGTGCTCTGTTTTTAGTGCGACGGATTGGGGTCCAGAGGTGCTTGCTGGGCAGGGGCCAGGTGTGGCCTCTGCCTCTTCCCACGCAGCCAAGTTCTGCCACCAGGGCCGTCCAGGGATGTGCTGAGAGAGGCGCAGGGTGCGTCACTGCTGGGATCCGGCCTCGCAGTGGCCTGGGATGTACCCCTGGCCATACGGTTCACGGGTGACTCTGGGGCTCATGGCCCCACTTGGAACTTTGAGTCAGAAACTTGTCTGTGTTCTCTGACCCCTGCTCTGTGTGAACATTGACAAATGAGCAAATCAAGCTGAAACCATCATGAACTGAAACTTTATAGCTGGAATTAGACCGGGAATGAATCAGATTTCATAAATCCTATATTAGTCAGGACTTGCCAGAGAAACAGAACCCAACGAAATGCATATATTGCCCTGGCTCAGTTGGTTGGAGCCTCGTCCCGTGCACCAAAAGGTTGTGGGTTTGATCCCCAGGGATGGCATGTAGGGGAAGCAGCCTATCCATGTTTTGCTCTCACTTCAATGTCTCTCTCTTTCTCTCAAATCAATAAGTACATCCTCAGGTGAGAATTAAAATACATGTATATATACACACACACACACACACACACACACACGTACATAGATGCCTATATATGTATGAGGCTGTGGCCTCATTGGTATGCGTAATGGGCAGCCCCTGCAGGCAGGGTTGCTATAAAGGTGGCAGCTGCAAAGGCTACTAATTGTACTTGGCTGTTCAAGGTCCAAGAAAGTGCCACTGTGTTTGGCAGTGTCCTCTTGAAGGATGCTTTCGGTGGTTCCCAGTTTTTGCTTTTTAACAGTGCCCTAAGGAGCACTCTTGCCTGTGTACCTTTTGGGTCACTTATCCTACATATCTCTAAGCGGATGAGGCAGGGGGCGCATTTAGGGCGCGCTGTATGTGTGTCACAACCCTGCCTGCACCTGTTAAGTGCCTGGCGCCAGCACAGGGAGCAACAGCTTCTGGCAGATTCTTGCCAAATCTGGGTAGTATCAGTCCTTTTCATCTTGGCTCATCGGATAGGGATGAAAAATGGTATTTTATCCTCATAGCTTTTTCAGTGATGAATGTATCTGTGCCTCCCTTCTGTTGGGTTTCATTTTCTGCAAACAGCCCGTTTTTGTCTTTCCTTGTTTTTCTAGTGGGCTGCTGGCCTTTAAGAGTTACAATTGGATTTCTATTGTGTGCACAGAGATGGGGTGCTATGCCAGCTTGAGATTCTTTTACAATTCAAAGGAGAGAAAAATGTCTTAAAATAGTTACGCAGATTTCTATTGAACTATGGCTGTGCCTGATATTCATAGGAGAAGTACAGGATGCTAAGAGATTGTGTAAAGGGGATTTCTGAGTTGGCGTTTCCAAGAAAGCTTCTACAGGAAAGCAATATTTAAGCAGAAGTCTGAAGGATATGTAGGAGTTAGTGAAGTAGGGAGGGAGGGAGGGAAAGAACATTCATTCGAAGCAGTGGGAATAGCATGAGCAAAGGCCCTGTGGTAGGAAGACACTGATAGCGATAATGGCTGCTATTTGACAGAGTACTTACTATGTATGAGACATTGTCCTAAGTGGTTTTTATATCTAACCTCATTTAATTCTCTCATGTTGTTGTTATCTTTTGCTGTGTCACAAACATCAAGCATTTGCCACTGTGGAAAACAGTATGGCAGTTTCTCTAGGGTTACACATAGTTATTATGTGCCTTACCTATTCTACTGCTCATTATATGACCAAGAAATGAAAATATAAGTTCCCACAAAACCTTTTGTGCAAGTGTTCCAGGAGGTATAACTCACGATTGCCAAAATGTAAAAGCAACCCACATGTCCACCAGTTGATGGGATGATCAACAAAATGTGGTATATTTATACCATGGAATATTAATCAGTAGTTTACAAATACGAAAGAGCTGCTGGGGATGTTCCCACACAGTTGTGCAAATATGTGATGAATGCACTTGTGAGACTGTCTAGAGTGGGGACTTGTGTTGTGAGGGGTGTTGCCAGAGAAGTTGTACCTTTTGTATTGTTCATAAAATGTGGCACGGTGCCTGGGCCACACCCTGGGCACCCTGGGCATTAGCTAACGTCTTGCTCTTTGCCAGCCGGGGCGTAGAAAACAGCCTTGCGTCTGGTCTCGCTTTGTATTCCTCTCAGGATGTGGGTGTTGAGCATTTTGGGGTGTTTCCTAAAGCAATTTCTTTTGCATGACTCGAGATAAATTCTTCTGAACAGTTTCTAATTTTAGCTCATGGAGTAGTTACCTCCATAATTCTAAATGAAATAATTATGATTTATACTGTTGTTACCAACTATAGAGAGGGCCTCACTAAACTGCTGTGAGGATAAATACATGCAGAGTACTTAGCATGCTGTTGGCACGTAGTAAGTGCTCACTTAGGCGTTTTTTCCTTGCTACTATTACGTCTCTCTGCCATCAGTCTTTCTGTCTGTCTGTGCACCCACCGAACTAGCTAGGTACCTGTCATCCCTCTGCCTGCCTCTCTGTCTGTCTGTCTCACTGCCATCCATCTGTATTAGGTCTTCAGGGAAATCCTGGGATTCTTATTGCTGTGTTAGTAAGTGGAAGGGGAAGCGGGGTAGCAGCTGGCACAGTGGATTTAGTGTTGCCTGCCCCTCAGTTCCCCTGTTGACAGGCCCCTTCCCATCATCTGTCTTTTCTTGTCTCTGAGCTTGAAGCCCACGGACCCCTTCTTCATGTTCTGGGCCCAGGCTTCTGCTTTCCTTTCTTCCGTCAGCAGGCCCCACCTGTGTCTCAGAAATGTGCTCATCTTTGACTCATCGATGGCTCTTCCCTCCTCCCCTCACCCTTTTGGTTCTTTACTGTCCCCTTGGTCAGAGATTGCACAGCTTGCTCTGCGGGGAGTGGCAGGGCTGGGAGGCCGTGGGTGTGGCCTCAGGGAGTGGCAGGCCCTGGCTGGCTTCTAAAGTTGCTGGGGAGGCAGAATTTGTCTCTAGACTGTTTGTCTCGAGGGAATGATGGATTTATTGCAGGGAGGGGAGCGAGTGACATATTTTGGTGAAAATGCTTAGAAAAGTCTGAAGCTCTGTAGGAAGTTTAATAGACCCTTCTGCGATGGTGGAAATATTCTTCATTAAAGTATCTCCGTAGACCTGTAGCATATGACCTCTGGGTTACAATTAGTTGATGATAAAAAGAGACTAGAATCTCTGCCTCGTTTGTAAAAGTGATTTTAAAGACGCTTCCCTTTATATTATTTAGTATTTGTCTCAATTCTTGAACTCTTGGGTTCTTGCTCAAACAGTTCTCTCTTCTGTATACTTCTTTTTATTAGATAATCGGGTTTTTTGGTGTGTGTGTGGCAGGGGGTGGGCTGGCTTTTTGCTTTGGCTTTTAGGAAGCTCCCTGCCTTCGGTTTTCATTAAGTAGCTATTCTGGTAAAGCTCTGATCTTTGCCAACTCCTGCCTCCCTCCCTTCAATAAACGTACAGGTTCCTCTTCTTTTATACGTCTTCTCGTGGTTCTGTTGAAATCTTATTGGACATACGTGGGGTTTAAGAGGAACTAAATGAGTGTTGGCCCACTGTACTGTCTCGGGATGCCACGACCTTGCTCCTGTGGGAAGCCTACACTGCTGTATTCCAGCCTGAACAGACCGTCAGTGTGGCTTCCTAGAGTTTGGGGCAGAGAGGGCTGGGTGTGACTCCCAGCAGCAGCACTTAGCGCGTGACCTTGGGCAAGTCCTCCAGTCTCTGAACCTGTTTCTGTGTCTCTAAAATGGGCATGACATCCAGAGCCTCAGGGTGGCTGTTGATCCTCCGTGTGGCAATTCCTGCTAAGTGCTTGGTGTAGAGGTGCACAGGAGGAGTTCCGTAATTATTGTATTAATAATGTGTCTTACTTCTGGCCCAGCTTCCCTCCCAGTTTCCGCCGACCTCCTTCCAGCCAGCCCAGTTTACAAGGAGTCTTTCCGTGCAGTACTGGCTGTTGGCCCCATGTCACGTGTCAGCCTGGGAGCTTGGGCTTTGAGTCCCAGTGCAAGGAGCCATGTTTCGGATCACCCACTGGGCGGACCCAGTGTCTTACATACGCAGGGACCCCCACCTATTGCCCGACGTCCCAGACTCCTGTCCTGGAGAGCAGAACGAACACACACGTGCGGATAGGCTGCCTGCGGGGTGCCCGGAGGCCTGTAGAATCAGACTCTAAACGACGTCACATCAGAAAACTAACTCAACACCAGGAGCCGGTGGGCGTTTTGTTCCCAGAGGACTATCTCAGAGAACTCTCAGTTTTTTTAACTGTCACCTGAGGATGCGTTCCTTGGTTTTAGAGAGAGGGGAGGAGGAGAGAGAGAGAAAGATCAGTTGGTTGGTTGGTTGCCTCCTGTATGCACCCCCAACCCCGGGGATCGAACCCACAACCTTTTGTTGACTGGGACGGTGCTCCAGCCAGCCAATCCACTGGCCAGAGCTCAGAGGATTTTTAATTTTAGTTTTTCTTCCCTTTTTTTCTTCCTCTCTTTGCTCCCCGCCCCCCTTCTTCCCCCTCCTCCCCTCACCTCTTTCTTTTTCCTTCCATTTCTCTTCCCTCCTACTTGGTACCTATTCCCCCTCCCTTTTTTCTCTATCCCTCTCCCCCTCCTTCTCCTTTTCCTGCTCCTTTCCTTCCCTGACTCAATGAGAAACAATTTCTTGTTCTTTCTAAAAAATTTCTGTTACCGTCCAGGTGGATCTAGGTTGGCAAAGACCATGGGCGCTTCTGGGTGAAGACAGGAGGTCCTCAGGCCACGCTGGCCGATGCCCTTTGGCGCTTTCCCAGCCCACGGAGGGTGTGCACTTGGCCTGTTGTGAACTGGCCCTCTCCCCGGGGCGTCTCAGGCTGTCTGGGGTGCATCCTGTGATGATGAAGGGGCCCCACCGTCTCCTCAGGGTGCACTGGGGTTTAGCCAGAGGCAGAAGGATGAGTAGATGTCAGCAGACATGCAGGGTGAGCTTGCAGGTGAGCGAATGAGTGAGGGATGTGACTCAACTCTGCACGCCGCCGTGAGCAAGTAGTAGGTCTTTGAATTCTTAGATGGAGTTGCCTGGGCAGGGAGGGGAATGAAGCTGAAGGGGAGGTCAGGTGGCCAACTTCTGGAGGACTTCAGAGGGGAGCCTGACCGCTGGGAGAGAAAGAGAATGAGGGAGCAAGAATGCACAAAGAACCAGCCAGCTCACCGTCCAGGCCGCTAGAAGGGAGGGTCACCTCACTGACCGCTCTGCTGGGAGGCTGTTCCCTACCTTACCCAGCCGTCTCCCTTCCCATCCTGCCCTCCTGCCCACCCCCAGCCCATGCTGGAGCAGGAGGCCCAGGGCTGAGCAGGATGGAGCCCAGGGTGGGGCTCCCACCAGCCAGCCCCATCGTGCTTCCTGAGTTCCTCCCGGCCTCTGGGAGCACAGCTGCAGTGCCCAGTGACGGGGACAGCTGGTCTCACCCAGAATGGGGCTGTGTCCCGTGGGCGAGGGAAGTTAAAGCAAAGGGCCATGGGACCCCAGCTGGAGGGGAGGGGCATTTGTTAGGTGAAAACTGTGTGGATCAAGGGTGGGGTTGTGGTGGGGTTGTCGGGGGGCACCTGAAGTTCAGATTTCAGAGGTGGCCCCGGTGTAGCCAGCCGAGGTGGAAAGCATTGGTTGGGGGGGTGGGGTGGTAATGACAGACCAGCTGACTGCACCCCCGATGCCACTGCGGAGGGACAGGGAAGTGAACAAGTGAACATGAGAAAGACAGCATGACTCTCAATGGAGGGTTTTTAGCAACAGAGGGGTGAAAACAAGGCCTGACCACCTCAGACCAGGCTGGAACCTTCCAGAAGGTCTTCCACCCTACCTGTGTTTCCCTCTGTGTGTTGGAATGGGTAGGGGGGCCACACTGAGCCCCTGAGTGGGAGAGAAGCCAGGTCTTGCTTCTGGAAGGTTGGAAAGATGGTAGGTACGAGGCGAAGCCTGTGGCCATGGGGACCCTGGCCTTGCTTGGCTTCTCTCCGCAGGATTCCGTTCTCAGTCTCATCCCCACCTGGTATCCAGGAACCCTATACTGTTTTATTCTGTAGGGAACAAAGCTCGTAACAGAGAATTCAGGTGCCGGTTTGAACTTCATCGCTGAGCGTTGTTTCACCTCCCTAGCTGTGTGGGGGTTTGTGGTGCGTGGATATGGGAAGGGGCAAGTCAGAGGAAGGGCCGGCAGGTCTGGTTCCCGCCCTCCTGCCTTGGCCAGGACCAGGAGGCAGGGCGACGGCCAGTCCAGGTGCGGGTGCAGCACCACCTAGTGGTCCAGGGAGGCACTAGCAGCCGGAGTGGCCACTTGGACCTGGAGGTGAGTACCTGCAGCACCATGGGTTTGCCACCTTTGAAAGGGACTGAGGGACTGCCCAGGGAGCCTGACAGGTAAGGCGGGCAGCCTAAGTTGTGTAGATAGAACAAAGGAAACCTGCTCCCCTCAACCCAACCCTTCTCCTGACGCGATTCCTCTTCTTTCCTTTTATTCTGCCCCATCTGGTCTTTGCTGTAGCTAATTCCAGTTCTTATAAGAGAGCACGGATGAGTCTGTCCATGTCTTTCTTGTTTAGATGTCTCAGGAGCTCCCAAAGGTGGTGAAATGTTTAAATTGCTTGTGTGTTAGTCAGGTTTGCTATAGAAACGCTGGGTGACAACTCCCAGGTCCACCATGGCCACGTGTATTCCCTGGTCATGGTTGTTGGTCATCTGAGGACAGCCTGGGCCCTGCTTCAGCCTGTTCTACTTGTCACTCACCGGAGGATTGGGGCTGAAGGCACAGCAGCTGTCTGGGGCCACCCTCTCCTGGCAGAGGACAGGGGCGCAAGAGGACAGGCGCGGCCACACGGGCACATGGGAGGCCTCTAGCTAGACATGCAGCGAAGTCTGTCTACTCACATTTCACTGGCCACAGCAAGTTCTGCGGCCTGGTTCGAAGTCACAGGGCTGCGAAATGAAATTTCATTCACGGTGAACCATGGCAAGGGTGGTGCATGGAGGAAGAATTGTGAACCAAATGAACAGGCTGGGTTTCAGACACTCAGGGGAACTAAGGAGTGGCCTTGAATGGCGGAGGTACACAGGTGTCTCCCGGAAAGGTCCCTGGTGTCAGTGACCTCCACACTGGTGGCCTGTTTTCCTGGCCCTGCTGGGGTGGGTGTGGGGAGGGAAGAGAGGACGGTGCCCCTGTGGCCTGGAATGGACTTGGCAGACTTTTCCATAAAGGGCCAGAGTGTAATTACTTTAGGTTTTCAGGTTCCATGGTCTCTGCCACAGCTATTCATGTCTGCTGTTGTAGCTGAATGCAGCCCTGGACAATACCTATAGCAACAGGTCTGCATTCCCATAAAATGTTATGGGAAAAAGCAGGCAGGGGCTGGGTTTCCCCTGGAGGCCATGGATCGGGAGACCTTCAAGGCCTGATCTGTGTCAGGACAGCAGCTTAACAGGAAGAGAGAAATATCCCTTTTTAGTTGGGAAGCCAAAAAAAAAAAAAAGAACAAAGAAAAAATTCCAAGGACTGTTGAGGTCAGTCGTACCCCACCTACTCAGCATAGTGAAACTAAACAGTTCCATAAACATTGAGTTCCCCGCACAGCCAAAGCGATTGTTCATGGAACCTCATTTTGCCTATTAACCCATTTTCAGTAGAAATGCCTGGAAAAGGTATCACAAGCACCTTGGGCCTCCCAGATGGCTATGGGGAAGGCACGAACTATGTTTCTGTTCTCAGGGGTGTGGTCATGTCACTAACCGAGGTGAGCATGCCCACTGGCCTTTGTGGTCACACTGTGTGTGAGCGTGTGTGTGTGTGTGTGTGTGTGTGTGCGTGTTTGTGTGCAGGTAGCATGCATGCATGCGTGATTCCTTGAGATAGAATCATTCACATACCATGTTAATTCACCCATATAAATTAGATTATTTGATGGGTTTTTTTTAGTGTGTTCCTAGAGGTGTACAATCATTACTACAATCAATTTTGGAACATTTTTATCACCCCCAAAGAGGAACTCTAGATTCTTTAGCTGTCACTCCTAGGCTGCTCCCATGTCCCTCAATGTGGCTGTGTTTTTTATAAGCTTTCAGAAAGTCAGCTCTTGGTTTCTATTGCCCTTGTTTCTGGTTTTTTGTTTTGTTTTGTTTTGGGTTTTTTTTTTTTTTTTTTTTTTAGACTATTTATTTTTTAGAGAGAGGGGCAGGGAGGCAGAAAGAGGAACATCAATGAGAGAGAGACACATCAATTGGCTGCCTTCTGCATGTGCCCTGATTGGGACTAAACCTGCAATCCAGGCATGTACATGCCCTGGATGGGAATCGAACCCATGAACTTTCATTTTGCAGGATGATGCCCAACCCACTGAGCCACTCCGGTCAGGCCTGCCCTTGTGTTTCTTGACTTAAGACTCACCCTTGCCTTGGAGGACACACTAAGGGGTCCTCTTGAGCGACCATGATGCTATTCAAGTGTCCGCCTAATGGACACTCGCATTGCTTCTGACATTTGTATATCGCAACTACATCACCTGATACAATGACTTTAACATTTGCCCCTTATTATAGCTTCATATTTCCATTTGTATTCTTTGTAGGGGGTAGCCCTGGGTAACTTCCCACATTTTGAATGTATGTCTGTGTGGGTTTGAAACCCAAGTCATGAGGCATCATTTCCCTTTTGGGTTTTATTTCTGTTATCTGTTATCTATGTTAACTGTTCATTGTCATCAGACTATACTAACTTTTCGGGGGCGGGGGGTGCATGGGTTTGAAATCTTTTAATATCCAGATGATCTCATTGATGTTTTGAAAAAGGAGCCATTGTTCATTTATAAACAGAGTTTCCTATTCAGGAAATTATTTCGATTAACAGTAGGATGGTTGACTGCTTTGGGTGGTGGAGGCCCAGTGGGTATTATGGTTTCACAATATTTTGTTCTGTTAATAAGTTTCCCTGACTTGGCACTTAATTCTTTATCTTGGTGTTGATCCATTAATGCTAACTGCCTCCCTTGTCCCCTAGTAAGACCTGACTTTGGGGAGAAGAGGACAGGTGGAAAGATGTGGGTCCTGAACATTGTGGGGCAGCTGCTCAGGCCTTAGAAGGTCTAACTATAAATATTGGGTCTGAGTGTTTGGGGAAAATAAAAAGCAATTCTAGGTGTCAGAAGTTAATCATTTGAAAACTGGACACTGGATCTGAACCCCAGATTAGAGCAAAACCCAAGAAGTGGGAGGGGGATTGGTGACATGAGGTACAAGTGTTATCCTGTTTTTGCTATGGATGATGAGAGAAATACAGATTTGCCTCCTAGCAATTTAAAGGTAACCACTTATATCAGTGAGACTTAGGTTTGGCCGCAAAGAACGGTGGCTTCACTTGACATAAAAGTTCAGAGGGAGACTCTGCAGTGCTGGTGCAGCCCTGCTGTCCTCAGGGCCCCAGGCTCCTCCTGTCCTTCACTGCTACCCTACTAGTGATTTTCATCAGCAGGGTCACCTCATGGCCTAAAAAGGTTGCTGAAGCTCCAACCATTGTCGTTAAGTTCCAGGCTGTAGAAAGGCAGCCTTTTGGAAAGCCTGCCATACTACTATTGCTGTCTCATTGGCCAGAACTTAGCCCTATGGTCATGCCGTACTGCAGAAATGTAATCTTCCCGTGGGGCTCAGGGCTTTGATGTGAAGGAAAGTGGAGGCGTATGAGCAGTGGGAAGACACTAACAGAGTGTAATGCCTGGACCAGAATTAAAGATCTGACCCGGAGTTTCCAAATCAATGTGTCCTCATCTTTCACATGTGCCCCACTCAAGAAAGTGATGTTATTTGCATAGCAGGAGGGCTAAAGATGGTTGATCAAAGCTGGAGACCACCCTAAACACTGCCCAGCACCCCCGCATTCCCAGCAAGCTCTGTCCTAAATCACTAGAAGAATAGGAATCTGGTGGCACTTATCCTATGAAACCAAAGACTGCCAAGCATCAGAACCTCGGGAAAGTGGAACCACCAGGAGACATGACAGAAGTAAGATCAGTCGCACCTGACCTGACTGTAATGCTTCTATTTAAAGACAGAGACTCAGAATGGGTCAGAAAGTGAAGCTACGGGCTGTGTTTAAGGACTTCGCAAAGTCCTCAAGAGAGTGAACTGGGAAATCGGAAAACTTCGGGAAAGGAGAGTTACGAGGAGGAATTACTTAACGTGTGGCAGCCACCGTTCTACTTTCTGTCTGTGCATTTGGTGATTGTAGGGACCCTTATATAAGTGGAGGCATGCCGTGTTCAGACTTTCATGCCTGGCTTATTTCACTTAGCGGAGCGTCTTCAAGGTCTGTGCATGTTGCAGCATGTGTCAAAATCCCCTTCCTTTTGGGGGGACAGAATAATATTCCATCACATGTCTATACTACATTTTGTTATCCATTCATCCATTGGTGGATACTTGGGTTGCTTTCACTGTTGGCTGTTGTGAATGTTGTCATTCTGAACAAGGCTTTGCAAACAGCTGTTCAAGTCCTGCATTTACTTCCTTCTGATAGCTATCCCGCAGTAGAATTGCTGGATCCTAGTGGAATTCTGTGTTTCACTTTTTGAGGAACCTGGTAATTGCACGCTTCTTTTTTTTTTTTTTTTTAAACTTTATCATTAACATGCTTATGTAGTTGGCACTCTTGGGTTTTTGGAGCCTTTTCTTAGGTTTAATCCCACATGTCAGATGACTGCTTGGCGGGTCATGACCAATTTTGGTTTTCCAAAACCCTGTTGCATTGCTCACTGCGAGTGTCCTTCCAGTTTGCAATGGTAAATAGTAGTTCAGTTGCGAGCACTTTAATTTCAACCACCCTGACACTGGCTATTGTTGTGCGAAGATCATTTCCCCTGGTAATTTTAGAATTATAAGACAGATCCTGTACACTTGAAAGAGACGTTACCAAGAAAATTGGAAAACCAAAGTTGTTCTTATTTTTTAATTCGCCGCCCAGTAAAATAACTTCGAACGAGCAGGAACACTTGCCATTGTTGGAGCATTTTTCTGGAGGTCGAACTCTGGACTGGCTTGCTACACATTAGCATTTGCTTTTAAAATAAAAGAGAGGTCCATGTCGTTCTGGCGGTGTTAGCGTCAGAATCCATCCGATCTGTAAATGTCGTATTGTCTGCTTTTGTAGGTCGCCGTACCAACTGGAGTCACCAAAATGCCGAACTTGGGCTTGACTCTGGGGGCCCCCACCGCAGGGTCCTTCCTCGTCCACTTTGCCCCTCCCTGTGCCTTCTCTGTTGTTGCACAACACCCCCGTGTGTCCCTGTGGACTCTGCCATGTTCCGTTGCACAATCATGCAGCCGAACTTGAGCCTGTCACTGGAGACCCTGCTCTGGAAGGGACAGTTGTCAGAGTGGCTCCCGTGTTCCCGTCGGGGTATGTAACATTGGAGCCAGTGTTCATGTGTGATTACGTGATAGCTCAGAACCTGACACCCCGTCTCCGTGGGATCGAACCAGTGTCATTGTTTATCCTTTCTTAGAAAGAGTCCCTTCTCGTGGCGGCAAAGGCCACGCCATTCCGGAGAACACGCCCGGTGTCGGCTTTTGTTTCTGTCTCCGAAGCTCTGTTTTGTCGGCCTTTTCTGTCCTGCTCCATGCAGGGCTCTCTGCTGGGCCTTCCCTCTGCCCGAGACACCTCCCCGTTTTACTGCTCAAAGCAAGCGGAGGGTCCCTGGCCAGGGAGGGGGGAGGGGGCAGAAAAGGAAGAAAAAAGACCGTGCCTGTTCTCTTGGGGCTGGAACATGAACTGGGAGGTGGAGCTGAGGGAGGGGTGGACGTGGGGCAGGGGGGAGTCGGAGGTCCTAGCATCTGTTCCTACCCCTGGTTGGCCAGGAAACCTCCCTCCCCCCAGGCCCTGGATTTGGCAGAGCTGCAGGTTCCCCTTCAAAAACTGGGGAGCGGCGGGGGCTGGGCTGGGAGGGAACTGGCTGTGGAAGCGGGAGAGGGCGCATGTGTGGGGGCACCTGGTAGGGAGACCACCTCACCCTTCCGTACTGTTTGATGTTGAGCCGCGGGCTTTGCTTACTGTTTTGTTTTTTAATTAAGAAAGCAAATTTAGTTCATTCAAATCTCAAGGGGCCAACGGTCACCTCTCCTGCGAGTGTGCAAGTCCCCCTCAGAGGGTACTCGCCAGCTCCCAGGTCCCACCGCATAGATCCTGGGCTGGGAGGTCTGGGGTGGAACCTTCTAGAGAAGTCAGTTTGCAATGTGCTGGTGCCTGCCCGATGTCACCTGTCACCGTCGCCCCATGCCCGGTCCTCAGGAGGGCCCTCGGGTCTGCTCAAGTCCCTACAGATGAGTGTAGGGAGGAGAAATGCCTTCTTGCAGCTTCCTTCCCTGACAGGGCCCTTGCCAGGGACCGGAGACCGTAGGGTGAGGAGTGTGAGTTCTGGCCGAGAGGAAGTGGGAGTGTGTGGGGTCCCCGGTCAGCCGCTTAGGGTGCACTTGACTCGGGCTACTCACTGAATCTCTGGGACCTTGATTTCCTCATTTATAAAATGCATTCCTAATCCTCACCCTGCTGTGCCGGCTAGTTCAGCTGGTTGGCTGGTTCCTGAAATAAAACGCAGGAGTGGTTTCAGGTGCCTTGCGTTGTTTAGCAGATGTTTACTAAACCCTTAGGGTACCAGGCAGGACGCAGGGTAAGCAGTGGAGGAAAAAAGTCAGTGTGTGTGTGTGGGGTATTGTTCCCTGAGGCCCCTGTGTAGTGGGCTGAGCCTGCGACATTTGGCCCCTTCCCCAACCTCTCCAGGGACAGTGTCCTCTTCTTTTCAGTGAGGTGGTTGAGCCAGTCATTTTTTGCTCTACCGCTTCCTTTGTGGTTTGTGAAATCACAACTTGTGCAGGGTGGAGAGTGTTCACACGGTTCCCTGAAGAGGCTTAGGTAAGGCTCTGAACGATGCGGCGTTATGATAGGAAAGAAGTTTCTAGAAGGACGTCTGTCGGACACCAGTTACTGTCATGTGTCTCCAGCCGTAGTCCGGTCTGCGTGTGAGCCTTTCAGCCGATGCCCTTTCATCTTAATGATTTCAAAAGAGTTGTTTCCAAGGCTGTACGGAATGGTTCGTGTGAGGCCCAGTAGGAGAAGGGCCTTGTCTTGTGACATCGTTCACCCTTTGAACTGTGGGTTTCCTGTCATTGCCGGTGTGGTGGGTGAGGGGAGGGTCCCACTGCCTCCCACTGGCACCTCCTCGGGTGCAGACATGGGTCCGGCTCCTCACCCACCACCCTCGTGGCCATGTGCAAGCTTGCTGGGGGAAGAAATGAAGTCGGGAAACCAGTGGGTTTTTGGAATATGGCTAGTCTTGGTGAGTTAAGGTTCCTTTTGCTGTTCTTTGTCCCATTTACTGGAGTCTAGAACTTTCTCCCGAGGCCCAGAGCAAGACCCTGGGATGGGAAATCCGTCCTAGCATACACACTGGAGGCCCGTGTGTTTGCTTTGGCCCTCAGGTGCTTGCAGAATTCTAAAATAGTGTCCAACGTTAAAAAACCCAGAGGAACCCTGGCTGGTAGCACAGCGGATAAGGTGCCGGCCCGCTTACCCAAAGGTCGCAGGTCGATTCCCCAGCCAGGGCACATAACCAGGTTGCAAACTAGGTCTCCAGTCAGGTCTGTGGCTGGAGGCAGGTGAAACACAACCATACATTGATGTCTCTCTCCCTCTCTGCCTCTCTCCTTTCCCCTCTTTCTGAAAATAATGAAATAAAATCTTTTAAAAAAAAAAAAAAAAAAACGAAAACAAAACCCAGAGAATCTCACGTGAAAATACAGATCCCTGACCTCTTGGAAGACGTCAACACATTGAGGGCCACGGGGCTCCTCCTGGGTACCCCCAGACACAGACAGCGCTTGGTCTAGTGGCTCAGAGACATTCAGGGTAGAAAGAAGGCTTTTCTGCACCCTGACCCCTCTGTTCTGCAAATGAAGGATTGAGAACCTGACAGACCAAGATGCAACTCGCTGGGGTGACAGGGCCACATGGGGTCCCATTCTCTCAAGTCTTGGAACAGCGCTCTTGTTCCGTCCAGGGCCCCGCCCGCACCTGTTAGCAGGTGACAGCAGGTGGCGGTGTGGTGCTGTGGCCTCACACCTGTCTCCTCCCTGACTGTCCTGTTTCCTTCTTTCCTCTGTGCCCTTCTGGTTGGCTATCTTCCTCTGGTTTCTCTCACTAACCTTTCCTCTTTGTCTAGCACTGCTCTCTCTCTCTGGTAGTCTTCCCGTTCCCCCACTGCTTTTCCCAGGATCCCTGGGGCCCGGGTGGGGGTTTAGGACACTGTCCTCAGCGCTTCTGCCCACTGCGCCTCCTACAGCTGTGCAATCCTCTGCTCTCCTGGCCTGGAGCCCTGCAGCTCCGGCCTGCAGACTGGAAGCCCAGAAACCCCGATGGAGCGACACCCACCCCGTCCGGAGATGGCCACCCCTGGGAATGTGCAACAGTGTGGCCCTAGAGGCCAGGGAGCTGTCATTTTACACGCATCTCTGATTTTTAAATGCCAGACACTAATTTCAATTGGCCATTCCTGCTATAAAATGTAAGCATCATCTTGGGCAGCTGGAAGCTGGCATGTCACATGGGCATCGGTGCTAATCATAAGATGCAGGGCCCTCTTCTAGCCCCTCTCTGGGGTGAGGGTCTAGTCCAAGCCAGACGTAGAGTGGACACAGCTACACCTGTGTCCTCAGACCCGCTGGACACTAAGCAGGCGCCTGCGCCCTGTCCCTCCTCCCAGACAGCCCGAGATGAAGCTCTGGTGTTTGGATCGGAGGACCCTTTCCAATCCTTATGCCTTGGAGAGAACCTAGGAAGGGTGAAGAGACCCATTGTGTTCTCCCCGCAAAGCGGTGGCCTTAGGTCAGATTGCCGGATTGCCGTTTGCGGAGTGGCTGAGGGGACTTCCACTTTCCTGTTGGACTTTCTTCCAGGCCAAGACCTGGGATGATTCCAATAGGAGCCTGAAAAGACCTTAGTCCTAGATAATTCCACTTCCCCCTGCTGAAGGCTGGTGTGACCATCCCAAGTGCTGAGTGTCGATTTTCCCTTTTTTTTTGGTTCCATTATTCATCCAACACTCGCGGACACTATTGCCCACGGGGTACTAAGCTCTGGGCCAGAAGTACTGGTGGCTGATTCAGAGCTCTTTCTCCTGAGGGGCTCACAGTTAGTGGAGAAAAGACTGTAGAAAACACCGATAACATTGTCATGAAAGGAGCTGCATATTAAGTCCACAGCCAGAGGCAGCTCAGAAAACAAGGTGACATTTGAGTGATATTTTGAGATGAGTTTGCTGCGCACTGGAGAGCGTTCCAGGCCGCTAGGACAGCTGGTGTAAAAACCGAGATTTCTGCAAAAAACGTGTTTCGAAGGCAGCGAGGAGCTGGCGTGGCCTGACAGAAGAGGTATGGGAGAAAAGCGCGCAGGCGGAGCAGAGCTGGGTATGAAAGGCCGAACGTGGGCTCAGCTGCTTTAACAGACACCCAGGTAATAGCGGCTTCATTACGAGTGTTTCTTTCTCCCTTAGAAGGTCGAGTGGAATCTAGTCCAGCGGTGCTCCACCCCACCAGGTCATTCCAGGCACCCAGGGTTGCTCTGATCATGCCCTGGGTGTCACTTTTACTTGCATGGTTGAAGATGGCTGCAGGACTAAACCCATCCTCGCAATTCCACAATTGGAAAGGGCATGACTTGGAAGGTCTGTTCACATCCTGCTCACCAGGCAGATGGACATACCTCATTATGAGGAACGCTGGGAAATACGGTTTTTATCTAGGATGGTCGTGTGCCCAGCCACACCTTGGGGGCTCCGTTACCAACAGGGAGAAGCAGAAATTGGATACGGGGGAGCCTCTGTCCCAGTGGCCTCTGTGCTAGGGAGCGGGTGTGGGCTGAATCGTGGAATACTTTATAGGGACTGGCAGCTTCTAGAGGCTGGGCAGTACTGTGATTTTTTTTTTTAAGATTTTATTTCATTATTTTTAGAAAGAGAGGAAGGGAGAGAGGCAGAGAGGGAGAGAGACATCAGTGTATGGTTGCTTTTCACCTGCCTCCAGCCACAGACCTGATTGGAGACCTGGTTTGCAACCTGGTTATGTGCCCTGGCTGGGGAATCGAACCTGCGACCTTTGGGTTCGCAGGCCGGTGCCTTAACCACTGTGCTACCAGCCAGGGCCTATTGTGATTTTTTAAAAAAGCATCTTTTGGGGCACACCATGAAATGTACACTTGAAACCTATATAATCTTATGAACCAATGTTACCTGCAATACATTTAATTAAAAAATAAAAAATAAAAAGTGTCTTGACAGATGGGGCCCCAGCGGGCTGTGGGGAAGGAGAGATGTTGAGTATGTTCTCCCTGACTGCCTGGCGGAGCCTGGCCTTTTCTGGTGGTTGGACAGGCTGCGGGGGTCAGTGGGTTCCAGGCTGTTGTGGCTGCCCAGCAGTCAGAGCCAGGGACCTGTTGGGTCAGGTTCAGTCAGGAAGCTGGTGTTCTTCTTTCCAGACTTACCTGAGGACATGTTTCTTACAACTTGTTAGTAATGTGAGTTGGGGTTGTGGAGAAATGGTAACGGTCAGGAGCTATTTTTCCTCCAAGACAGGCTGCTTGTGTCCTTTCACCCCATGTCCTTGACTAAGCTCCAGAAGAAGGAGCAGCAGAGTTGACCTTCGCAGGCCCAGAGCCTTGTGGCTCTGCAGACAGGTTACTTCGATTCTTGACTCTGCTCCCTGTGCTCTAGAGGAAAAATCATCCCCGTGCCTCCCCCAGTCATCGGTGTGTGTAACTGGACATCCTTATTGGACACATGAAATCTACCTGTTTAGAATGGAAACTGCGAGCTCAGGATAACCTGGGAGTTCACTGGCATTTCTAGAGTGCCTGTGTAGGTGGTGGGCAGAGATGGCAGAGGGAGAACACAGCGTTGAGTCTGACCACTGAGGTTTCTCATACACACGACCTGTCACTTACTTAGCCACATGCCCTTGACCAGCAAGATAATCCCCAGTCCTGCCCTGACCAGATGACTCAGTTGGCTAGAGCATTGTCCCAGTCCTCTAAGGCTGTGGGTTCAATCCCTGGTAAGAGCACATACAAAAATCAACTCATGAATGCATACCTAAATGTAAGTATGAAATAATGTTTCTCCCTCCCTCTCAGTTTCTCTCCTCTCCCTTCCCTCGATGTCTCAGTCACTGGGAGGGTCTGAGAACCCTCTGAAGGCACGTGGCTTGCTGTTTGGTAAGGGAGAAGCAGCAGTAACTGGGGAGTTCTTGAAGGCTTTGTACTATGATTACCCAACCTCAGGCCTCGATATGTCTTCTCCATGTGCCGCTGGTGGTGTCCCCTCTACAGGAGGTCCCCAGGGTTCTGGCCCAGCAGCCAAGGTCAAGCAGAGCTCCCTGAGCAGTCTCTGTAATCCCTTCCTATGCCCTAGTTCCCCGGGGCTCCCAGGAAGCTGAAGACTTGTGTCTAACGTGGCTGGTCATGTTATTGAAAAAAATCAAGCGAACAGTTTTTTTAAAGGCATTTTGGCACAGCCTCACCTTCTGATACTTTATCTCACTGGTCATCATGCTGTAAGGAAAGCGCTATCACTTGGGCACAAGGGGCCACACTGTAAGTAGGCTGACCTTCAGCCCTGGAAATGTGGAGGGACAGGTTGAGTCTCAGCATTTGGGCAGCTGCCAGTGTGCTCACAAGTGGCACATTATTCTTAGAAGGTATATATGTACAAATATATCTTTGGATGCCATAGCCTTCACCATCAAATAGCAGTGGCACCAGAAGGCTCTGGCCTCATGTGTGGGTGCGCCGTGCAGAAATGTGTTGGTCCACCGCTCGCTCTAGGACAAGCTGTCACTGCCTCCCACGGGGCAGATCGGGTTTACCTGAGAGGCACCAGTGGTGGGACATCAGCCTTCCTTGATCCTGTGTCTCCTTGGTTGGGTGGCAGCCATTTTCTAGCTGGAAGGCCTCCCTCCCCCCCTAGATGAGATCAGTGGGGGCTTTCACTTGATTGAGAGGAAGAAACTTAATTATGGGTCCTTCTTGGACCTTTTAGGTGGTGTTTGTTATCAGCAGGAGGTGAGAAGAAATAGGAGATGCCTTCCGTCGTGAGGCAGGGCTGCTGGCCCTGGCCTAGAGGAGGACACAGTTCTATTTGGGACTGAACTTTGCAGAGTGGCAGTGTTGGCCGAAATGCCAGGTGTGCATGCAGCGACATTTCCTGCACGCAGCTGTTGTCACCCTGCCAGGAATGAGGAGCTTCCCTACAGCTCCAAGTAAAATTCTGGACGTCTTCACTTTCTACTTAAAATGCTTTCCCTCAGCTCTTGACGACCCGCACTGGCTCCCTTAATTGAAGGTTGTCCAAGGAGGCTTTGCGTATTGAATGAAGTGAGGAGGCAGTGTGGGGAGATAGGGGACTGGGCAGTGGGGCTCCAGGTGACTTCAGTGGGCTCCTGTCCAAAGGGGGACAGTTGGTCTCTTCAACTGTGATCCTGTAGTATATGTTTTGCCTGCTCTGTGACCAGCTTGCTGAACACGACAGAGGTAGGGGTTTTGGGAAGTCTTTGGACAGCTGTGCTGGGCACAGGTGCCTCGCACTCTGCATGCATTGTGAGCGGCCCTGCTGCCTTCCTGGGTTCAAGCCAAGAGAGGATCAGAAGGACAGGTCCTCCCTGTTGTGCCTGCTTTGGTCCCTCCGTGGGCTGACTCCCCCGCCACCCCTGCTGGCATGGAGCATCCAGGAACTTACCCAACCTTGGCACCGTCATTTCCTCTGTGTGCTTAGGGCCGAGCCTTTCTTCTTTAATTTGGTGCCAAGTTCCATCTTTTAAACACATCCCATAACTTGGATCTCTTGTCAGCATCTTCTCTGTTTTTGTTGCTATTGGGTTTTATTTATCTTGAGAATGTTTTCTCCCTCCCTTTCTTACCCTTTCAAGAGGGATGGGAGACTGAACTGTCCTCCACTCAGGTCTGCCATGTTTGCTTCCTGCTCCAACATGGTGCAACCACCTTCTTAAGAATCGGGCCCCATTGTACTCTTACCTCTTGAATGGTTTCTCTTATGGAAGGCTCAGTTAGCTCTTACCGAAGGGTCCAGCTGTGTGCACCAGGGGTGCCTTGGTTTCTATGGGGCGACGAAACCACTGCTACTTACATGGGACATTGACCATCCTAAGTCCCAAATACTTTCTCACGGGTGCTTGAGTTCCTTTTATATTTGCAGATAACCTACACCCATTCTCCCTTATCCTACGTGGAGGCGACACCTTGAACAGTAAGAGGGACAGGAAGAAGTTTGACTTGCTGGTGCGGTTATAACTGGGTTGGTGCAAGTGTGGCGTGATTGAGAGGCAATGGCCAGAGAAAGGCTTGGAGAGGAAACTCAGCCCAGGTGCCGAGGGCACCAGGCTTTGGCAGGAACTACGTCAGGTAGTTGTTGGCCCTCAGCACGCACGGCCGGGCCCGGGCCCTCAGCTCTCTTGTCTTCTCCCCAGACGTGTGCAACAGCACCGACCTCCCGGAAGTCGAGATCATCAGCCTGCTGGAGGAGCAGCTGCCCCATTACAAGCTAAGAGCCGACACCATCTACGGTTATGACCACGACGACTGGCTCCACACACCCCTCATTTCTCCGGATGCCAACATTGACCTCACCACTGAGCAGATCGAGGAGACGCTGAAGTACTTCCGTAAGTAGATGCCTGTCCGGGGCTGCTGGTGACCGGGGCTTCTTGGCCACATCTCGGCCGGGGCTTCCTACCAATCCCCAAGGCCTGCGCCTGCCATCCGTGGAGGATGGGCCAAAAAAGTGTGGTGGTGGGGTTCAGCCACAGGCAAGGCCTGGGTGGTAAGTCTTCTAAACTGAAAATTTTAGAGTAGTGGGGAACAAGTACGGATTTCCACTTGAACCAGCTTTCTCCTAACTGGGCAGAGGAATTTGAAAACGCTCTCCCTTTTTGTCCCCAAACCCAAAGTATCATGGGAGTCCTTAGAAACTCTTCCCGGGATCGGGAAGAAGTTGGTCAGCATTTGAACCAAAGGTACGGGGAGCATCTTGGCCTCCCAACATTTATGTGGCATAGCAGGACGTGTAGGCCAAGGCTGATGACTTCTGCGCAAAAGACCACCACTCAGGGGATTTAAGAAGCCCCTAAACCAACACACCAGACATGCCAGACAGCTGCAGAGATGACACCTGCCAGGGTGAGCCATACACAAGGTCGTTTTTCGTCAGCGCATTTGTGACGACCAGGGTGATTTTGCGGACTTAAAAAAAAAAATGTGATGATTTAAAACTTGACATGAATGACGTTGCTGGTGTTCCGTCAAGAAGTGCCTTGGTAGGGAAATGTTACTCTTTGGAAAGCCGTAGCAGCCCTATGGTTTTATTAGGCTAGACTCTGGCTTTGAAATGCAAGTTAACTGGAGGCTGGTCTCAAGGAGTGATGTCGCACTCAAAGTGACGTCAGTTACGTAACCGTGTGTCCTTGTGTCACCAGGGAAGACAAGTACAGCCATCCTGCTTCTACTTGGAGATAACTGGGTACAAAGGCATCTGTCAGTTTTTTTTTTGTAATTTTCTCTACAGGTGGAGCTTTGATGTTCTTGAATTTGTAAAACCATTTCTAATAAATAAGCCAGAATGGCCAGTTTCTTTATTAGGATGCCTCTGAGGCTGTTCGTATTTTCCCTCTCAGGGACTGATAAGGAAGGAATTTTATTTAACTTGACCCATGATCTTATACCTAACACATACCCTTGCATTCTCCAAGTGAACTCTGCAGATAATCAGTTTCAATAGGCATAAAAGTAGAGTAATCTGCACCGAGGCAGATGCGAAGCATGTTATATGTGAACTCATGTTCAAGTTGAAGCCACAGAACTTCTGGGGTACCTCATAGCATACAGGACAGTCCCTTGGCAAGTCACTTTTCTTTACTCACAGTGTCTGGACTGACAAGGACATACTGTGTCTGAGGTAACCTGCTTGGTGGGCTCCGTATTTGGTTCCGTCAGGCTACTCACCGTGGAATTCACAGCTGAATTATTTTCCTGGAAATTTCTGTGTGTTGCATACTCTACCTTAAGATTCTCAGGACACCTCATGGCCATTTCTAATTCAGGAGGCTGCTGGGCCTCTCCTCACACACACTGATCAGCTGCTTTCGTTCATGGTGTAATTGGAGCACCATCTGTGGGCACCATGTCACTAAAACCAGAGAACTTACACATGAATGGCCCTGAGTCATTTCTGCAAAATGTCTGCAGTTTGGACAGGGCTGGTTGCACTATAGAGGGAACGGAAACAGGAAGGACTTACGGTATTTTATTGCGTAGCACCCATCCACAGCTTCTAAAATCCTTAAACAGTAGACTGGACGACATAGTGCCTTATTTTTTGTGTGTTTGTTTTGCTCTTAATTACATATATTTAAGAGAGAAAAAGAAAAAAAAAGCAATCTCAGTAAATTTGGCCATCGATAACACAGATTAAAGTAAAACTGGAAGAACCAAGGTAAACATTGAAGCAAAGATTCTGTAAGTTCTTTGAGTACAGTTACATCCAAGTCTTACCTTAATTCTGTATGTTTCCCTGCGGTACCTGTGCTTAGAGCAAAGGAGGTATTTGCTGAATATCTATTAAATAAATAATCGAGTGTTAACCCTTAGCTTAAATGTTATATAACACCCTCTAGAGTAGCATTTATCAGCTGAGGTTCTAGAGCCCCCAAAGGGTCTGGACAGACAAATGAGGGCTCTATACTTATAAAGGAAAAGGCACATCTTCATGTTCATTAGTTTCTAACTAATGAAATGCAACCTTTCCTTTTGCGATGAAAGTAGAAAACAGCGCAAGAGCATTAGTAGGACCTTTGACCTCGTCACCGAGAGAAATCACAGATGTCACACTATAGGAAAAGCTGATACATTAGACTATCTCCTTTATTCATCATGGCTTTGAAATTGCATTCATTATCCGATGTTGTTATTTAATGCACTGAGAAAGAAGCCCTTACATGACAGGCTTTTTTCAAGCTTTAGTAACTGCCTTATGCTGTTGGTTTTCTTTGTAGCCCTTTACGTTCTGTCTTCACATCTGAGGAGGGGCCCTTGGGCCTCACCAAACTGGCTGAGAGGTCAGGGGAAGGCAGGGGTTAGAGCCCTGCGCCTATGTGGCATTTCAGTTTGTTTGTTTACAGATGTGTAACCCCGGAGACGCTGTGATTCACAGCATCATGACTTACTGGTGTGTGAAATCAGTTGTGAACCCTTCCCTCATTTTAGATTCTCCTGCCTCAGCCTAGGGCAGTGGTGCTCTGTTGTGGGTGTGGGTGGGGGTAATGGGGTGCAGGGGGTGATGATCCGCTTCCCCAGGTACGGACTATGGGGTGAGTGGGTCACCTGCACTGATTTTGCACAGATCAGAGTGAGGAGAACACGCAGCTCCCTTTGCCACCTGTCATCCCCGGAGTGGAGAAGCGACGCTCTGCCTTTTGGGTCTGGCCCTCACCTGGTGTGTTTAAATTAAGAGACAAGAAACTTCGGGTGCCCACCTTGAATGGCCTTTTTAGAAAACTTTCCACCGTCAGGTGGACTTTTTGACTCCTGATAAGCCTGAGGTACACAGAAAATAAAAATGACCCACAAAGCAAATGTGCCCGTAAACATGGGGTATTTAGGATTAGATGGTCCAACAGGAAGGAAAAATAGTCAACATGTAGTGCTTACTGTAAGCTGGGCACTGTTTGTTTTTAATATTTTTATTTTTTTATCCTCCCCATTGATTTTAGAGGGAGGGGAAGGGAAGGAGAGAGAAAAGGAGAGCGACATCGATGTGAGAAATATCGATGGGTTGCCTCTCCTATGCGCCCTGACCAGCAATTGAACCTTCAACCCAGCCATGTACCCTGACCAGGAATTGAACCCCAACCTTTCGGTTTACAGGATGAGGCTCTTACCAACTGAACCACACCGGCCAGGGCCAGGCAGTGTTTTTAATGCTTTCCATGTCTTTCATTTAACTCTCACAGTGACCTCTGACTTACATAGTCTTGTCATCCCCGTTCTACCATTGGGGACACCATGACTCAGGGAAGTTAAGGTACTTACCTAAGGTCACACAGCAAGATGGGGTGCTGCATTTCAAACCCAGGTTGTCTGGTTTGACCCCATGTCTTAACCACTCTCTCAAAGTAGCTAACCAAGAGAAAAAAATTCTAGCTTAAGAATAAAGCACATTTGATAAAATGAAAACAAAACCCCCCTCAGTACCAGAATATGTCAGCAACTTATTAATGTGTAAAATTCAACACATGTTCAAAATTTACTTTTTTATTCACGGTCATTGTCACAAATGAAAGTCAGCCTGATGTAGCTTAATTTCAAGGTGAGGTTCCCTTCTTCCCTGTGAATATTGCCTCCACCCTCTGGTCTGTAGGCCTCAGGTCACATGGCTTTGCTACAGACATTCCAGGCACACAACATGCAGCAGACAGCTGACATGAAGGTTGCTGTGTTGATGTGGAAGTGGGCATGGCTCCTTCTGCATCCTCTTTCCAGAAGCCAAGCTATGTTGCTTTCGTCTAAGGAAAAGAAATTTCTCTACGTCTAAAGTGCATATGATCGACTCACCATTTTACCTCTAAGGTTTACCTGAATGTCTTTTTCCTAAGGAGAAGAGAAGGTTATGAAGTAAATAAGCTTCCAGACATCATGGCATTGTTTGCTTTGGCTGGAATGAATCAGCCAAGTGTTTATTGAGTAGCCTGGTATGCGCCTGTAATCTTTTGTGAACTTGATTTGTTTGAGTTCCCGCTGAGGTTTTCCAGCTAAGGAGGCAAAATTGTCTCCTGGATTATTGACTTTCTTTTATGACCTAACCGGGGACTTTGCACAGGGTTGAGTCAACTCAGATGGTCCCAAGGCCTTCAGCTGGAAGTTTGTATGACCACCTCCCTCTAATTCCCCTTCTTTACCCTCTGCCCATGATAACCACAGGCCTAATTTCTTTTTCTATGATTTTTTTTAAATGTTTTTTTTTTTTTAAAGATTTTATTTCATTATTTTTAGAAAGAGGGTAAGGAAGAGAGGCAAAGAGGGAAAGAGATATCAATGTGTGGTTGCGTTTCACCTGCCTCCAGCTACAAACCTGGCTGGAGACCTGGCTTGCAACCTGGTTATGTGCCCTGGCTGGGAATTGAACCTGCGACCTTTGGGTTTGCAGGCTGGCACCTTATCCACTGTGCTACCAGCCAGGGCTGATTTTTTTTTAATTCCAAAGATAAGTGAGATCGTAACAGTGTTTGTCTTTCTTTGTCTGACTTACTTCACTTAGCATAATGCCTTCAAAGTCCATCTGTGTTGTTGGAAATGGTAGGATTGTCTAATTCTTTATGGCTGAATAATATTCCTTTACGCTACACACACACACACACACACACATTCATTCGTCAATGGAGATAGTGTTTCTTTCTGATTTTCAGAGTCACTCAGGGATGCTTGTCACTACTTTACAGAATTAGAGCCTACTCCATTTCTCCGCTCTTCGTGTCTGGCTTTTTAATGAACATAAGTAGTGTTTAAAAGGTCTTTGCTTTTCAAAATAACGTATCTTCTGGTCATAAGAGCACACTAATTTGAGATAATTTGGAAAATAAACAGACAAAGAGATGACTAATTTAGCAACCGCAGTGCATTTTTGGTAACATATTGCAGACCAGATAAGCTGACAGCAGAGGAAAATGACTTACCGGAGCAAATGTTCAATATGGATGCATCCTCCCCATGCTGGAAACAGGTGCTCGGAAGGACTTTCATCCATGAGGAGCACAGGTCAACGCCAGGTTTCAAGGCTTCTGAGAACAGGAGAACAGGCTTGCTTGGGGTCAGGGTTGCATGTTACAGATGAAAATCCTTTGTGATCTGACACAGTGAGAATCCCAGGATCTTCAGGCCGATTAGTAAGCACACATGACCAGTGTCCTACAGCGGACATAAGCCATGGGTGACCCAGCTTGTTTTCCAAGGTGCCCTCGTGAATTGCTGTGCCAATGAGAGAGGCACTGTTTGGGGAATAACAGACTGTTCCTGATTTTGCTCATTGTTGAGAAGGCTTCTGGGTATCCTCCTTCTATTGATGATCTTCAGCCCATTATCGGAGAGGTGTTTCTCCCTCCAACACCACCTTTTTGATCTAGTCAGTAGGCCAAAGTTACAGCAGCTTTAAAGCCCTGCTACCTGAGGACCTTCGCCCAGGTTAGTGCTGCACCTGAGGAAGATGCAATCCTGGGAGGGTTACAGCATCCGCAGCTGCAGCAGGAACCTTGCGTGGGCTTGGGGTGATGGCACCTAGGAGCGTACAGGTGGCATCTGGAAGAAGATTTCTCAAGGGGTTTGTCCACGATGTCAAAGGATCTGCCAAGGATGAGGAGGTTGCAAAAATCAGCAGGGCTGCCGATGAGGTCCAACCCACAACCTGGGTGTGGATGGGGATGGCAATGAGGAGCGCTTAGAGGTGCTTCTGAGGAACTGAATAGTGAGGAGTTGTTGGAACTGGAATGGAAACGCGTAGCTGAAGAGGAGGCAGGAGAAAAGGAAACTGCAAGAGAAGAAGAGAACCCCACCCCCATCCCCGAAAAAAACGCACAGTGAAAGGTTTAGCAGGAGCTTTGGCAGACCCCAGAGAGTTCCTTAAAAAGTTTAAAAACATGGGCCCTCAACACAAAAAGGTTTTCATTAATAGGAATGTTTATGATGCATCATCTGCTTACAAGCAAATCTATGGTGAAAATAAGAAACAAACCAACATGGCCCGGTCCTGCAGGAGGTATTCCAGTGCCTTACATTTATATAGGTGCTTAGTAATGCCTCTTAAAAAAGAGAAAATGCAAAGACACACGTTTTTAAACAGTTTTCCCTCTTTTTTAATAAAAACAACAAGATGAAAAGCTCACATATGGAATACAAAGATCATTTTGTTTGTTGCCACCTTATAAAGATTGCCTTCATCTAATCAAAATTCTACGTGCGATAATAATAGAGGCACTGCCTGTATAAATTAAATGGATAACTAACACATAGTGCCAACCTCTTGAATCAGGGAGGTGAAGAGTTTTATAAGGTGATATAGGAGAAAGCATAGGTTGTGTGCATGTGTGTGTGTGCGTGTTTGAAGGAGGGGTGCCATGTGGAATACTGAGGTATCTGTTCTCTCCCAGTCATTATGTGTGGTGTGTGGGGTTGAGTGAAGGAAGAAAAGATAAATTACAGGAATTGGGTGGAGGTTTCACTCAGGACAGAAATGGGATCTAATGACCCGGGAAAAGTTGTTATCATTTGCTAACAAAAAGAATCCCAGAAATGCAAATTTTAACATACCAGGGTAGGCAACAGTAGGTTCCCTGTGCCATTGTGGCATTCTTTTCAGTTAATGGAGCTGTTGTAATAATCAACCTGCGTGTCTTTTTCCATACGTACAGCTATAAGCCTACTTACTCTTGCCCAACCGTTTTGTAAACAGTTGCTATGCATTTCTTTCATGTAGATGCCCACCTGTCGCCATGTCCTTTCTGCCATTCCCAAGGCCTGCAGCCATTTTATTTTCAGGGGGAGGCCAGAGTGAGCCCTAGAATTGTTTCTTCTCCCTTCTGTCTAGGAGATGCTTCCTTGAGCTCATTTGCAGTGCTTTTAGCGACACAGAGGTGTGCAGGGTTACAGGTGGGAGCAGAGAACCCCTAGCTGCACTGCCCCTCCCTACATGGTGCCTCCGACCAGCTGTGGGGCACTTGAAGGCGTCTGTCTCTGGAAGGTGCTCGAAAGCAACCCCAAACCAAGGTGCCTGGCAGCTCCGGGAGCCCTGGGCACAGTGCCTACCGAGGGGGTAGCCAGGAGCTCGTCCTGGTGGGCAGGTTTGCTCACATGGTCCCTAGGCTTACTTCACCACCTGCCCCGGGCCGCTTTCTTTCTTCCTCATCAAACCCTATTCCAATGTGGAGGTTTTTTTCTTTTAAGAACAAAATCGCCTGGCAAGCAATTGTGTGCAGATTGACCGTTTTCCTTTCCCTGTTAATCCGGCTCGTTGAAGACAAAGCTGGAACCGACCCAGGTTCCAAATTGACAGGACGCCTCAGCAGGCACCTTGTCCGCTGCTCGGGTGACAGGCTCAGGCCACAGCAGTTCAGAATGACAGCAGGTGCACACTCAGGGGCCGTTTGAGCTTGTGTGGTGAAGCCTGTGACATCTGCTAGGTGACCCACCGGTCCCAGGAGTGAGATACCCGGGCAGCCGTCCCAGGTATCCGTGCAGCACGTCCGGACCCCCCATTCCTGCTCTGTCGCCTTCTTGGGTGCACTGGAGGCTTTAGCGATGCATCAGCTGAGTGCACTTGGGCTGTGCGGTGGGCGCTGGAAACCCTGCTTTGACACCTCCACCCCCGGAGGTGGACGGGTGCCTGCAATGAGGTGGAGGTGGTTTGGGAGGGGCAGTTGACAGCAGGCTGCTCAGTAGCAGCCTGCCGTCTGCTGCGGGAGCTCAGTGACTGGCAGTGGCATTGTTTTAAACAATAAAAAAGCAGGAGAACTCTGCAGAAGCACCCTGTTTGTTCATTTTCTGCAGCCAGTGCAGGGAAGGCCTGCGTTTCACGAGCACCCCACTGGCCCCCGCTGGAAAGGAGGGTTAGGGCCCTTTGGGGAGGTCTGTTGGAAACTGTTATGCATATGCATGCAAGCATATGTGTACATGTGTAAAGTCATATGCACATGACGTTAATTCGGGTGGTCACACTGCTAACCATCAGAATTGTAGCAACTCTGTTAACATCTTTTAACATTTAACTTTAATTACAATGTATTTCATTAGATTAAAGATCAAAATCTATCGGATTCTCTTAAATGCTTACCAAAGGGAACCAGTAATCTACCGTGTCACATGGGGACGGGCCGTCCTCCCACCTGGTGTCATGGGTGACCACAGTGTCGTGCTTTTGGTTCTCTTTCCTGCCTCCTTATTCATTATCTCAGAGCCACCCTGGTTACAGAGATATCAGACAGTGCCGTGTAGAAGAGGTGGTGGCAGGGATGACATTTATGCCCACCCACCCTTCCCCACTTCTTAAAATGGATTGAAAGTATCCTGCTATTATATCCTCCTTTCCTTTGTATATCACGTGCCCTTTTCATTTTTGTATTGATTGATATCCAAGCCCTCTACAGACTCGGCTTGTTCCCTTTCACTCTTATTAACCGCATTTTCTTTTTGACGTTCAAATGGTCACAACCTGGCCCGTGGTCATCCTTTTTCAGCCGGCCTCCACACCTTAGCACCCCCACCCCAGACCTTTCAGAGCAGTTTCTTGCAGGCCCATCTTCATGTTCCCCACCCTAAGCTGGACTTGATGTAGGTTGTGTTCCATAATGCATTGCTGCTGAGCAAGGCCACCCTCCTTGCCCCACCGCCCCTCCTGCTCATTACTGCGGACTCGGGGTCTTAGAATTAATTACGCTGGGAAGAGCTAATAGATGATGTTTCTACCTCATTTCCCTAATTATAGCTTAGAAAACTGTACTCTCTTTTTAATTGCTCACGCTTGCTTGTTTCCTGTTTTAAAGAATTAGAGCGATGAAGATCATTGCAGCTAACACGTCTTGCAAACTCACTTTGGCCCAGGCGCCTTGCTAAGTGCCATGCCATGCAGTCATTAATAAAAGCCTCACCCATCTAGGCAGCGATCATTTTTAATCATCCCATTTAGCAGCCAGGACTCACGTGTCTAAGAAGGTCACAGAGAAGACAAAGGAGGAGCCTGGACCAAAGCTCAGGCCATCCGACTCCAAAAGCCCATGCTCTTAGCTATGAAATTAAGTTGCCTGCCATTAGGCCTGTCTGCCCATCCTTCCCTCCACCCGTCCATCTGTGCATTATTGTTTGTTTTATGGAGGTGCATAGATGAATAGAATATTTAAATAAGCTCACAGCACTGTAAGGTGAAAGTGCCACACCTTTGTCTAAGGGGTGCCTAGCCTCACCCAGTTTTGTGGAGTTTGCGTGTCCTGTTCCTTTATTACATCTTCACTTTGCAAGTTCCTATTGGACCCTCCCCTTGTCCCCAGACATAGTGGACTGGGCCTGTCGAAATGCTGGTGTTTGACGACTCTGTGAACTGTTGATCGGTTTATTTATGAGGTCTATAACCCTCTGTTTAGAAATACCTGAAGGGAATTGAAACAGACGTAACCATGGAAAACCTTGGGATACCAGTCTTTGCTCTGCGGCCATGAGGCTGTCATCAGGGAGGGCCAACAGGGGACCGTTGGAGGTGTCATTGTTGCCAGAAGGACATGATAAAGGACCAAAGGGAGAGAGGAGATGCGTCCAGATGACAGCCACAGCGGGGACCAAAGTCATTGCCTACTGACCTGAAATAGGCCGATGTCCTAGAAAATTTTAAACATGTGTCCGGTTTGGGATCAGGGGAGTGGAAAGGCAGTTGGAGGAGGGCAGCGGGGTCTGATCTCTACTTCGACCAAGAGGAATTGGGAGCTGAGCTGGGGATGCCTTGTAGGGAGAAGAGAGGCCGTAGGGGTGCAGGCCCTTTAGGGTAGAGGTGACAGTGTGACAGAAATAATACCATTTTATTGCCTCCTCCACCTTCTGAACTTTCTTGAAAGCCTGTTGACAGCATGAGCCAGGATTCTTCGCCATCTGCCTTTACCTTACCCTTCTGAGACTTGGGGAGGCTCTGCTATTTGAAGGGTTTAGTTGGCCGTGTGGCACGTGGGAAGGCCTGCTTGTCACACCCTGTCCTGTTGCATAAGCACTGCCGGGGGAAGAGACGCAGGGCCCTAACGTAAGGAGGGGGTACCCTGGAGCTGGGAGAGGCTTCTGGAACACAGATAGGATTTAGAAAGCCAGTGTTGGGGACCTCACACCTCAGCATGGAAAGGCTCATCTTCCAATGATTTAGGAAGGTTGAGATCGATTTATATTATATATAATACAGGTTCTGCCCAAGATTTTATATACGTGTGTGGTGCGATGCACATTTGTAAGAGTATATAGTTTTCCTCTTAATTTTCTACTAACGCGCACATACACACACTCTCCCTCCTTCCCCCTCTTCCTTTTTTCCATTCTTCTCCCCAGCCAGCTAGCCTTAAAGTCTTGCCCTCCGAAGTGAGGCCTGGGGACGAGGGGTATTGCCATCGTGTGGGACCTTGTTAGGAATGTAGAATCTTGGGCCCCACATAAACCTGCTACGTCAGAATCCGCGTTCATCAAGAGTTCCAGGTGGCGCACCTGGAGGTCAGGGAAGCCCTGCCCTAAGGGACATCTCCTCCCGGAAGTTTATTAACTGAGGCATTCCGCGCCATGGAAAGGATAAAGGGAAGCGTCCACTTGGTTGCTGCAGTTGAAAAGGAGCCCTGCCAGCGGTGGTAAAGGGGCCGTTTACCGTGTCCCACTTGCAAATTACACAGCCCAGAGTGGAAAATTACGAGGGACACGGAACCAAGTCCATGCTGAGGCCATCGCCCCAGCACGCTCTGACAGCACTCAGCCCACAGGCCTTGGGGTTCTGTAGTATTTTCATTTGGGGGCAGTGCTTTTCAACCTAGACGGTTCTTCCTCTGGGGGACTTTGGCAGCGTTTGGAGGCAGTTTTGCTTGTCACATCTTGGGGAAGAGAAGATGGCTCTGCTGGACTCCCAACCAGGGGAGAGCCAGTGATGCTTAACCCAGGATAGCCCCCGCCCATGGCACAGAAGGATCTGACCCTGAACATCACTAGTTCTGAGCTTCAGAAATCCTGCGGTAAGGGATGAGGTTTAACCTCCAGGAAGTTTAAAATCAGTCTCGTTGATCAGGAGCTCATTTTTAGGAGGTATTTCAAATATGCCAAACACGGAGACCCAATCCATGTTAACTCCATTTTTCTTTGAGGGAGCAAGACATTACTGGTGCGTTTCGTCAGGACAGTTTCAAGGTCCCACTCCCTCACTCCTTCCCTGGAGACCGAGGTCTTTCAGAAGGTGAACCTGACGTCACCACCCGGTGTGTGCTTTTTGTGCTTCAGTTACACACGTGAGTGTCCGTGACATCATGTGTCACGTTGCCCGGGCCTCTGTTTGTTTTTCCAGCAGTTGGAGCAAAGGCAGGAGCAGAGAGCAGTTCGGTACCTAAATGGAACGTTCCCATTTTCTAAGCAATTGACATTTGCTTTAGGTGGCAGTCAAAATTTTTAAGAGATAGTTAAGGCTTTGCATCAAATTGAGGAACGAAAACCAGAAGCATTGGTTTCAGATTTCAGAAGGAGGCATTCTTCAAACGCAGGCTCTGTCGTGGTCCAGTATTGAGCCAATTAACTTGTCTCGGATCGGTTGGGGGTGATGACAGTGACAAAGCCCCGGCCCCCCACCGCCCGCGCCCTCCTGTCTCCCTGAGTGGCACCTCTCAGGTCCTGCGCTCAGCACCCTTGGAAGACATTGCCTCCATCTCTGCAGCAGTTTTCAAAGCCGGCCGGTTACTATGGCAACTGATAGATTGAAAGATGAGCAGTGAGCGGGATGTGAGGCTGGAGTGAGATCTCTGGGTGGCGGTGTGTGTCCCTGACGTCACCCTCCACACGCCTGGATAGGATGATTCTGGTTACTCCCATTCAGGGCTGCTGGCCGGCCCTTTCTTCGCCAGGGTCTCTCCGACAGCCTTGCAAGTTGCCTCCCTTTCTGCGCCTCCTCCCACCCTGCCCCGGATTTTCCTTTTCACTGCCCCTCGTCTGTTTTGGCTCCAGACTGTCCCCGAGCATGTACAGCTTAACCCGGGGGTACTCCGGGATGCTTCCCCACCCCGGGTTCGGGAAGGGCAGGGAGGCATGGCAGCGTTATCCTTGACGTGGATGGTGCTGTGAAGTCCGCTCTTTTCTCTGCCGGAATCCTGACTATGCAGAAATTTATCGAAGCGGATTATTATGAACTAGACTGGTATTATGAAGAATGCTCGGATGGTAATGACGGCCCCTGCCAGGAAAATAGAGCGGGGATGTGTAGGGGCATTGTCTCCCAGGAAGGGGGGGGGGGGTGTCCTGAAACCTCTGCGGGGAGACGGGCGGAAGGAGGGGCCCTGGAGCTGGCGCTGCCAGCAGGCATGCGTGGCTCTGACAGGTTCCAGAGCACCATGGAGGATGGCAGGTGGGTCGGGCTCCTGCCCTTGGGAGGCTCCTTTGCGGTGGTCCAGCCTTGGCTCAGAGGGGGAGATGCGGGTGGAGCGCTGGGCTTGCGAGCCTGGTGAGCTGGATGGCATTCTCTCCGGGGCGCGCTGTGCGTGTGACAGTGACAGGCGTGTGTGCAAACAGGGATGTGTTTGCCGTGCGCCGCGCTGTCGGAGGGGCTAGGGAAGCTCGTATTGGAGAGGTGGCTTTCTGGACGTCCAGCAGCGGGCCGGAGGAGTCTGCCCTTTCCTGAGCCCAGACCTGCCATCAGGGAGGCCGGAGAAAGGCAGAAAGCAGGCGGTGCTAAGGGATTGTGCTTGAGGTGGGGAGACATCGGGAGGGGCAGGGAGAAGCTGTGTTCTGTCGTGGTCACAGGGCAAGGAGGGTGTGGCATGTTCCAGGGGAGACTGGGTGGAGTTTGTGTGGCCGGAGAGGCCTCGGGGTTGCAGGGGACGGAGCACTGAGGTGCCTTCTCAGGGAGGCCACCGGGAAGGGGCCCCAGGCACCTGGGGGCTAGGTATTGAAACTGTGTCTGTCATGGCCCATCCTTCTGCTTTAAAATGACCCTCAAATCATGTGCCCTGACAGGCATGCACAACACACAAAAAGGACCCAGTTGATATATATACTGTGGGGGGAGGGGATCTGTTCCCAGAGATGATCTGTCCCCAGCCCCACACAAGCCATTCATAGGTAAGGGGACTGCTTTTTCATCGAAGGGCACTTTCAGATGGCTGCCGTCATGATTGCCTTTGGCTAACCTGAGTGATGTCACAGGCTGGGAGCTGGCCTGGTTAGTGAGCTGAAAAACTGCACCATTCTCTTGTATCTGCCGAATTCTGCCTGGACCATGGGCTACAGGAGAGGCACCTAGAGGCTCTCTTGGGGTGGGGAGGGTAGAGGAATTTAAATGTGCCAAGGAACTCCCCTCATTAAACCCCACTGTCCCCCAGCATTCGATGAAGAAGACAGTGGCCGGTGGCATCTGTGTGTGTCTTTAAGTACCTTGAGTAATGATGATGATGAGCAATTCCCCAGGTCTTGAAGGGACAAGACAACAGAGTTCTTGTTTCCTTTTGGATTTATTATCCTTGAAGCAAGTTCCCGCCCTGTTACCTATAGGGGTGCTTCTTTTCACGAACACCACTGACCTCTTGTAGTTTCCCTGGTCATTGGTGGCTCCGTGACTTTGTCAAGTGTGGGCTGGGGAGCATTGATTGCAACTGAGCACCTGTCCCTTGGCCTGTGGGTGTGTGGGGCGTGGCCGGGGCTCCGAAAGGTCCATCCTAGTAGCAGGGGGAGGAAGGTTTCGTACTGGCTTGACCCAGTTGCTATGCTGTCCAGCTCACTTTACACCCCTCTCTGTGGAAATAAAGCCAGTCACTCGCGCCAGCCCATCTGAAGGGTGAGACACAAGGCCTGTTTTCTCCGTGCGTCTGTCGGCAGGATTTTCTTACCCGGCAGTTTCTTTTGGCCCCAAGGTAGCCAGATTGCTCTTCTTCCAACAGAGAAGGAAAATGGAAGAAGAGGTGACTCACCTATTCGCAGGTAAATAGGTGTTGATTGTGGTTACTGTGCAAGTGTGTGCTGAGCAAAGCACGTGGCCGTTGACCCCCCTCTCTTAATTTGGAGAAGGGGGGCAAACCACTAGAAGGGAGTTTACTGGGGCAGCCGGCATGTTCATCATCCCATGTTAAAGAGAGTTTGCAAAATAGGGGCAGAAGGGGAACAGAAGCCCGCAAATACCCAATTCAGGAAACCAGCAGAATGCTCTAGTAGCACTTAATTTTCTTTAACTTCATTCAAAAGAATTGTGTTAGGTTGTGCTGTGACCGCTGTCATTTTACCAAATGTCAGCATGCATTTTACCAAAAAAAAAAAAAAACTTACCAAAATTGGTTTTGTGTAGCTATTTTCCTCTTGAAATTGGGAGAAAATACGCAACATTTTCGGCATATTACGCAGTATTATTTCAGGAAAGGTGAAAACGCAACTAAAATACAAAAAGGCATTTGTGCTATGTATGAAGAAGGGGCTGTCACTGGCTGAATGTGTCAAAGTTTTACGTTGGAAATGTCTCGCTGGACCATGCTCCACACAGTTGGGTAGACCAGTCGAAGTTGATTGCGATCAATGGAGACATGAACTGAGAACAATCAACATTTTACCACGTGGGAGATAGATCGGAGGTCTAGAGAGCTCACTGGAAGGCCAGAGGAAAGCCCGCGGTTTTAGTGCTCTGTCCCCCTGTCCAGGAGGTGTGCTGGGGTCCACTGGGAGCAGAGGCCCTGGGGCGATGTGGGCAGGGTGGCCCAAGGGGATAGAGTGCACCTCTAGAATAGCAGGGCATCCTTCAGAGCGCTCCTGTCCAGGGGGCCTCTCAGTGACCATGGAAATGTTCTCTTCTGTGCTGGTCAGCATGGCAGCCACTGGAAATGTACTGAGTGTGACTGGATTCAGGATTTTATTTCAATTTAAACATAAGTGGCCCTGGCCACTTACGGCTGCTCTTTGGACAGCAGCACAGGGGAGATAGAGCTCCAGGACGATGATGTCATGGTGGTACATGGTGTAGATCTAGGGGGGACACCCCTCCGTCTTGCAGGAGGTGACACCTTCCTCCTTCGGCCCCTCCATCCAGCTGACCTGAGATGGTCCGCTTGGGGCTGGTCCTCACCTCTGGGGCAGCATTCACCCCTGTTGCTTGATTCCCATGGCTGAGTGGGGCTGTCCCTCACTCCCCGGTCCATGTCCCCATCTCTCCTTGGCACAGGGACTCCCAGGCTTTCCCACTGGTCTTTCTAAAGGAGTCTGTCTGGCTTTGGCACTTGGAGAGACTGTTCAGTCAGAGAAGATGCTCTTTGGCTCTTCTCTGCGTTCGACCTTGAAGTGAAGGTAGATGTGGCTGAAGTTTGGGAATCCACTCACTGTCACCGGGAGGGAGGAGAGGAGGGAGCCATTGGGTGGAGGTAAGGGGGATAACCTGAGCAATGATGAATCCTAGAGAAATGGGGTGACCTGAAGTGGCTAGGGTGGTCTGGCGTTCCAAATGACTCATCCTAAGTGTTTTTACCATGCGTATGTATATTTTAAAGTATTTATTGTTTAATATCTGTAGACTTGCACACCATTGGTAAAGGGTGGCCTGGATTTGAGTTAAAGGATGAATAGGAGCAACCTGGTTATCAGTGAGATAAGTTAACAGTGTTTCAGATATGTGAAACCAGCCTCCGTTTTCCCTTGTATGCACACATGAGGCCCAGCCTGGAGTCCTCCACATCTTATTGTTGATCTGCTACCTGCTGGATGAGTAACGTGTAAGGTGGAAATTCTCCGTCCTTCCCTTCCCAGGGTTTCAGACTCACTATCATTTGAATTGAATGAATAAATGCAATTTGGTCACATTTATTGAGAGCAAAGACAGATGTTTTCCCTGAGTGTGCATCTTTATAAACATTGCATTTAAAACTTACAAAGATTTTTTTTTTTTCCCCAAATGTGATTTTGAATTCCTCGCCCCTGAATTTCTACTAAACCTCCCTTTGACAAAGAGGACACTTTTAATGTCCTAAAATGTAGCTTCCAAAAATTTAGGCAGGCATGCATATATCCGTAGGTTTTCATCTTTAACTGAAATCGATGTTAGATTCTGACTTTCTACTTAGAGGCCCTCGTCTGTGGTCTTCTGTTCATTTTGATGGAGGTAGAGATTGGGTTTCGAAGCCATTTTTAGCTGTCTGAGCAGGGCTCTGCCGCCCGAAGGAGTGAGACCTGGTGTCTGAACGCTGTGGAAACTTCTTCAGGATGAGGGAGATGGATCAGCAGGGAGGTGGACGGGGTCTGCTCCCACCGTGCATCAGGGAGGCGGCTGCAACACTGAAATAGCAGGATGTGCGGCGATGCTCTGTGATGCTCATGCTCTGGGCCACCTTTTAGCCCAGCACCTTTTAGGTGACGGAGGAACCTGCCATCTTCCCCGTCACAGACAGAGCCAGACAGGGCTGAGGAGTCAATAACAGGACCCACAGTTAAACTGTGCGTTTTTCTCACAACATGGCAACGTCATAGGCTGTAGATCTCCCCGCTTACCCCAGCCATGAAAGAGCGCTTTGGCTGTGAAAACACTGATTGAGGGTGAGATTTATAAAATGTACTTTATGTTTTTAATTATATTTTATGGTTAATGTTATTACAGTTGGCCCAGCCCCCCCCCCCCCCCCCCAGTATAAAATGCACTTTAGAAAAAGAGCAAATGCAATGTATTATTACTGAAGAAAGACCGGGATAACTTTAACGTCACACAGGTAATAGTTGCTGCAGTTGTGTCCCGTCCCGTCCCATGTCCCCGTCCCCGTCCCCCCCCTCCCCTTTGCTAGGATTCAGAACGAGCCCTTCCTTCCCGGTTCAGCACTGAGTCAGGCTGTTATCACAGTCAGATGTCTCAGCTTCTGAAGCAGCCGTGGGAAAGCCCTCCTCTGAGGGCGTTGGGCAATCGCTCACCTGGCCTTCTCCCTGGAGCCCCACCCTGAGCTCTGCCTGCTTCAAGCTCTGGAGTTTCCCTGCCAAGTGGCTATGGAACTTGCAGGAAGCCACTGGGGCAGTGGGTGGGGAAAGACGGAGAACTCGCTCTGAGGTCTCACACCTGCCTGCTGGCCCCCCCTCTGAAAACAGAGCACCTGTCAGGGTCACCCCAGGCCTGGGCGGGGCACTTCCATTCCAACAGGTGCTTCGCCCCTCCCTCCCTGCCTTGTCCCTCCTCCCAGCCCGGGAGAGCCACTCCCTTCCGGCCGGTCCTGGGTGATGTTGGGCCCATGGCCCAGTGTACACCCTCCTCCCTGGCTCGGCCAGGGCGCAGCCCAGGCCCTGGCCAGGGCCCAGCACTTGCTCCAGGGGCCTGGGTCCCAATGGCTCCTTCAGCCAGGTGGCCAGGAGCCCCCCCAATGACAGCCCCTTAGCTGCGGGGTGACTTCAGCCAGCCATGGCCCTGAGAGACGAGGGAGGGGAAGAAGAATGTTTTGAGTACGACTGCCAAGATGAAGAGAGGAAGTTCGCCCTGGAACAGCAGGAAACCCTGGAGCTCATCGAAGAGGGTAAATCCCGTCCTTTGCGCAAATCTGATCCTTCCCTGCTGGCGTCTAGATTGGCCTGACCTCATAGCACTCTTATTTTCTTTATAAGCTACCATATCGAGCTCGATAGCTCTTACACGCTAACTGGCTGATAGTTTAGTGAAACTGCCATGAGAAGAGTGTTTCTAGCACCCTGGGAGGTCCCCTTGCTCAACTTGCCTTCCTGAGAGGCCACTCAGACTTGAGTGTCACCTGAGGTTGGTTGATGGAATCAAACTGGGTCTCTATTAACTTGTCTGGCTTCTGCGTCCTATGGCTTTGAAATGTGTACACATTGTCCCAACTAGCAGTAGTTGTCTTTTCCCCCTCAGTGCACCATCTCTGTCTGTTACGAGTTTTCATTGTTTTCTTGGGATTGAACAGGTTTGGGTAAGTTATAGGGGCAAGAGGCAGAGTCATGATAAACAAAGCATGTTTTTGTGCTGGCATGACTTACTTGAAAATGTTATTAATTACGGACTTAGAGTGGGGGTTTTACAAACCTTAGAAATATTTCCAATAGAAAATTACACGGGCTGACACTGAAGTCACCGGGGAAGTGCTGCTTGTGGAGAAGAGGGGGAGAGTTAGGTAAAGATGTGCCCACATGCTGGATGTCGGTTTCCTAGTTGCGTCTGTGAGGTTTCTTACCCACAGCCCTGCGAAGGGGATTTTGGGGGTGAAACAGGATATTTAAACAGTGACTGTATAGCTATTCTTTAGGTCAGAATACCTTTTCAGAATTCTGCTCTGTGATGGCCTGTTTTCCATGTCTCAGCATAACTTTTACATTTAAAGTTATAATTGGCCACCTACAAAAAGTATATATCATAAAAATATAAATGCTTCGTCAACAGGACAGTGAAACATATTTAATTGGAGGAAGGAGGGAAACAGTGGGGACAGCAGTGGGGGCTTCATACTACCGGCTGGCACCCCATCTGGCCTTTCCATGAAAGGGACACAGAAGTGGAAGAAGACAGGCGTGACATATGGGTGGGGACTGTGCATTTGCGGGGTTCCTGGAAGTGCTCAAAAGAAAGACACCCATCTGCTCTGTAGGAGTCAGGCCAGCCCAGCACTCACAGGATCAGCTTGTGTCCCTTCAAGCGGGGCTCCCCAATGTGCAGCCCATGTACTGCATCACCCAGGGGCTTGTTAGGAATGCCCTGGCTGGTGGCACAGTGGCTCAGGCACTGGCCTTTGAACCCAGAGGTTGCTGGTTCAATTCCCCAGTCGAGGTGCATAACCAGATTGCAAGCCAGGTCTCCAGCCAGGTCTGTAGCTAGAGGCAGGTGAAAGGCAACCATACATTGATGTCCCTCTGCCTCTCTCCATTCCCCTCTCTCTAAAACTAATAAATAAATCTTTTTAAAAAAATTTTTAAAGAAAAAAGAAATGCAAACTCTCAGGCCCCACTCAGACCCCCTGAGTCAGAATCCGCATTTTGTTTTTTAAAAGATTTTATGTGTTTATTTTTAGAGAAAGAGGAAGGGAGGGAGAGAAACATTGGTGTAAGAAGGAAACAGCAATAGGTTGCCTCTCACACACACCTTGACTAGGAATCGAACCCGTAACCTTTTGCTTTGTCACCCACTGAACACACCAGTCAGGGCAGACTCTGCATTTGAACAGGATCTTGAGGGGATTCTTATGCACTTGGAAGTATGAGAGGTGCTGTTGCCTTCAAGGATAGTATGATTTTTTAAGATAAATAAAACAATCACTGAACCTTAGGATTCTAAATTAAAGGCTCTGATTTTGGAGCGGTGTCCTGTGTCCTAGTCAAGAGGAAGAAATTGTATTGCACATATTTCATATATCTGTGTACGTTTAACTTTTTAAAAAAAGACTAAGAGCTGGATGACGGTGATGATTGAAAGGCAGTGTTTGTTGTGTACCTACTGTGCACCAGGCCCCATTCAAAGTACTTCGTGTAGCTTTGTGCATTTTCTCCTTCAGACAGCCACCTGAGGCTAAGCACTGTTATTTCCATTTCATGTGTGTCTAAGAGGAAAACTTCAGTTAACCCATGGAATACACACCAGGGTGTCTGGGGTCACATTCCTGGTAGCAGGCCCGCTCTGTATTGGCCATCTTATGATAGACTTCCATTCCCTCCCTTCTCTCTGATTTGTTCCCATCCCACTTCCCTCTTTTCTCCAATCAAGTATTTTTAGCTATCCTGTAGTTGAATCGTTACTAATACTTATAGGACAGTCACCTTATAAAAGAAAAAAGAAGAAGAAGACACTTGATGGCCAACATGCTTAGTTTTCTTTGTTAAATAAAATTCACAGGGCTTGCTCCCCGCCTGAAGGAGGTCTGCGGTGCAGATCAAGAGATAAAGGTCCTGTTTGGAAGGGCTGGTGCCCACGGTCAGTTTTGCTGGAAACATGTCCTGTGTCTAGACCAACCCATTTTTCTCTGTCGCCGTTATACACCCTTGCACTAACGGGAGGCAAGCCCCGCGTCAGGGAGAAGTGCCCTGTGGACAGGGAAAATGTGTGCGAGGTGTGGGGGTACCGTGTTCTGGGGCGATATGGGTGGTTGTCTACGCTGACTAGTTTCAAAGAGGTGCTTTTGGTTGAAAACCAAAGGACAAAATTAGTATTTGGGTCGCCCTGAGCACTACAGATACAGAAGATACCTGTTATGTCCCCATCATCTTGTGTAGGTGGCAGGCACTTTTTAATATCTCCTACTGAATGAGATCAAGCCAGTAATCCCATTTGCGGGCTAAAGCAACTGAGGCTCAAGACAGTTGTCCCTGCGAGAGTCCCACAGCTGTGGGCACAGAGCAGGCCCTCCCCCACCTTGGGGGCCCACCTGCGGCCACGCCCAGGCTGTAAAAGGATAGGGTCCCATTCTTCCCTCATCTCATTTAACCTTGGGGAAGGGGAGGAGGAGGGGGGAGAAAATATCCCGGCTCTGACTCAGGCTCCTGAAAACTCACCTGAAAACTTGCAGGTGCAGAACTGGAATTGACCCGAAGCAATTTTGTGGTGTGTGGCCTCTGGAGGGCAGCTCAGCAGGGTTTCCCTGGTCCCCTCTACTCTGGGGGTGGTCCCCCTGGGCTGGTGGGAGTGCAGCTGTCGGTCACACCCCTCTGGGCCATCCATGGTCTCTGGTGGGTTCCAAGGCCAAGTGCGAGCAGCAGCCCACCTGGAGCACACCCTCCAGTTCCGAGGGAAGCCCTGGGCCACCTTGAGCTCGGTTGCCTTTGGATGGGCTGAGTTCTAGGGGGGTGTAATGCCTCTGGCCCCATGGACTGGGAATGTTCACCCCAGAGAAGAAGCGAGCCAGCAGCTTCCACAGTATCTGTGTCGACAGTGTGGCCAGCAGCACATGCGGGGTGCCATGCAGGCCTCTGTCCCCTAGGGTCACAGCTGAGGAAGGAGTTGACCTGGCTTATCAGCACTGCCCTCAACACCTGTCCAAAGGTCACTTTGCTGCCGGTGTTTATTACCTGGGTCCAGCCTGGGCTTTTGTTGTTAGTATCCATGACAACCTCACGCAGGCCTCCAATGATGTCAGTTGCTCTGGGCGTTTCTCTTACTGGGGTACAGATAGGTACCAGCATCACCCCAAGGCAGGCCATGAGCACAGTTTACTGGGAGTCTGTGCATTTGGGGGTCTCCTTGCTGCTCTGCTCAGTTCTAGCCTTCTGGCCTCTGAAACTACGGGATAGCACCTCTCAGTTGGTACTTCCTGCTAGAGCCTCTGAATGATGTTGATTTATGCACATCTCACCTTCTCTACTAGGCCAAGGCTCCCCTGAGGGTAGGACTCATTTATTATTTACTCAGCAGTGAAGAGCACCAGCCTAGGGGTCAAGCCCTTCCCCAATTGCTCCGTGACCTTGGGCACTTTCCCTTCAGGTCTGAAATGTGGGCAGTGCTAATACTTTTCTCACAGGGTGAATGTCAACTCCAAAGTTGAGGACAGACACCCAGGACTTAGCAGAGTGCCAGGCACATGGGGAGTGGTCAAAAGAGAGGCCTTGGGTTATTGCCCACACGCCCTTATTAGCTGTCCTAGTCATGAACGGCCACCATAGATCAACACTGAGTTGTCCAGTCTGGGGTGGGGTGAGTGATGATGGCATTTAACAGACCAGGTTCTAGTCTGTGGTTATGTCCTGCCTGACCTTGGACAAGCCGTTTGGCCCTATCTGGTGTGTTCAACCAGGATGGTATTTGTATTACGGGGTTGTTCTGGGTTGTAAGTGAAATAATATTTGTAAAATACCCGGGGTAGCAGTTGGCCTTTCTTCTTCTCTGTTTCTTCAATAACTCGCTTTGGGGCCCTGCTCCCCCTCCCCCCAACCCCCACCCCCAGCCTTGGAAAAGGAAAGGGAGCCAGTGAAATATTCACACTGAAGTTTCAGTTAATGGTGCTGATGAGCAATAAAATGTAGCCAGAGGTGTATCGTCAGATCCCTTCTCTTGGCATGTGACACATCTCTCCCACCTCCCTGTGCACCGACTGGACACCACAGAGACACTGGCAAGAGGTGAATAGACTGCCCTTCAAAGTGGGCCGGCCTCTGCCCCCTCGTCCCAGAGGCTGCTGTGACAAATCAGCACCTTTCACCTGAGAGTCTGCCTGTTGGCTTCTGGCTTCAGACCAGCTGCTAATCAGTTGGTGCCTTTCTTGTTAATGCAGCTGCTTTCTGAGCAACTTGGTGCCTCGTAGTCTCTTTGTGTCACATTGACCTTGAGGTTGCCCATTTCTTTTTTCCTCAGTCTCGCGGGACAACTACTTATCTTAGGGCGAGAAGATAGATACACATCAGGGCTTTTAGGTTTGCGTCCCTCTCTGGGGTGTTGGCTAGAAGGGAGCCTTTTCTTGCAAAAACCAGCCTGGGAGTAATTTTCCTCCTTCTTCTTTCTTTTTTAATCACTTATGCATTGGGCCCAAAATAAGACTCAGCTGGCTTCATGTGGCTTAACACCACCCAGGTGGGAAGGGACCAAGGGACATTTGTAAGAATTAGGTTTGTTGTGACTGGCCATTTTTGGTGGTGGTGGTGTGTGTGTGTGTGTGTGTGTGTGTGTGTTTTAACCAAGTAATGTGTATATTAGGAGGCCACTTGGGCTATTGGGTCAAGTCTAAATAAGGTTGTAGATATTGAAGGACAACAGCTAAGTGAGGGACTTGGCTGACCTCCAAGAAACGGCCCTAACTTGGGTGAAGGTTCGGGGAGCATCATGCCTGAGAGAAGAGTTCAAAGTCAAACTCTTCTCAAAACCAGGAGAACATTGGCTCTTGGTTTCCTAATGGATCTATCCTGAAATTGTTCTGCCGTCGGAGCACATTTTAATGACAGTGATCTAATTTAAAATGTAGTCTCTGCGCGGCAGACTAGTACACTTATGTGCATTTTATCAGTGGTGGGGTTTTTTAATTTTATTTTAAGATTTTATTTCATTATTTTTTTAGAAAGAGGGGAAGGGAGAGAGGCCGAGAGGGAGAGAAACATCAATGTGTGGTTGCCTTTCACCTGCCTCCAGCCACAGACCTGACTGGAGACCTGGTTTGCAACCTTGTTATGTGCCCTGGCTGGGGAATCGAACCTGCGACCTTTGGGTTCGCAGGCCGGCGCCTTATCCACTGTGCTACCAGCCAGGGGATCAGTGGTGGTTTTTAAGTGGGTGATTTGCTGTTCCTGAACAATTTTGCTGTCTGAGAACACCATTGAGGGCGGCTCGGCTGGGACCGAGATAGTAAATGGCCATTGTACCCCGTGTAATGGGGAAGTGGTTGGAACACAGTGGGCATAGTTGCAGTTCAGGGATGCTTGTCTGCACGTTATTGGAAAACTTAAAATATCGAGGTATAATTTACGTACCGTGACAGTCACCCATTTTAAGTGGACGGTTGAATAACTTTTAGTACGTTTGCCAAGTTGCGCCACCCTCACCATAAGTCGCTTTTAGAACATTTGGAAGGCAGCTATGCTCACCACTGTGCCACCAACGCCTTAAATTTTGAGCACATTTGTATTCCCCTTCTCCCATGAGACCCCTCGTGTCTGTTGACGGTTCATTCCCTTCCCGTTCACAGCCCCAGGCAACCACCGGCCCGGGTTCTCTCCCTCCGATTGGCCTACACGGGATACTTTATGAGGAGGGAATCATACATTATACAGTGTTTTGTGCCTGGCTTCGGGGCATAAGGTTTTGAGGTTCGCCCGTGTTGTATCACATATCAATACGTCATCTTCTTCTGTGTGTGGCCGTTCCCCATCTTGTTTCTTCACTCAGCACCACTAAAGAGTCATTTGGGTGGTTTCCACCTTCTGGTTCGCATGAGCAGTGCTGCTATAAACATTGGTGTACAGGTTTTAGTGTGGACGTACGCTTTTATTTCTGTAGGGTAGACACTGAGGAGACTTTTGAAGTCTTTGTGACTTCAGGAGAGTTGTTAACTTTTCAGAGCCCGAGTTTCCTTGCCATCCGATGTGGGGACACATGTGTGTCACCCACTAGCACTGTGTCTGGTCAAGAGAAGTGAGCGGGCATTGCTGCTGTGCCCTGGGTCAAAACACCCATTTAAAGATGTCCCCTCAAAAGTGTGTTGCCCAGGTGACCCAGTCTAGACGTCTGCTAGATGTCTCCCGAGGGCAGCTGCCTGTGAGAGGCACAGATGTTCCAACAGTGGACAGTAGAGGTTAGTCTTGGAGGGGGGTCAGCTCCATGGAGGCCCCCACCTTCCTGCTGGGCCATGGGGAAGAACAGGGAGTCCCTGAGCCAGTGAGTGGGAGAAAGTCACTCATGGTAGGCAGTGGCAGAGCTGGTGATTTTTAAGCAGAGCATTGATTACGTCATTTTACAAAATGTCACCCCTGGAGGGAGCTGGGTAAAGGGGATAGGAATCTCTGTATCATTTCTTACATCAAAAAACTCTCGCTTCAGAAATGTAAGTGTAATTTCTGATTCATAGAATCCCAGAGAAAAAGCAGCTCTGAACCTTGTTCTCTCATGTTAGGGTTACATAGTGCAGACAAATTATAATGTGTTTTCTTCTCTCTCCAGAGGACCTGGTGCTTTGGCAGCATGGTGGGTAGCCCCAGGTCTGAGGTCACAGTACAGTACAGAGGCCGGCCTTTGGTGACTGTCTGGTCTGTGCCACTTGACAAAAGGGGGTGTGGATGCTGACCTCCGGCCAGCTGGCAGGAGGGCCCCAGGGTCTTATCTGCTCCGTTGCAGAACATGGCAGCTGGACAGTTTGAAAACCAATTCCTGTCCACGGCATAGAAATCTTCACTTAAGGATTTCTTGTGACCTCGAGCTGATGAACTATTTACAGCCGTATGAGCTGGATTCCATCTCCATCAAATTCAATTCTGGTTTAAACCAACCCATAGAAATTCCCCTCTGCCTTTTCCAACCCGACAGCTCCAAGGGAGGTGAGGCTGCCAGGAAGTGCTGGGAGGGGGCAAGGCAGGGAATAGGGGTCCCATCTCCTGGCTCACAGGGCTCTGTGCTGATTGGGTTTCGGGTTTGGAACCAGATTTTAGGTCACCTTCTTAAGCTAGAAAATCATTCCAACAGATCAGATTTCCCTGAGCTCCTTCCCTAGGATGATCTCTACTTGCATTTAATCAAATATTTAGAGACCTATTGCATTTCACGTGCACCCTGTCCTGCGTGATGCGCCTGAGTTCGGCTTAGTAACGCGCTTCGGTTCCCAGAGGCCTTGCATGGGCTGTTCCTAAATGTGGGTCACTGCCAAAGCCTAACTCTCCAGAAACTAAGTAGAGTTACTAGGAAGTTATTATTTGGCCCAAGAGTGGCAGGTTTCAAGAAATTTTATACTTTGGCACTAAATCGATTGGCATTTACTCCTTCCTTCACCGCATAAAACCCGTGCTACCTTCTTGGCGATTGTCGAACAGTAAATCAATTCCTTGCCATTGATTTCAAATAAAACAACCCTGAGACTGTTTTTAGACTAAAGTCATCATTCATTGCACAGGTTATTCTCCAGTGGAAGGGAGAACAAAGACATACAGTTTTAAAGTGGTCTGCATGCCGTCTCTTATGAGCACAGTGAATTCTGTGTACTTGTAATGAAATACTGCTGTGTGCGTGTTTTACCAGTTCATGATTCGTGTGCCTGATGCTTCATAAAGGTCAGTATTCGAAGCATCATAGTTTGGAGTAAGAAAGGGTTTGTAGATCAAAAAGGTGTCAGCTCGAGAAGATGGGAGTTGCCTTAAAGTTTCTGCAAACCCATCTTAAGAGAGCCCAGAATTCAGGCTTCTTTTATGTCAAGGGAAGGGAGAATGGGCAGGGCAAGAGTTGTGTGACACCAACAGTTGTGTGGCACCAGCAGGGATCCAGGAAGACTCAATTGTTAAATTTGTTCCTTCCTTGGTCCATTGGCCCCTGCTGATCTGAGCCTGGTGTTGAGGCTCCTGCAAATCTTTGCAGGAAGCTCCAGGCTCAAGCTGAATTCCTCTAATAATTAGCACGTCAATAGCAGGAGCTGTTTGTCCTGAAGGCCATGAGAAATGCAGGCCAGAACTTAGTAGCATTTCACTGTGTCACCATAATATAGTGGAGGTCTTTTTGGCATGGATTAAAAAATGCTGTCACCCTAGTTTTCATGGTGTGGAAACTGATTGCATAGCCCTAAAACTTAACCCCTTTGGGGAGAAGGAGCTGTGCCATGATGAAATTACCAACTAAGAATATTGCTTAATAATTCTACCAATAGCTGCTTTCTGATCAAAGATCATGTTCTGTCCACGTGGTTGGGTCTGTATGGTTAGTGAGGCTTAGATCCTGTTGGTTTTCTGATAATTTGGGTGGCTGAGCCACTGACCCATTTCAGTTTGCTGAGTTTGTATGAGGCCAGATCCCTGCCCGTTCCAGTGGCCTGTCCCCAGTGCAGCCTCTGAGTGTGTCACACACAATGTCCATCAAGGCTTGGCAGGGATGAGACATCCCTCACAACCCCTCACCCCCTCAGGGCTCAGGGCTCTTCCCTGGAACTGGGAACTGAAACCGAGTGGTACTAAGTGCTGTGTGGGTTGGCGTTTAGCAAAACCAGTGACCCTTTGTGCCTAATATGCAGGTGCTGTTTTGAAACCACTTTGTTAGATGGGTCATTTGTTTGCCAGGTTTCTGGCATTGGTAGTTTCGTTGTCTTTTTTAAAAGTTATATTTATTGGGGTAATGTGGGTTAATAACATTATGTACATTTCAAGCGCACAGCTTTATAAAAACAACATCTGTATACTCCATTGTGCGCTCACCACCTAACGTCCTATCTCCTTCCGTCGCCATGTGTTTGACCCCTTTGTCTTCCTCCTACTCCCTTCCCCTCTGGTAACCGCTGTTCTGTTGTCCATATCTATGAGTTTGTTTGTTTTGTTTGTTCATTTGTTGCTTTATATTTCATACAAGAATGAAATCATATGCTTCTAGTCCCTTTCTGTCTGCCTTATTTCACTTAGTGTCATACCCTGAAGATGTTTTCACAACTGGCAATATTCCATCCTTTTTATGGCTAAGTACTATTCCACTGTATACGTGTCCCACCTCCCCTTTATCCATTCATCTGTCGAAGGACACTTGGGTTGTTTTCATGTCTTGGCTGCTGTGAGTGATGCTGCAATGAACATAGGGGTGCATAGGTACTTACAAATATGCGTTTTCAAAATTTTTGGGTAGATACACAGAAGAAGGATTGCTCTGTCATGTGGTAGTTATGGTCTTAATTTTCTAAGGGAACCTGCATGCTGTTTTCCGTAATGGCTGCACCAATTTACGTTCCCACCAGCAGTGTACCCGGGTTCCCCCTTCTCTCCACCCGCCCCAACACTTGTTATTTCTTGTCTAATTCATTGTCATCTTTATCTCTTGCAGTTTTATGTGCTGAAAGAGTTGGCCAGATGACTAAGACATATAATGACATTGATGCTGTTACTCGGCTTCTTGAAGAGGTAAGTGTTTTGAGGGAAGGGAAGGGGGACTTATAATTGACCAATTATAATTTATGTGTTCCAATCACGCATTATTGTCTTAGCTCAGTGAAGAATCTCAGAAATGGCACCTTCTCAGGCAATACCTTAGTGTCTTTATTTTTTGTACTGATAACGATGTGTATAATAGGTCTGTGGAGCTGTAACTTTGTACATGGTATTTTAGGCTTTACAAGGAATATATTAATGATACAAAATCGGGTAGCATTGGAATACTTGCTAGAATACCCAGTTGAAGATTTAAAACCCTTAATGTATATTCCAACAATATATTTTAAGTGTATCCAAAAAATATCAGAAATATACATCATTACCCATATTTTTGTAATGGATTTTTACTTCCATCAGGTTAAGGGGAGATTACTATGCATAGAAATAACCCAAATAAGCATGGCAGGAAACACTTAGGAAGCTTGCTTGGGATTCATTGAGCTGCATGGTTTTGGCCACTTCTTCTCAGCAGTCTGTTGACATTTGAGAGTTGTGGAACTATGAAGGAAACAGATGAGTGTAATTTGTATATCCCCATGCCAAGAACCGACCAGAACATGGTAGGTTTTTAGCTAGTATTTGTTAAACGAGTGCCCACCCATCTTTAAACATTATTTTCCCTATCCCACCCCCCAAATAAAGCCTTAAATGATCTTGTAGACCCTTGTTTCTGCTCTAGAGTTGAAACACCTTGGAGTCATGTGACCATTCATTAGCCCTTCTCCAGGAAAAGAATAGAAGCCACAGAATTATGGGAGCTACAGAAGTCACTGTTGTCATTTTCCATTTTCAGCCAGTAGTTGGACAAGGTGGAGACACAGGACCTAGCAGGAGTCATGAGACCCAGAGGGTTTTTATGGCGGGGGCGGGGAGGACACATCTTTTTACCCATTTTTTATGTCTCTCTTTCCTGTGCTTTTTCCCTTCTGCACATCCAGCATCCTCATACCTGCTCTGAAGGTATGAGATGGACCCCCTCTGAGTCCCTGAGGGCTCACCGGCCCTGCACCCACTCCCCTCCCATTCACCCGAAGGCCACCCGTGAACAGGCCCAGCCAAGTTAAGTGGGGACAAGAGCTGAGACCCGCTTGACTACCCGCATGTCAGAGAAGTTACAATCACCTCATCCCCAAATGATACTGGGTGTTTTTGTGCCTGTGTCAGGGCTGTTGACGTGGCATTTTAAGGCACACAGGCCTGCTGGCAGTGATCTCATCCCGGCTGTCTTGGTGGCTGGTATGAGCCACATGGTAGGCTAGTTTGGCACCACCACCAACCTCTGAAAATGGACTTTCACGGTCCGCTCCCTGTTGTGTCAGTTCCCCAAGAATGCCACTGCTCCCTGACCTGCTGTGTTCCCAGCACCCGCTCCCAGGGGTGCGTCAAGCTTCCTTCTGAGGGGTCCCATGCCCATACCCTCATTCCAAGGCCACCACTCCAGCTCCAGACTGTGGTTTCTCCCTGCTCCAGTCTTCCCGCAGCTACCTCAAGCCCTCTGTCACACGCACACACGCCCCCCTTTCCCTGATACCTGGAACTCCTTGGTGTGGCAGCCAGAGTCACAGGCTTGCTTGGTCGCGTTCTGACACGTCCTCTCACTCGTCACCAGAACCTGTCTCCAGCCCTCCCACCTTGTGCACCAGGTGTAAGTTGGGTGATTTCTTTTCTGCACTTGAACCCTGGAAATCATGGGCCTTTGATCAACATCTGCCATGGTGTCATCCTTATTATTAAGGGTGACATTTTCCTGCTTGCTGTGTGTACTCCACGTGCCATCTCATTAATTCTGCGGTCATTCTCAGAGGTAGAGATCACTGCGTCCCCATTTTGCAGTGAAGGGGCCTAAATCTGCGAGGGCAGAGGATGCCCATGATAACACGGCTGTGTCCAACCCAAGTCCCTAACTGCAGTGCCTGTGACCAGAGCTTTGGCTGTTATGTTAATTGCCCTTCGTTTTTAGTCTTATGGCATATGGTTTGTTGATTGTTAGTGGAACATTTTTACTGTCAAAACATGCCCTGGGTCATGCCTTCTATGGGATACTGGCTCCGTGAGTGTCCACTGCCCTCATTCTTGGCTTTTGCGGAATTTGAGATGACCATGCCGGCTGACACCTCCACAGGCAGCATCAGCTCCGCTCTGGCCAGTGGGGAGCTCTTCCCAAGGAGACTGGGACTCCAACCCTTTAGGCAGATGCCAGTTAAAAATAGTTCACTTCCCCCCCTGGCTGGTGGCTCAGTGGATTGAGCTCCAGCCTGCGAACCCAAGGGTTGCTGGTTCGATTCCCAGCCAGGGCACTTAACCAGGTTGCAAGCCAGGTCTCCAGCCAGGTCTCCAGCCAGGTCCATAGCTGGAGGCAGGTGAAAGGCAACCACACATCGATGACTCTCTCCCTCTCTGCCCCCCTCCCTCCTCCTCTCTCTAAAAATAATGAATAAAATCTTTAAAATAAAAATAGTTCACTTCCCCCCAAGCTAATTCTTAAATGTGGGTCACTGTATAAAGAGTATGCTATTGTCATTTCAAATAACTGAGTTACTGAAAAGAGTACTTGTGGGGCGGTTTTTCAGGTGGCGCTGTGTTGTGCCGTCTTGGTTTCTTGTTAGTGGCTCTTCCAGTTGTGGTCAGTGTGTATCTGCCTGTTCTGTACATGCCATTCTTCTCCTGGTCCTGATAAGAATCGCCCCTGAGTCACTCCTTTCTTTGGAAGAGGCGGGTTTCCTGGTTAATGTCTCACCACCCCAGGCATGTGACCGTTGAACTCTGCAGCTTTGATTTGGTTTCCCCTGATCATGGTCAGGCTCATGGTCAGGCGCTTCAGTTCACGCCCCTGCCGAGTGCAGGTGAGGTGCTGGGGGGTGGCGGGGTGGGACTTACCCAAGTCGCAGGCTTTTTAAACAAAGCATGTCTGTGAAGCGGGAGTGAGTGGAGTTAGAGCTGCACCTGGCCACCATTCCATTCTTTCAGTGGCTTATGTTCACAGGCCTACGTTACTTATTTGTAGTCTTTTATTCACACCATGGTTAAATCCAGTGGTCACTTTGTAGCTGTTTTCCTACATTCAGAAGTAAACATTGATCGGCTGTTGGCTGGTTGTAAGAAATTTCCAAGTGCTCTTACAGGAAAGCCAAGAGCAGGCACTTGGAAATTTCTGGATTCATTCGTTCATCCAGCAAATGGTCTCGGAGTGTTTCCATGGGCTGGTCTCCAGCATTCCAATAGCCCAGCCTTCAGGTCTCTCCAGAGAGACCGGTTATCAAATGACGACTCAGATACCAAAGGCAGTTGCAGAAAATGTTTTGGAAGCAGGTTTTTCCTGTTGGAACAGACATGTTCTCTCTGATGCTTAGGTTTCCTTTCATTGCTTGAGGTCTGTGTAGCCTCCCGCCCATGATGTGGGCAGAGCGTGTACCTCTTTGAACAGGTATCCCATGCTGGATGGTGAATTATTCATCCCTTTGTGATTTCTAAACGCCTTTGTTTTCCTCCATTGGCCCTGAGCTCTGCTGGCGCCTTCAGGAAGCCCGGGGTTTTATTTTTCAACCTCCGCTCTCCCTCTGCCTTTCACAGAAAGAGCGGGATTTAGAATTGGCTGCCCGGATTGGCCAGTCGTTGTTGAAGAAGAACAAGACCCTCACCGAGAGGAATGAGCTTCTGGAAGAGCAAGTGGAGCATATCCGGGAGGAGGTGAGGAGCTGGGCTGAGCGCACCCCGGCTGTGGTCGGTGATGATGGAGCAGGCGCTCTGCAGGGCTTGCCCAGGTCCTGAGCCCAGAGCTGCCCCTGCTGGGGCGGCCACCTGAGCACAGAGCGCAGCTCCCATTCATGGTGTCTCCTCCCCATGGCAGGGACGGGATCTCCTCGGTGGGAACGGGCCCCCTTAGTTGGTAGGTGCCCAGCGCCCAGTCCCATGGCAGGCCTGGGTGTGTTGGACCAGCCACCCTCCCTTTCCTCCAAGTATCCACATCTTTCTGGGCTCAGAAAGATGCTCAGGGTTTGGCAAAAGTGCCAGCAGGCTGGTACAACAATGAGCAGGATTCCTGAGTCGGGTGGGCTGGAGCCCTGTGACATGCAGCTGTCTCTGGGTGGGACTGGGAGGTTTTCCAGTGTGTGAGCAAGGGTGTCAAACTGCATGTAGCTCCCCACCCCGGAGCCCCGGTTCCAGGCAGGATTTGGTGTTGGCAGAAGCTAATGGCCTTGCCTTGCATTTGATAACATGACCCATTTCCCCAGGCATTTGCCCAGCTACTTTGCAAAGTCCATATGCCCTCTTGCGCCCCCAAACATCATTCTAGGACTTTCTAGCCCCCTCTCACCTCTTTTCTGTACAAAGGAAGAATCACAAATTTAGGTTGAGGGATTTTTGCCAAAAAAAAAAGGAATTCGTTGTATTTCCCTTAAATGGGAGGAAGCTCCGCTGTTTGTTTCCTTTGAATAGCACAAATCCATCACAGGCCTTCATTTTTTAAGGAGGACTTTGTAAAATGTCACTGAGCCGTAAGTGTCCGAGTACCAGCGGAGACATTGTCTCGTATGCAGGTTTCTCAGCTCCGGCATGAACTGTCCATGAAGGATGAGCTGCTTCAATTCTACACCAGCGCCGTGGAGGAGAGTGAGCCTGAGTCTGTGTGCTCAACCCCGTAAGTCCCCAGAGAGTGTGGGGTGGGGGACAGTGCAGGCTGGCTGCCACCCACGACCTGGGAGTTGCCTGGGCAGCATCGGTGGCTTCGCCAGCAGGGCAGGCCGCTGCCCCGGCCTCCTCCAGACCACGCTTGTCCGCGTGCTTCACTCCGCTGGAGTTCACTGTTTTAGCGGGACATGGAAGGACAGGTTTTTCTGATTTCCTCTTACGGGACCCTCTTGCTCAGTTGTGAGGTCAGGCCAGTTTGGCCTGGCATGTCAGTGGGTCACAGGGTGGGCGCTGCTGGTAGAACTGCAGGGCTCTGGAGCTGGAGACACGGTGGTGGGGCGTTGGGGACAGGAGGTGTGGGTGTTTGTCTGAGTGTTCGCAGAGTCTCACGTTCGCGGCAGGCACTCCGGAGGCTGGTGGCCTGAGTTCAGTTCTTGACTCTGGCTTACCAGCTGTGTACTCTTGGCCAAATGACTTAACCTCTCTGTGCCTGTTTCCCCATTTGCAAAATGGGGATAATCATAGCATTGAGTTAAGTCAGTTAATACATGTACGAGAGGGGAATGCCCTCAAAATCTAAAAATTGTGTATCTGTTCCTCCATATTGAAACTTCGGTCACCTTCAAAGTACTCCCCATTTGATGCAACACACCTACCAAGACGTTTTATCCACTGCTCAGAATGGTTTTGAACTTACCAATTTGGATGGCTTTTAGTTCTGCCTTTTTTTTGTTTCAACTCTTCCATGTCAGCAAAACATTTCCCCTTGAGGAGTCTGTTCATCCAGGGAAACAAAAAAGTGTTGCTCGGGGTGAGATCAGGTGAACAGGGAGAGTGAGTGCTGTGTGACCAGGTACACCCGTAAGTCACCCATCATGAAATGGGCAAACACGTTAAAAGCGTCTTCAAAACAAACTCACTGAAGCCAAATACAGCCTCTCACAACACCACCAGCTGGTACAGATGGGTTCCTAGAACACTCACCCAATGGGAGAGCCTGTCTTACCAGGGACCTGCCCTTCAGAAGATGACTGTTTATTTGGGGGTTCCCTGGTCCATATCTAAACACACTAAATGAGTTAATCCATGCTTTTAAGACAGTTGGTGGTGGACGGAGTGCATTACAAGTATCAGACTCCCGGGCATCCCACAACCGCGTAGGCTTCAAACAGAGCTGATCCCCTGAATTCTGAGGCCACGTGGCAACTGCAAATTGCAGGCGAGGGTTGGGACGTGAGTCTGGGGGTGAAGCAGGCCTGGGTACTGGCAGACGCTGTAGTCCTGGGGGTGAAGGAGGAGCCCGATGGGTCGGTGTCCTGTTTTATAACTCCCCTGCTGTACCAGGTGGCGGGAGGAACATGGCAGTCCCTGGAAAGTCTAGAAAGTGAGCAGACTTTCTCCCCCAGATTGAAGAGGAATGAGTCATCCTCCTCAGTCCAGAATTACTTTCACCTGGATTCTCTTCAAAAGAAGCTGAAGGACCTCGAAGAGGAGAATGTTGTACTTCGATCCGAGGTGAAGTCCATGCTCTTATTCCCTCCACAAGGGTAGTGGCCCTGTTCTCCTTATCTGGTGAGAGTAGCCGTGGGTGCAATGCCATTCTCAGAGCTGACAGTCTGAAAGAGTCACCTGGACCTTGGCCACCGCTGCCCGGAGAGCCTCATTTATGTGCTGGGCGCTGCCTCCCGGGGGAGCCCATGCAGCCCTGGCTGAGGCGGGCCCACAGGTGAATTGCGCAGCGTGGGGATAGGCAGGGGTGGCAACCCCGTCCCGCTTCGTAGTGAGGGCAGCAGCTCCTGCCGCGGGGTCTTACCATGAGGTTCTCCAGCTCTGACAGCCCCGGCTTAGAGGCCTCGTGTGAAGGTGACATGAAATATCTCCCGAGGAAATAGTAGCTGAGGACGTGGAGACATCTCTCAGACATCACACAAGGTCGAGCAGGGGCAGCTTGGGAACTCATGCGTTGGAGTGTCCCTGATTGGCCAGTCTTTGTGCTGGGCGCTTTGCCTGCATTATTTGTGTAAGTCCTCACAACAAGGCTGGAAGCCGGTGACTGAGTCTCCTTTCCGATGGGAAAACGGGGACCCTGGCTGCTAGGGGTCTTCCTTTCCCAAGGTCTTGCTCGTGTGTTTGTGGGTGACAAAGCCATGATTTGCAAGTCTCTGTGGCTTCCAACACCCACCCCCCTTATGTCTCCCCACCCGCTGTCCCTACCTGGAAACACCAAAGCCTGCAAATTCAGTACTTTTTGTCTTAAATGCCAGGGCATTTGTGCTCTAGCCAGAGGTAGGGTGCAGCTCTGTTTATCAGGCCCTGGTTTGTCAAGTTTGGGCTGATTCCCATCTGGGCCGGCCAGCCCTCCTCGAAGCTCCTCCAATAGGACAGACCACCCGTCACCTTGAACTTGCCCACCCGTTGGAAAGAACCTCGTGTCTGGGCTCAACAGGACACTGAGGCATGAGGAAGGAGCCACGCTGTTTTAGGCCCCACCTCGCCTCTCCTCCACCAGCCCCTTGTTTACCGATGAGTTGTTCGGACTTTCCGCCAACCAGTGGCTCAGGCAAGATTATAGCCTCGTGCACCCCATTCGCAGTCTGGCACTGCCCCTCCCGGCGTCTGCCCCAGGTAACCTCTAGTTCCAGGCGCAGGGCCACGGTCCCTCTGTCAGAGTCTTCGCTGAACACCAGCCAGGGAATCTGACCCCAGCCAGCGTCCGCTGCCCCACCTCGGCTTTCAGGACGGGAGTGTCTCCCTGGGGCCAGGACCTGAGGGCTCAGAGACACCTGGCTTACTAGGCCCTTTTGATCTCTATCTTCCCACCTTTTTAGGAGAGAGCAGACAGAGTACTGCCATCGCTCTTGGGTCTCCGAATTTTAATGTTTTATTGTACCTTGTTTTTGCTCATCTGGTTGCAACAGGTTTAACTCCAGCTCAGAACCTCATAGGACAGTGCCCAGCACACAGTAGGTGGATACATTAGCCGTTCCCCTTGTGGTCATCCGTAGGATGCCATGGCAGGCAGAGCTGTGTCCTAGGCACGGCTTGGGTCACAGAGAGGTTCAGGCTATGAGCCGGGACAGACACAAGTGAATAGACAGACAGATTAGACGCAAGGATGGCCAAGCAAGTGTATTTTACAGCACCTTGTGCGGCCCCCTCTGCGGTGCATTTTTCAGCTTCGAGAATCTGAGATTCGTTAACTAAGCAGGGGGTTCTGGTGGACTTTCTGTATTGGAGGGTGCAATGGGGGACAGGTCCCCACCACTCCGGTGTGACTGTGGGGCCTCTGACCTGGGCCTTGTCCACAGGCCTGCCAGCTGAAGACTGAGACCATCACCTACGAAGAGAAGGAACAGCAGCTGGTCAATGACTGCGTGAAGGAGCTGAGTATGTCCCTGGTCCTCACCCCACCCCTGTGCCTTCTCCTACTCCTGTGCCTGCCACCCTTAACTCCAGACAGATGCACGTCTTCTGACAAAGCACCATCCCCGCCAGCTGGAGCTCAGTAGCATTTCGCATAAAACGAGAGCTCTCCCTGCTCTTGTGCGGTGCCCTTCCCCCTGATTTGGGAGAAATAGTGGGCAAGGTTGTCAGTCAAACATTGCCTCAGTTACTTGCCCAGATGGGTACTTCATTTTAATTTTGGAATTATTCAATGGCATAGCTTCGGAGTCCTATGTTGAAAGAGGTGGAAGAAAAGCTTCCTACATTTGCTCTGTGCAAGTTGTAGGAAGACTTCTTTTCACCCTCTCTCCTATATGTTTAGAAGTTAAGGTTAGACAAAGAGGTAGACAGACTGTTTTGAGTTTTAGCAAAAGACTAAGTCAATGAAACACACCCTGTGTTCAGATGTAGTAAAATGAGTCATTCCTCTGAATAACAGTTGAAAACACCCAAGGATATTGGGCCGTATTTCGTTTCCAGAGCAGAGTCAGCAGGAGTTCCTGTTGATGATGTGGATTTGTTCACGGGTGGAAAGCGGGTTTTGGCCAGACGCACCTCCATATTGGTGTGGGGAGTTGGGGGATAGGCCCTCCTACTGAGCCCGGAAGCCACAGCGGGGGCCAGGTTCCTTCTTAGGACCAACACAGCCAGAGGAAGCCGCTCTGCTTTGCTTCACCAGAGAGCAAAATGGGTGCTCCAAGTTCCTTCTGTGTATGTCCCCCTAGCCCCAACCCCGTCCTCATCATGTAATGGACACTTTTCCTTGTACAAATCATGAAGAAACCATTCTCTCCTGGTTTGCACGTGGGGCTCTCTGACTTGATCTTATGATGGTTTCTTCTTGATCTAAGGGGACGCCAATGTGCAGATTGCTAGTATCTCTGAGGAGCTGGCCAAGAAGACCGAAGATGCTGCCCGCCAGCAGGAGGAAATCACACACCTGCTGTCCCAAATAGTCGATCTGCAGAAGAAGGCAAAAGCTGTAAGGCTCCCACTTCTCTGGAGGGGCTGTTCTGAGATCGAAAGGGGCGTCTGCCCCAGAGGACAGTGCCCTTCAGTTGCATGTCTTAGGAGTGGCCCCTTTTCACAGAAAAGCTTAGCAGATCCACCACGCGTCTCCTAAGAGTAATCGTCACGTGAATTGACGTCACTAAGAAAGGTGCTATCGGTACAGAGTTTTGGAATTTAACTTACGAATCATCTGGTCTAGTATTTGTTTTTATATACTGCACCTGGTTATGTTCTGCAGCAGAACAGAATCCCCTTTAGATTTAAGACGGAGCAGCCAAAAATAATTTGGTTTTCCGTGTTAGGCCTTTACTAAAAGCAGGAGGTGACGTGCTTTCAGAAAGCAGCGGTGACTGTGGAATGGGGGGTGGAGCAGGCCATAGAAAATGACTATGGATGTGGGAAAGACTGCCTTCAGAGTTACACAAAAGGTGCAAAAACTTCCTCCGGTGTAAGATAGAAGTCACTGTAGAAGTGTTGTAGGCTCCTAAGAGGTCAGGTCATTAGAGGGGGCATGTTAGATGCTGCTCACTGTCCTAAAAGAGAAGCTGACGTCCCTGTGCCCCGTTCCAGTGCGCCGTGGAAAATGAAGAACTCGTCCAGCACCTGGGGGCTGCTAAGGATGCCCAGCGGCAGCTCACGGCTGAGGTAAGAGGCAACCCCTCATTTCATCGGGGCCCCCGATGCTGGTCAGGAGGCATCAGCCTCTGGGCTGCGGGGCACGTGCACCTCAACAGCCATTTTCATATGGAACTGAATACCGTGGTTACCCCTAAGCTGATTGCCACTGACGCTGTCATGGTTGTGAGCATCCGGAAGTCAGAACGGTACCACAGCCCAGGTGCGCTCAGGCATTTGATAAATGGTCCAGGAAGAGTTGACACAGAGCATCCTGTGTGAAGGGAGCCCATTCAAAGACACCCTGGAAGAGAGGGTGTTGCGATTTGCTGTCCTATTGGGTTAAAAATGTTTTTCATTTCCGAGTCTGCATGTGTGCCCTCAGGCATCTGGCTTCAGGCCGTGGGGTGCCAGGGCCTCAGTGAGTGTCCGGGTCTGGCTGTGCACGTTGGTGGGCACGTCCCCCACACTCATGGTGTCTCCCTGCCCCTGGCAGCTGCGCGAGCTGGAGGACAAGTATGCAGAGTGCATGGAGATGCTGCATGAGGCGCAGGAGGAGCTCAAGAACCTCCGGAACAAGACCGTGCCCAGCACCACGTCCCGGCGCTACCACTCGCTGGGCCTGTTTCCCATGGTGCGTCCTGTTCCCACCTTGGGGGCCACAGGCCGGGGGGGCGGGGTGGGGGGTGGGGGGTGGCAGCTTGGAACCGGTGAGGCACATTGGTTCTTTCTTTTCCGTCTCTGCATCTGTCGTCTTCTCTTCTGCCTTGAAGAGAGTAACGTGGTAGGAACTGGGGTAGGAGGAGCCTCAGGTGTTTGGAAGCTGTTACTTCCACGGTATTTTTCCCGACCTGTGAGAGTACATGCTACTGTGGCCTTGTGAGTGCATTTGGAATTTCTAAATGGCCCCCGGCGGGTTCTGCAGGCTCTTTGCCAGCTTATTACTTGTTCTCCCGGTGGCTTTCCGCATCTGTGATCGGAAAAAAGTTTATCTCTAGGGTAGGTGCAGCCTTGTTATATTTTTCGTATGATTTCCCCACAGGCTTATTGGTTAGCCCAGGGCCTGACTTGTGTCCTGTTTGGACTTCCAGGAACATGGCTGAGAAAGGGATTTTCTAGGAGGTTAATTCTCCCTCCGGTTTTGGGCAGTTGCCCTAGCTGGTCATGTCCCTGTGTCACTTGGTGAGCTGGCTCAGTTTAACTCCTGCCAGACCAAAGCCCTGGGAGGTGAGCCACGTCTGTTTACATTTTCCTGCCTCCTTCCCTCTGCGACTCTGCACCCGGAATTATAGATGATTAATAGATACTAGATTTGGATGGTAGATGCATGGGCCGAGGAACAGACTACCCTGAACTTTCATTTGGGGCTCTGTCCCCATGGTTTAGTAAAATACCAGATTCTCCAAGGAGAGAGCTTTTGAGAGAAACTCCCTGAGTGAGTTGGGAAGAGATGGCTGTGTGAATGTTTGTGGGCATCAGCCCCTTCCAAATCTGGCTTTCCCTGGGGCGCTTTCCTTACACCCCACCCCTTACTGTCTGGTCCACTTTTCCTAAGTCACGACCTGTTTTTCTTTGTTGCTTTCCTACATCCACATCAAGTTAGAACACTTTCTCTTTTTCCCTCAACTTGACTAAAATCTAATGACACTAAAATAAAGGCACAGTCAGCTTTCCAAGGACCAGGTTGGTGATCCAATGATTCCAGAAACCTCAGTAAAGAACATCCTGTTTCCTGCCTTGGCCAGCATGGCTCTGTTGGTTGGAGTGTCATCTCGTAACTGAAAGGTTTGGGTTCAATTCCCTGTCAGGGCACGTGCCTGAGTTGTGGGTTTGAGGCTCAATATGAGCATGTGCAAACCCCCAATTGGATGCATATGAATCCCAGACGGGTCGGTTCCTCGTCCAGGCACATATGGAAGGCAACCAGTGGATGCTTCTCTCTTGTATCGATGTTCTTTCTTTCCCTTCCTGTCCCCCTTCCTCTTTCTTTAAAAGCGATGGAAAGAAATGTCCTTGGGTGAGGATTAAAAAATGAGCTCTCTGTTCCTCCCAATTTCTCAATCTAGAGCTGACCACACAGGCTGGCCGGGGTAGCTTTGCGCACTTCTTGCCCCAGTTTCCCTCCGGCCTGGCTCCTCATCTGGGTGCAGCCAGGATTCACTTCATTACACTCCCCGCTCTCCCGGCCAGGCCCGTGATCTTCCAATTTAAACCATGACCCAGGAAAAGTGGAATTGAAAATCTGGGGCTGGGTTTCTTCGGAAAAGATCACAGCTTTCGTATTTGCTGAGAGAAAGCTTTTGTTTGCTTTTTTCCTGTAGCTGTTGGCACAACTCTGTTTTTGGAGATGTCTACTTTTAAAGTGCATGGTGCATGGAAAGGCATTTAAATCAATTGAAGTTAAACGCAATCAAGAATTCAGCTCCTCAGTCACACTGGCCACATTCAAGGGCCCAGTAGCCCCAAATGGCCAGTGACCCCCTCGTTGGGCAGAAAGACAACATTCCCATCATGGCAGGAAGTTCTGCTGGTTAGCAGAACTGGAGCTCTTCCCTTCGGGCTGTCTTACGTGGGTGACCTCACCTGAGGCCATAGCAGGTGCTTTTCTGCACACATCCGGTTCTGTTGGCATCTACCGGTATTTGTGTGTTGGCTTGTCTGTTGTTAGACTCCGCCTTGCACAAAAAGAAGCGGCGGGTGGTTCGGAACCCTGGGTGAGCTGAGCAGTTAGCACACCCTGTAGACTGGGAGGAGGGTGGCTCAGGTGGCCCACGTGGGCATGACATCAGCTCTCACTGCTCATAAACCTGGCGATCTGTGGGCACTTGTCCATCAGAGTCATTCTGAACGCAGTCCTCTCTCCCTCTGTAAGTTCTCCACCTGTGGCCATAGTTGCAGCCAACAGAAAGTGGATTTGCCTTCAGACCTTGAGCTGCGTGGAAGCAGAGAGGCTTTCCACTCACTGCTACGTGTGCTACTTACGTGTTCAGGGCCAGCCCTGGGGGTCGCTGAGCCAGGGTCTCCGGCAACAGCAGATGCTGTCAACCTTGCGCCGTGGGAAGTCTGCGGGGTTTGAGGCTTCAGTTTACCATCCTATGGTTAGTCTGGGCACATGCCTCCTTTAGAGGCAGAGCATTTGAGTTGCTGCTCACACGTGTGTCTCTTGGCTTTTCCCAGGACTCCTTGGCAGCCGAGATTGAGGGGACAATGCGGAAGGAGCTGCAGTTGGAAGAGCCCGAGTCGCCAGACATTGCGTACGACCTTACCCCGAGCTTCCCTGAGAGGCCGTGTGGCGGCCTGTGGTGGTCACCACGAGCTGTGCTAGGTCCTTCCTCAGATTAAGGGAAACAAGAGCCCCAGCTGAGAACACCCCCCAGCTCTCTTGTTAGGTTTGAAATGTGCATGATAGACATCCAGAATGTTGGGAAAAGAGAGATGTATTCCCCGTGTCTCTTAACACAAGCTCTGCCTTGACCCCTCCACTCATTTCTACATTTCTGCTCAGAGAAAAACGTTAACACCTTTTAGGAAAAAAAAAACCTAGGCTTCCGGTTCCTTTCTGGATCTGTTGAGGGATGTTGGCTCTGTGTCTCTCCTCCTAACTGGAGACCCTGGGCTTGGCCCGCCCTGAGGTGTTTCTGAGGAACCTATGGATCTGATTCATAGTGTTTTCTCTGTTCTACACCCCATGGGCGGAGCCAAAGAGGGGTCCTGGGAGTGACCAGTGTCCTTGCACCTGGGCACAGGGGTGAAGCCTCATCCCAGAAAGAAGTGTCCATTATAGAAACGTGCCCTTTTCCCTTCAAAGGGAACAAATGGGCATCAAAACGTGTGGCTTTGCTCTCAGAGCAGTTTCTAAAAACACTAACGTGGTATGTATCATCTCAGAGATTTAAGACAAACTTTAAATCTGGATTTTTTTATGCAGTCATGTCGCTCAGCGACGGACCCCTTCTATGATGGTGGTCCATAGAGTACAATGAGTTGAAAAGTCCTACCGCCTAGGGACACCATAGCTGTCACCATGTCATAACACGGCGCATTATGTTTGTGGCCATGCTGGTGTGAACAGACCTGCGGCACTGCCAGTCACATAAAAGTTTACCACGTACAATTATGGACAGTATGTAATTCTTAATAGTAGACATCTGGTTACCGGTGTATGTATTTATTTACTTTTATTATTTTTTAGAGTGTGCTTATGCTACTTTTAAAAGTTTGCTGTAAAACCGTACGACATATTATGCCGGCAGCAGCTTCATATGGCCCGGGTTTACCACATCTCCTGATTGCATTTTTCACTTGGGCTTGATTTAATCTTGTAGGGTTTTTTTTTGTTTTTCTTTGTAGTAACGAACTGTACAGGCTTGTGGCCTGCGAGCAATAGGCTGTATCATCTAGGATTGTGTACGTGCACCCTACGATGCTCACACAATGACAAAATCCCCTAACGATGCCTGACTCAAAACTTTGACATCCCTGTCATTAAGCAGCACATGACTGTATATATAAATCACCAAGAACTCGTTTTTTCTAAAACTATTTGTTGAGCCCTAGTATGTGCTGAGCAGGGAACACTGCCGTCCTAGAGCTTGGGTTCTAGTAACTATCAGGAAAAAAGGAAAACTGGTTGGGAGGCAGGGGTACTACTTAGGTATTTTTATTAATAGGTCAAGCTTAAGGGAGGTGGAAAACAGTATCACTCTTGCTAGTGTCACATGGAGGACACAAGCACATATCAGAGCTCCAAATTCAGTGGGTGGTGAGTCTCTTGAATTCCAACCGATGCACCTACGAAACGCATGGGAGGCAGGTTGCGTGAGCGCTCACCTGGGCCAGCTACCTTTCCAGCTTCTCAGCTGATAGTTTTGGAGGGTTTAGCTCCAAGGTCCTTCCTACGCTTGCTTATTCATGGGTAATGCGCATTCTCCCCAGTCACCAGAAGCGAGTCTTTGAGACCGTGAGAAACATCAACCAGGTTGTCAAGCAGAGGTCCCTGACACCCTCCCCCATGAACATCCCCGGCTCCAACCAGTCCTCGGCCATGAACTCGCTCCTGTCCAGCTGTGTCAGCACCCCCAGGTCCAGCTTCTATGGCAGTGACATTGGCAACGTCGTCCTGGACAACAAGACCAACAGCATCATCCTGGAAGCAGAGCCGGCCACCCTGGGGTGAGCCAGTTGGGCGTTTTTCCCTTTCTGTTTTAGTTCAGTAATAATCAGAAGAGGGGGACCGATAAGAATCACTTGAAAAATACAGATCCTTTCGTCCTCAAACGTGTTTTAGTACCCACCCGCTGCGTCCATGCTTATCCTTGATACGTTAACCAGTTTAAAAAGGCATTGCAGGACGCAGCAGGAAGCCTGCTTTCCTATAAAATGCCCAACGGGTGGATTCATGAATATTTGTTTCTGTTCATCGTCACTGTTCAGGCAAAAGGATAGCCGTGTGTTTTATGAACTCTTATGCGGCTGGGATGTTCGAAAGGCTGAGGAGGACTTAGGCTCTATCTCATGACCAGAATCTGGTTTGCCTCTGAAGGTGGGGTTCAGGGTGCCCGACAAGTGCCTGCCACACCGAGTGTCCCAGCAGTGGGCCCTCTGTCCTGAGGCCTGCAGAACACACCCCAATATTGTCTACCACGTACCCGCTCTTCCTGTGCGTTAATAAAACTGGCTTTCCTGATGACTTGGGTCAGACTGTTGGGAACCTGCATGATCAGAACAGTTTGAGCTTTCGGCTCTTTAAATCCAAGAAGAAAGAGAAGCACCCCCAGAGCCTGCTGCCCTTCTGCTAACTAGGAACTGCAGCTGAAAAACGCTGCTTCCTAAGGGGGTGTTTGTAGGGGCTGGGTTTTACGTCATCCGTGAACATTTTCATTCTGCGTGAGTGCTTTCTTCCCCCTGCTCCTCCCTACCCCCCCCCAAAAAAAAAAGACCAAATGGGATTCGTTCTTCAGGACAGGCCTTTGTTTCCCCAATTTTGCCTACATTTCAAGGACTTGCCTTGGTTTCCTTAGAAAATTCTGCAGCCACCCACGCATGCTCAGTATTAAGGCCTCCTCGTGCATTGTACAGCGCCCCCTGCTGGGTATCCCTTGCTCACCCCGTCTCCCCTCCTTCCAGAAACAACGAGCAGAGTAAGAAGCCGGGGACACCTGGCACCCCAGGCTCCCACGACCTGGAGACGGCACTGAGGCGGCTGTCCCTCCGCCGGGAAAACTACCTGTCCGAGAGGAAGTTCTTCGAGGAGGAGCAGGAGAGGAAGCTCAGGGAGCTGGCGGAGAAGGGCGAGCTGCTCAGCGGGGGCTCCCTCACGCCCACCGAGAGCATCATGTCCCTGGGCACCCACTCCCGCTTCTCCGAGTTCACCGGCTTCTCAAGCATGTCCTTCAGCAGCCGCTCCTACCTGCCCGAGAAACTCCAGATCGTGAAGCCGCTGGAAGGTGATCACCAGGGGCCCCGGCCCCTCTCTGTCCTGCTCGGGGACTCCCTGTGGTCTCTGATGCACCCCCAGCCTGTGGGGAGCCTCTGTCACACCTACTCCTTTTTCTTCAAGGATAGCCACCCACGCTGCTGGTTTGAGTTCCTCTGAGGGCTCCTGCCTGGGCCCCCAGGTGCCCCTCTCTGCAGGTTTGGAAATGCGCACCCAGACCCCCCAGGCTAACCTGGGCCAGGAAGCCAAAGAACAGAACGGGTTGGCGCTGGCTTTCTAGTTCTCTGCCTTCTGCATTTAGATCCTTAGAAATAAGTACAGATCTTTTAGCCAGAGTACTCAGAATTCCTTGGGTCCTACCCCCGGGGTTTGACCAGTGTCGAGAATTAAGGTTTCAACCCCTCAGAAATGTTGGTGTCAGGGAGGGAGGGGTACACGGCCAGCACTCTTAAGTCTTCTCAGTAATCACATGAAAGCGATTCGCAATTTGTCTTTGCTGTTTGTCGGCTCCTATGTTCTGCTTCCATCTTTAAATAAAGAGTGTGGCTTTCTCCCTCTGCAGTGTCTGAGGAAGGCTCCCAGACTGCCCCTCTTTGGGGGCCAGGAAGGGGGTGGCTGGGGAGGCCAGCAAGTTCTGTGCCTCCTTCATCTCGCAAATGCCAGGGGCAGTTACCCGTTTACTACCCAGGACACCCCAGGTGATTAAACTCATGCGGACACCGCACCTCTTTCCCTTCCTTTTTCCTCCGGGCATTATAAAATGTGTGCCTGCCCGGCCACATGTTTGTAATTTTCACTTTTGACTCCTTCAGTTTGGAAACTCAACTGAACGTGAGTTGGAGCAGGTGTTTTAGAATTCTGTATTACCTTGCTGAAGCAAAGCCAAATCAGGATGTCTGCAAGGGAGTATTTTTCAACTTCAAAAAAAAAATGTTGTCCCCCTTAAGGAGCTGTCTCATCTATTCCCAAACAATGTAACGCCACAGATATAATGTTTATGTGCTATATGTTTATCTGTGCTCTGTGCCTAAAGAACAGATTCTTTTTACCCCATAAGAACTCATTTTCAGCCTCTTGGGGGCAGTATCTCCTCCATTGAGAATTGTTGGTATAAGTTGGTATAAAATGAGGATGTGATTGTTCGAGACCTAACACAAGCTGGGTTCCATACTCCAAGGAAGGAAGAGGGTGGGTTATGTCCTTTTCTTCATGATTATTTTTGCATTGTATAAATTAGGTCCTTCCTAGATTTCAGAAAAGGGATGGCTCATTTTTTTCTTTTCATGTTTATTCAGTTGTACGTTTGGTGATTGTTTTCCGATCCATGATTTGTGTCTGTTTTTCTTTCAATAAAATCTTCCATTTCTGCAATTTTACTTTCCGCCTTTCTTTTCTTTTTTTCTCTTTTGTCTCTCAGAGATCATTGGAGTTTATCATCTCTATCTTATTTCTGTGTTTGATTTTGTGTTTCATGAGATCATCTAAGAATATGCATTTTGCTCCATTTTCTAAGCATTAGTACAGGAAGAGTTTTTTTTTCTTTTTCAATTTATTTTGACCAATACATCTTTTTTCCTTTTAATCTTGTGACTTGGGTAGCAGCAGTATTTTTGTGATGAGTTAATGGAGGAAAAGGAAATCCCATTAGTTTTGCAAGATAAGTTTCATCTATAATACTCTACTCCCCAGAAAGCTAAATCACGACCATTAAGAAATCATTTCAATTCATCAGTTCTCGGTGACCCGTTTTACTGCCTTGTGGTGCTGTATGTGTAAGAGGAATCAGGGAGGAACAAAGCCGCTTGTCAGAAAAAAAAGAAAGAAAGAAAGAAAGAAAAGAAAAAAAACGAATCATCTCTTATCACTATGGCCTATATCGCACCCTTATTATAAAGGTCCCTCTGGCTCCATTTTGTCATTCTTGGACTTTTTAGTTATTTAAAATGCAACCAGTATTTTTATTTAGTCCTCCCTTCCACAGCTATTTTTTTGTGTTACTGTGTTTAATTTGATAAGATGGACTGCTGGCATGGAAATCTGCCCGACACCCGGTTTGGTGCCGCTCTAACTGTAGCATTGGAGAAGTGACCTCACCTCTTTGAGTCCTCTTTCCCTTATTTGTGATGAAGAGTACATGTGATGTGTTATGCCCAGCACCTAACTGGGGCTCATTAAAACTCAGACTCCCCAGACTTGCCCCTGTTCCAGCGACTCGGGTCTAAAGGTGGTCTCACCAGGGTTGAGACGTGCGCCAGCACTTTGCTAGGGCCATGTTCTTACACCACCTCTTTCCATTGGCCCACGGAGAAGCTGATAGGATTCCCGTGATCTCCAGTGACACAGGTAAATGTACCCAAGCCAAGGGCCCCAGAGAATGCTGGCTGGAGTCGTAGCAGATAGCCAATCTGTGTCTTTCATCGGTGTCTCCTTTACCTCTTTAATTAATCTTGCTGGCTCTTTATTGGAGTCAGCCAAGCTACTTCGGCGGGGTGTTTAAGAACACGAGTACCCGGTTGCTTCAGTTTACCTTACGTGTTTTAAGCAGGTGAAGAATAAACAACACATTCAGAGTAGGAGGGGTATATGTGCATTAAAAAAGATGAGTTGGGCGGTATTTTTTCCTGAGTTTTGCTCTTCCTTTCTGCTGAATTATAACCAAGGTTGTATTCCCAAATTAACAAGGTAATATGTAACCGGGGAAAAGCATACACATCTAAGTTGTCATTACCCAGGTTTAGTTCTCACTTTCAGGCCCTGGGTGTTCCTCCTTTGATGACGTGCATACTTTTTAGTTAAAGGGTGTGGAAGGGAAGCAAACAGAGGGGCCGGGGTAGTAACTAATTACTACACTGTCCACACCCTTGTTCTTTAGAATTTCATCTTGGTGGTAACTATGAGCATGAAGGTTCCTCTCTTCCCCGGCCCTGTTGCCTGACCGCAGCCTCATTCTTGAGGAGGCAGTGGGAGTCAGGGTTGCTAATAGCAAAGTCAGTCCTCACTTCTTGTCTTGTCCATAGCAGATAGCCAATCTGGAGTGTTTCTGACCTGGTTTCTGAGACTCGGAGAGCAGGGGCCTTCTCGCTGCCGGTCGAGAGACCCTCTCTATGGGTCAGCGAAGCAACAACAGACCAGCCTGAGCTGGAATCCCAGGTGGCCACTTGCCCGCAGTGCAGCCTCTGACAAGTCACAGGACCTCTCTGTGCTCAGTTCCCTCATCGGTAAGATGAGGACAGCAGGGTTATCATGGCGAGTGAGTGAGTTAGCAAATGTAGACCTCTTAGAAGAGTGTCTGGCATTTAGTAAGTGCCCCGTGAAAGTTCGCTGTCTTTCAGTGACTGAGAGGGGGCCTGAGTCATGGGGTAAAAGTCCAATCCATGCATCTTTTCGCGCAAGCTTTCATTTGGAACCTCACGGAATTTTATTGGCTACGTGTTGTCAGGGAATTGCAAATAACCCCAGGCCCTCCTGGCGCCTCTTTAACTGCCCAAGCAGGCTCTTTGGAGCCTCATTGCTCTCCGGAGCGATGCTTGGGGCAGTCTCTTGAACAGGAGGATTGAGGAGCATGGGACTCTGGTCTGGGTCCATCCTCCCGGTTCCCCAAGCTCTTTCCCAGCGCCTGGTAAACATCTCAAGCCCCTTCAGAAGCATAATGAGATTTGGCTCTTCCCGCATTCGGCCACATTGTACCCAGGGATTTCTCTTGCCCTTCTGAGGCCTGTACGTGCAACTCCGAGCTGGGGGTCATACACCTTGTCGAAGACTTCTCCCTGCATGCTTTTGCCGTCAGCAGTGTGCCTGTGCCTCCAGGGAACACGTGAACGGGGCCCATTGTGGGTTACAAATGGGGATCCCAGGGGGGAGACGGGCGGGGACATGAGAAGTCCCCTCAGCAGGAAGCGGGCATGGCTTCTGGAAGGCCCTGGACCCCCGCCTGGAAGTCCACTGCCCACCATTTATTCCTCTCATTTAACTCGCACTCCTGGCTGGATCGCTGAGGTCCTTGATGGTTTTCAGATCCTATGGATTTGGCGGAGAGGAACAGGGGGACCATGTAGCCAGAAATTACTGAAAGAACCTGGCCTTAGCACTGGACCCTGGCTATGCCACCACTGATTCAGTGACTCCAGAAAGTCACTTCACTCTGTTGAGCCTTGGTTCCCTCACATGTGAAGCGTCCATAGTCATATCTCCTAGGGCAGTTGTGAGGAAGGGGCTGACGGAGCACATGTGACCAGCTGCCATTCAGTCCGGCCTCAGTGCAGGGAGCTCTGTGTAAAACAGTGTGCTGGCCCGTGGGCACCAGGACCCCGTGAGCTGGAAGCAGTGTGTGTGCGAAGTCCTGGCCATGTGTGCACAGTGGGACTTATGTGTGAGATCCTTTTGGGGACAGAGTCCACAGCGGCCTTCAGATTCTCAAAGGACCTAAGAATTAAGAGCTGCAGCCAGAGAAGAGGTCAGGGCTCTGGATCTCACCACTCTTAACCTTTAGGCCTGATCATTCTTCGTTGTGGGACTGTCCTGTGCATTGTAGGCTGCATAGTAGCCTTTCCGGCTTTCCCCGCTGGATGCCATTCGTAGCCCCTTCTCCTCCACAGTGTGGCAACCAAAAACGCCTCTAGACATCACCAAGTGCCCCCTGGGGATGGGGGTGTGTGTGCAAAACCGTTCCCAGTTGAGAACCATTCCTATAAGCGTGTCTTACCACATAGTGAGAGAACAGGTATGGGATGCCCTCTTCATTCATGCATCTCTTTTTAAACATTATTTCTTTTCTTTTTTGCATTTAGAATATTTTGTTTATCTTCAATAGATTCCAGTTAAGTAGGTTGCTCCTGTACTTGTGCACACTTAATACAGGGACAGACGTCAAAGCGGGGGTCCAGGAAGTCTTCTACGCATGTACTGCAAGGCGGACCATTTCTCCTGTCTTCAGTGGATTTGAAGTTGCCCATTTACGAAATCCTTTCATGGCTCCTTGGCTACGTTTGTCCTACAGGAAGTTACTGTCTAGCCGCAGGGATAGGCGGTGCCCTCACTGGGCCTACTTGAGGGCTGGGAGCCCCTGACTGATGAGGTTCTTAGCCGCTCTGCCATGTTCCTGGTTGGCTTCCTGACCACACTGCCTGCCTTCCTTTCCCTTCTATTCCTTCGTGACTTCCTCAGCTGCTGGCTCCTGATGTTCTCAGCCCCCATTTCTGATGGGGCAGCCTAGTGGCCTGGAGGCAATCTTGCCCACTCCACAGAGGACACTGTTGATAAAGCAGCATTGACTGTCTAGGAAGCCACACATGGGGAAAGGCCCCTGCCTTCTCTTGCCCGAGATCCTCTCTCGAAGTCTGTCTTGAGTGTAGACTGTTTATGTGTGTGGTTAACTTCACCTGGAGGGGGAGGACAGAACGGTCCGCCTCACCAGCCATGCACTCGTAATACCAGAGCCATGGGAGGTGTAGCAGGTGCTCCAAGGGGACATTGGGCTGGACAGAGTCTCAGCACACAGCCTTGTACCAAAGGTTCGTTGCTGATCCTCGTTAAACACGCTTCTCTACCCAGGTTCTCTGAGCACACGTGGCCTTGGAATCCTGATCTTTGTGGGCACCTTGGACACCCTTGAGGTCCTCAGGGACACACCATGGTGTTATTCTAGCTCTGGGTGATGCCATCTGAGTCCTAGGGTCCGGTGTCACTGAGGAGATTGGCTCCTCTGCCTTGGACTGGTGTGTGGACTTACTATGTTCTTGGATCGCACCTCTCTTAGGCCGGTCCCCTGTCCCTAAACCCGGGGTGTCTCGAGGTTACAGATACCAAACACCTAAGTAAGGAGGCCAGGGCTATGCCTGCCACGCACCGACGCGCTGCTTCAGTTGCTTTCGGCTTCTCTCTTCTTGTGGCTCCAGTTGGCTTGACAGTGTTCCGCCCGCCTCTGCTGAGTCCTCCGTGTCCCTAGCATCATGCACTCGACACAGACTCAGGACTGTGGCCTCCCCTGCAAGTCCCCTTTCATGACTGTCTTGCTTATTTTCCCCTCTTCTATTCCTAAAGTGATCCCATGTGAAGTGTTTGTCCCAAACACCCTTGGCACACAGTACGGCATGAATGTGACTCAAAATTAAAAAAAAAAAATTTTATTCCTTAAATTGACACCTCTTCTGAGCATGGTGGGTATCAGCCAGCATAGCACGGTGGGAAGAGGAGGCAGGCCCTCCCGGGCCCACCAGAGTCGACCGACTGAGCAGCTCAGAGCCTGCTGGGGTGCCTGGGGGCCGGGAGCGGTCAGCCGCTCTGACTCCCATCCTAACCCCCGCTTCTCCCTGTCCCCCCTTTCTCCTGCAAGGTTCTGCCACCCTCCACCACTGGCAGCAGTTGGCCCAGCCTCACCTCGGGGGCATCCTGGACCCCCGGCCCGGTGTGGTCACCAAGGGCTTTCGGACACTGGACGTTGACCTGGATGAAGTGTACTGCCTTAACGACTTTGAAGAGGACGACACAGGTGACCACATTTCCGTCCCGGGCCTAGCTACCTCCGCGCCAGTGCAGCACCCAGAGACCTCAGGTGAGAGGTCTCGGGCACGTGTGACTGTCTCAGGCAGCAGAAGTGACCCGAGCGGGCCTCAGGCTTCCCCAGAAGAGATGCAGGAGCCGCCCGCGGCCACGGAGGAGGAGGAGGAGGAGGAGGGGTCTGGTGAGGGCACCGAGATACATGCTGGAACCCGGGCACCTTTGCCGGAGGCAGAGTTCTGGGCCATCCTCACCGCTGTCCCAAGCACCATCCGTAGTGGCTCTCTGTCTGTAGCTTCCACACGCCTGTGTGGGTGACGATGAACGCGTTCCCACCAGGCGTTCTGGTTCTGATCTCAGAGCCGGCCGTGCCTCCTCTGGTAACCGATGGGCACAGCTCCCTGCCCATGTTGGAAGCGCACTGCCCAGCGGGGCTCTTAAGTGGGGGCAGGAAAGGCTGCTAAAAAGAAGGGGATTATTGCACCCCCGCTACACACACACAGAACATCAGCTGCCCTCCTCCCGTACGGGCCTCTCCCTGTCTCTACGTTCCAAACTGAGCTGAGCTGAGTTGGGCAGTTTCAGGGCGGGTGGCGAGTTCAGAAGGTGGACGAGAGAACCTGTTACCCGCATGTCGCATTCACGGACGAGAAAGCCCGGAAGGTGTTCGGAATTTTAGACCACACTGGATTAGCCTTCGGACTTTTCTCACTTGAAGGTGTGTGAGTGATTTTGCTTTCCAGCTCCCTTTGTGGTGCAAAGTGGATTTGTAACAAGTGTTTTAGCAGTTAGTCCTTAACTAAACCAAGCCCAGGAGGACGTCGGGAAGGTGGTCCAAAGAGAGGGTGCTGGATACGTCTGGAAAACAGGTCAGGCTAGTCTCCCCTCCACCTGCCCCCACCACACACACACACTGTCCCAACAGGAATTAAAACTGGGAAAACTGGGACCGTGACTTTACAGAATTGCCTGCCTCCTGGGTGCCCCTGAACGGAAAAGCTTCGTGCTCAGAGCCCTAGGGTCAGGGTGCCACTATTTGCTGGACTTCCTGGACCTCCTCCTTGCTTGTGCTAAGATAAGAAGGACTCTCTTATGGGGAAAGGGGAGAGACCCAGAAAAAGATGAATTAACCAATGTTTTTTGTCCTCGTGATATTCCCGAGTCCCCAAGTTTGAAAGGAGGTCATCTTTGTGATTCGTGATGTTCACTCCTGAAGGCCAAAGCATTCTCTATACAATACAAGTTAGGACAGAGCTGAGGCTGTTGGCATCTCCCTCCTCTTTTTTATTTTTATTCTTTTTTTAAGTTAATTTTGAGAGAGAGGGGAAGGAAAGGAGAAAAGAGAGAGAGAAACATTGATGCTCAGTGTCCTCTCCCATGCCCCAAACTAGAGTCCTAACCCACAACCCAGGCATGTGCCCTGACTGGGAATCGAACCAGCAACCTTTCACAGTTCACAGGCTAGCGCTCAATCCACTGAGTCACACCAGCCGGGACTGTGGGCGGCATCTCTTCATCCCATGGCTGAGTTCAGATGCCTGTGGCCAAGGGACTTCATTTGGGACCAACTTTTCTTTTTTCCTTAATATAAACTTTTGAGGTACCATCAAGTTAAAAGGATTTGTTTACACATAGGTTTATTTATGGTTGTTTTTTTTTTTTTAGGTAGCAATTAAATGACCAGATTCAGCTTGCAAGGGAATGACAGGGCTTATTACTTAGTATCCTCCTGTTTAAGAGGGAAGCCAACGGTACTGTTACATCCTTGTGTTGTGAGTACCAGCAGGAAAGACAGACAGTAGTACAGGAAACACGGTGTCTGCTTAGCCTTGTGGTTCAGGTGGCTAGAATCCTGTCAAGTGCGTGATGAGCCCTCCCTGCAACCCCACAGGTGAACTAGATGCCTCCGGAAGTTTAAAAGAGCACCCTGAGGTGGTACAGAAGGGAGAGCGCTTTTTGAGTCTGCTAAGAACTTTTGGAAGACGAGGAGAGAGGGGGCCAATTATGAGGGCCTGAGTCCCACCACTTTTCTTACATAAACAAAGACAAAGTTCTTGGGTCTCCCCTTCTCGAATTCATCCCAGTGGCCTCAAGGGGAGGCGCTCGAGTTTACCGTTGGAACTGTAGCGAGGTCTAGCGGGAAGTGTGCAGTCACAGACGTACGCAGTTGCTGACGGGAATCTGGGAAAGGTCTGATGGTGTGTTTAGATGAGAGTTCCTCAGGCCTTATTTTCTGGGTGGGCCTCATTAAAAGCTCCGTGCAGAAAGGAAAGGCAGGAACGAGGGTTGGGCTCCTTTTTTTCTATCATGGGAAGGCCAGGAAGGACCATTTTGATTCTTGGCATGTGAGAAGCACGTCACTCCAAATAACGACCCCAGAGGCCCCGTGTGGTCCTAGATAACACAATCTTGGAGTCAAGGGTAGATGATAAGCTTCAGCAGAAAGGCCTGGGCATCCTCAGTGCTGGCAGCTGTATGCAGGCTGGTCTGTTTGGTCCCCACCCTGGCCCAGCCTCCAAGATCGGGTTTTGCTTCTACCAGACAGCACGGTGCACGAGCTGCCTTCTGCCTGGGACCACTGAGTGGGGAGAACTTAGCAGACAAAAGGGGGTGAACCTTTTCTCTTGCAGCCGGAGGGTAGGAGGAAGTGAAGGAGACTTGTATATTAGGCACTTCTGTCTAGAGCCTGCTCGCTCATGGAGAAACCGTGTTGAGAACATACTGAAAAAGAACGTATTCACAGATTTGATTGTGTACGACTGTTGTATCCTTATTCGCTGAGTTTTTATAATTCCACGCCTTAAAAACGATGAATCCTTGTTTCCGTATCTGTAACTAACTTAGATAATTAAAACGGATTGTTTGCAACCAGTTTTAGATTATAGTTTTACTTTATTTCAGCGAGTGGCTGATTCATCTAGAAAGTACCCTTGATCAGAAGACGTGATCATTCCCTTGTACTGCCAGCGTTGTGAGGTTTTGGTGTTTATGAGGAGGGAAGAGGAGCCTGCCTGTGGCCAAGGGTCAAGGTCAGAGCTCTAAAGCGACACAAGTTGGTGAACGGTTGGACAGACAGTTCAGGTGGATTTTTCTCTTGGAGCCCTTGATCTGCAAAGGGGAGAAGGAGGTGGGAGGAAAGCAGCAGAGAGAGAAGAGAAGGCAGGGCAGTTCATTTTAATACTCGGACATGCGGAGACCCTCTCACCTGGGGGAAGTGGCCTCACAAGGGCTCCCACAGACCCATGACACGTAGCAGCCTTCAGACAGTGAGCGCAGCAGTGGCCATGCGGTGGGGCGGTCTGTCCTGTTTGGGTGCAGTTGCTCTCTGATGTCTGTGGGCTCACGTGAGAGTCTCTTCAAGGGCCAGACGCCACAGTGGCCTTGGGAGAGAAGTTTCTGTCTGGGACCTTCCCTGTGGCTGAGGGGAGGAGAGCCCTGTTCAGACCACTGAAATGCGTGAGTAGGCAGGTACTAATCCAACCTGGATGGCCCAGGGTCCTAGGTCCCCACGGGAGTGGACGGGCCTGGTCCCTGCTTCCCTCCCCTTCCTCACCATGGGATGGCCGGGGGCTTTCCTGCCCACCCTCCCCAGAAGCCTGAGTGTCCCACCAGCAGCCGTCACCCGGGCCTTGCTGATAATCCCCAGCACCGTCCGCACGGGCATTCAGGGCATCACTAGAGACCAGGCGTGGGGGGTGCCAGGCACCCCCATAGCTGCTGTAGCTGCAGGATCCCAAGCACCCAGTTTTCCCGTCAGTACCAGGTCTCGCAGGCGCCCCAGAGGAGCACAGCACTCAGAAGCCTTTACTAAGTGCACGTTTCCAGGCAGGAGGCACCTCGGTTGGGTCAGAGAGTGAGCAGGGTGACTGTCACCCTCAGAGAGCCCGCCAATGCCCACCCACAGCTCCCGGAACCATGTGTGCTGGAATGGGCCGTGGCTTCGGAACAAAGATCCACACACGTACCACCTGTATGTGATTCACCAACGTAGATCTCCCATGACCCAGGACTAATTAAGGTCAAAGGTTATCTCTGATAGATCAGGAATTTGTGCCCATGTCCACACCTGGAGACAGAGGAGCCCATCACAATAATAAAGGGTTAGGGGTGCTATTGGGAAATGCAATAAAATCTTTGATGAAAGAAAGCACTTGGCAAGGCAGGGTTAACGCGAACCGGTTCACTCTCCCCGCACCACGCTGAGAAAATGTCAGACTGAGACTGAGAAGAGGATTTGAGGAGGAAGGCAGGGCGTTGAGCCCAAGAAACCTTGTCCTGGGAGGCCCCAGAGAGCAGCACTGGAGGCAGGGCTCGGTGCGTGGTGGGGCTTGGGGACCCCAGGGAGCCCCACCCCGAGCGCCCACCCTGCCAAGAAGAATGTGTCTGCCGCCTCCTGGGAGGAGCTGCCCTTCTGTGACAGCACAGAGAACCTCGGGCCACTCACTGTCCTTGTGTTGTGTCCCAAGGAAGGGAGGTGCTGCAGCGGCTGGGCAGGCGGTGACACGCGGTGACAACGGAGAGCTGGCTGGTCCGGGCATCCCAGTGGTATTTCGGAGGGGCCCAACCTCTGGTGTTGGCACTTTTAAAACTGTTGGGCTTCTGAAACTGTCTCTCACTCCTGGGGAACAATGACTTCTGAATTTTAGCAGCCTTTTCCTTCCCCAAAACCCACTTGCGTAAGATGGGCTTTGCTTCTGCTGATGCCACTGGGTCTCTGAAATGTCCATCTTACACTCCCGGTGGCGGTAGGAGACCCAGTGGGATGGGGGAGGAGGACGTGACCGGTGTGTCCCTTTGATTCGGTGTCTGGCCCTGTGTTTAAATGGAGCATGCTTCTAATTTCAAATCCAGCCTCGCTTTGGTTTGCTTTTTTTCTTTTTCCTGTTTCGAGTGTTACCTCTGTTTCAACCATTTTGTCTTCATTCCATGTACTGCTTCTTTCTTTCCTCCCACCTGACCAAACCCTTGCGCTCTTCCGGGATGCTTTTCTCAGGGGTTTTGTTGCTTTTGTTTCTGGACCCCATGGCCGTCAGAGAATCGTGATTGTTCGGTTGCCTTTTTTCATAGCTTACTCCGTTTTTGTTTGGCCCGCAGCAGTTTCTCGGTTGTCCGAGTTCCTCAACCATTCCACCTGGTAGTTGAGAAACAGATTCGTACAGACTCTTTTTATGTGTCCCCGCTGCCCTTTGCCAGGAGCTCTCTGTGGCTGAGTTGGCTGTTGGGGCAGTGGCACTGGTTGCCATACTGGGGGCCCCGGCAGCCCCCCTTGACACAGGGAGAGGTCGGACCAGGCCCTTGCATTGCCACTGTTTTGTGCCTTGGCTCTGTCCTGCCTGCCTTCAGCCCGCATGTTTTCAACATTTTTTTGTTTGTTGATTTGTTTCATCTGGTTTCTGGTTGTTCTTTATTTTTATTTTTTTTAAAGACACGCTCACCCATGTGTGGTCGGTCTAGAGCACCATTCCCTTCTGTTGTGTCTTCCTTCTCCGTTTTGTCAAATCCAAGGGAAAATGTGCCATAAAGAGCTAGAAGATTCTTGTTCCCAGCCTCTTGAATCTTCAGAGCGACCATGGCCTCTGATACCCTGATCAGTTTTCTCCCAGGAGGTCTCTGGGGGCTGAGCTGCTGCAGGGGGTGGGTTGGGCCAGCCGGGGGCACCTCCGCATCCTTCATCATGCATGCTATTTGGAGCAGCATCTTCCACCACCACCCCTTTTTAATGTATTTATTCATTTTAAACATTTGAGTTATGAATGAGGACCTCTACAATCATGATGTCTCCCATAGACCTTCCTACCGATCCCTCACCTGCTTTCTGACGCTTCCGTGATTCACGTGCCCCCAGCTCGTGGCCTCCAGCTGCCTTAGCAACAACGCGTTAGACCTTTAAAAGGAAAGAAATTGAGGATAGCCTGCTGCCATCTCCTCTTCCTGAGAGATCGGGCATCCCCGAGACGGCAAACAAGTGGCCCGGGGTGGGGCCTGGTGGTGTCTGCACTATGGAGAACCCCGGGTTCTGGGTCTCAGCCATGTTGGTGCTCAGGCAGCAGAGCTCCCACGCCACCCTCCTTCCCGACCCTGCCAACCACAGACAGTAGTGGAACCAGCCTCCCCAAACCCCTTTCCGAGTAAGCGGAAAAGGGAGCCGTGTGAGCCTCGCCCTGTTTCCAGGGGGCAAGTGCCTCTCCCTGCCCCGTGCTTGCTCCCTTTGGCAAAGGTCCGCACCTGTTGGCCAATGAAAAGAAATGCAAAGCCGCCAACACAGAAGCCGATTCTGACCCCTGAAAAGGGAAACCAAATTGACCCCCGTGGGCTTCTTAGTCCCTTGCACTGGATCCACTACTGGCCCAAGAACGCGGGTGGGGGCCCTGCGGGACTGGGCCGGAAGCTGGACGCTCTCCCCGCACGCCGGTGCTCAAAGGTGCGGTTGTTCCAAGGACCCACCTTCGGTCCAGAACATCTGCATTTCACCTTCCTGGCCCAGCCCCAGCGAACAAAGTAGCCCATTGCTTCTTGCCTCCATAAAGGGCCATGCTGGGTTGTGTTTTTCCTTTTCTCGTGGGTGTACTTGGATGCAAGAAACATGTTTTGTCCTCCCCCCCCTCCCCGCCCCTGATTTAGCACACCACCCTGGGAAGTGCATGTCACAGACCAACTCCACCTTCACCTTCACCACCTGTCGCATCCTGCATCCTTCCGACGAGCTCACGCGGGTCACACCAAGGTAAGGGACTCCGGTGCTGGGGGTTGGGGGAACAGCTGTGGGATGGGGTGCTCTCCCTGCGAGACCGAACATCGAGGGAAGTCCGAGAGCGGAGGTTCCTTCAACACCAACTCTGGCCAGCTGAAACATCTTGTAAGCGCGTCCAGGCTCTGTTCCCTTTCGAATCAAGGTCCCTGTTCATCCATATCCATGCGGATGGGCAGACCGGGGCCACATTCAGTTCCCCTCTTAGTGGCTCATGGAAGAGGCTCAGGCCCGGCCTTCACCAGAGGAACATGACTCCAAAGGCCCTAAGGCTGGCCAGCTGTCGGCTTTTTGCCCCCAAGTTTGCTAAGAGATCATGGAGTTTCCTGGCAGACAAGAGTTCCTGCCCCCTGGGAGCCCCTGTACCCCTGGAATAAACTGCAGGGACTGTGAACCACAGCCACGCAGACCGGAAAACCGGTCCACATGCCCAGCATGATCCGTTTCCCTCTGGTGCCTCCCAGAAGCAGCGGAGGGGGGCACCATCTGGAGAAAGGGCGTGCACGGCACGGGGTGGTCTGCAGGGCTGGATTTCAGGCCTTGCACAGCTCCTAGGAGAAGGGAGTGACCCTTGCCACCACCACCCCCAGCCATTTTCTCTGGGGTGCAAGATTCTGGGGGGAAAGAGGTAAAGCCACGCGGGAGGGAGGCCAGCAGGACCAGCGAGGGGGGAGCAGCGCCCCCGGGAGCACCTTAAACTCTGAATAACTCTCCACAGGTCATGTGAGGAGGACGGCGGAGCAGCCCCATGCCCCGTTGAGCTGAGAGGATGTGTAGGGCAGACAGTGAGCCCACAGGCGAGGCAGGGGGTGAGCACGGCCAGCAGCGCCTGCCCCCGCAGGACCCGTGGCAGGGGCTGTGTGTGCACACGTGGCCGCCACTAACCCAGGCCTTAGGCGTGGATGTGTCTCCGGTTGCACCTGGCTAACTCGGCCTTGACCGTGGATACCCCTAACCCGTCTAAACGCCCAGTCGAGCCGAGCACCAGCACTAATACAGACCTAACTGAAGCGCTCACCCAAGGGGTCTCAGAGTTCTAGCGTCTTCTCCAGCGCCCTGCCTCGCTTTCCCCTCCTGGCGGGAAGAGCTCGTGTTTAAACCGTGGGACGGGGGAGAGGGCACTCTTCCCACGGGAGCCCTGGGGCTTACACCTGCGTCCTTTGGGGTCTGTGTCGGGGCTGGGGAAGCCCAGGCCGTTGGCTTTTGCCTGCATTTCCAAAAATGGCAGCTTGAAGCAAAATGGAAACTCTCCTTAGGAACAGCCCTGGGAACAAGATTTTTAAGTCCAGAGCTCTGCCGCCCTCCCCGGCCCATAGATCAGCGTTTTGTAGAATTCCACCCGCACCACTTGGAAAGGCCACCTGCTCCCCTTAGGAACCTGCTGTGGTTTCTAATCTCGTGTTTCTCCCTGTGCCCCTGGCCACCAGCACCCCTGAGCTTGTGCGGCGGGACGGGCCTGTTTGTTCCCTGTGCCTCGCTTCCCCTGTGCTGACCGGTTGGCAGCAGGGTCACCTGAGTGTGGAGCCTGACGGTGCCTCAACTTGGACTTGCTTGAGAACTGTGCCTCCTGCAGGGGTCCCTGCTCTGGTCATTCCAGGAACCTGCTCTGGAGCATGTCCCCTCCCTCCCCTTCCCTACCCGGGGGCTTTGCCCAAGGTATCTGGTGCATCAGGCTGAGGAGAGAGGGCCCTGTCCTCCAGCTGCTGGGGACCACCCAGCTGCCTGCCCCAAGGGACACCTGCAGCCAGAGCCACATCCTTGGGTGGTACCCAGGCAGGTCTGGGGGTACTGCCTGGCCTTGGATGCTCACGTAGCAGCCATGCAGGGTTTCTGTGCCCATGTGGCCTCACCCCTCCTGTGGCTGCTGTCCCATGAGGGCTCCTCCTGTCCTCTAGGCAGACAGCAAGGCATTTCCCTTGCTGGTCCCTCCCACTTTCCTGTCCTGATTCCAGCTTCTGGAACATAGTGGGTCCTCAGCCAGCAGGACACGAGTAGGAATTTGTTCCAAACACCCACTGTGCTTTTGTGCAGCTCCACGGACATAGAGCTGGTAACACAGTGTGGCTTCCTCTGACCCCATCGTGTCCCTCGCCACGTTACGGATGTGGGCAGTGACTGGAGGGACTGAGTGCCGCTCCTGCAGAGGGAAGAGCCCAGCCCTGGGAGTTGGGGGTCACAGACAGCTTGAGGTTCACCACCTGCCTCCGACTCCCTGTCTCCCAAGGGTCCCCACCTGATGTCCCACCTGCTTTGGCCCTTCTTAGATACACTCAGGTCCCGTAGTCTTGGGTGACTTCTGGCCTCCGGGAAGGAACTCCGGAGCTCAAGTCCATTTGGCTGGGAAAGAACGCCACTCAGGCAAAGGGCTGCCTCCCCTCGTTGGAGGGTCACCCTACTTGGGTTCCAATCCAAGGTCTTCCACTTCATAGATGAGTGTGGCACAGATTCAGCCCCTACCCTTGGAGCCTGTTTCCCCACCTATCAAGGGGACAGTTAACTGCATCCTGTGGAGCTGAGAGACGGGGATGGAGAGCAGCTTCCTGTGAATTGAAACCGTGCCCCACTTAAGGGAACCGGAGCCCCGGGGTGAGAGGGAGGTGCGAACGTGAGAGGTGCCCGGGCTGGGGCATCCTCTCATTGTGCCCCAGGCCTGCCCAGGGCCCCTGCAGGAAACTGGCCACGGCCCCTTTTCCTGGTGCTTCGGGGTTTTTCTGACGCTGGACCTCTTGTCTTTCCCTGTCAGCCTTAACTCAGCCCCGACTCCAGCTTGTGGTGGCACCAGCCACCTCAAGTCCACGCCGGTGGCCACGCCGTGCACCCCCCGGAGACTGAGCCTGGCCGAGTCCTTCACTAACACCCGCGAGTCCACGACCACCATGAGCACCTCCCTGGGGCTGGTGTGGCTGCTGAAGGAGCGGGGCATCTCCGCGGCCGTGTATGACCCACAGAGCTGGGACCGGGCTGGCCGGGGCTCCCTGCTGCACTCCTACGCCCCCAGGATGGCCGTGATCCCCTCCACACCCCCCAACTCGCCCCTGCAGACGCCTGCATCCTCCCCGCCCTCCTTTGAGTTCAAGTGCACAAGCCCACCGTATGACAACTTCCTGGCTTCGAAGCCGGCCAGCTCCATCCTGAGGGAGGTGAGGGAGAAGAAGTCCGTCCGCAGCAGCGAGAGTCAGACGGACGTGTCTGTCTCCAACCTCAACCTCGTGGACAAAGTCAGGCGGTTCGGGGTGGCCAAAGTGGTGAACTCGGGGCGAGCCCACATCCCTGCCTTGACTGAGGACCAGGGACCTCTCCTCTGTGGGCCGCCCAGCCCAGCCCAGGCCCTTGTCCCCGGAGGCCTGGGACCCGAGGGCCTGCCTCTCGGATGCCCCAGGGTCACGAGCGCCATCGGCGGGCTGCAGCTCAACAGCGGCATCCGGCGGAACCGCAGCTTCCCCACCATGGTGGGCTCCAGCATGCAGATGAAGGCCCCCGTGACTCTCACCTCGGGTGTCTTGATGGGTGCTAAGCTCCCCAAGCAAACCAGCTTGCGGTGAGGGGCCGGGCCCTTCCTTGGAGGAGACCTGTCTTGTCCTGCCTCCCTCCTGCACTGTGCTCGCTCCCTCCCCCCTCCTCCCCCGGCCCTTCCCCAGCTAGACAAATCAACCTCGTGCCTCATGGGGGGAGAGTGGAGACTTTGTAAAACGTGTACATAGGACTCGGAGATCTGTGTCCACCTGCCCTTCCTTCAGATCCCATGGGAGGTGCTCAGCACTGTCCTTGACCTCCTGAGGACTCCACCTGTGCTCACCTGGCGGCAGGGCAGGCAGGTGTCCTTTTCTCCTTCTGTCCTTTAAGAAGCACTGAAACCCCCCGGGCTGTTCTTATCCCATGGATAGGAAACCAGGGGAACTGTGGCGGGCTGCTGTTGTGTGCTTCATGAGCTCTCACACGGCACAGGGCACAATGTCCCCCATCCCCGCCCCGTGTTGTTGGCCCTTCCCCCCACCCCCACCTGGTAAGAGCCCAAGGAACCTCCACCCACGGCCACGGGCAGCTGCCATAGCTTTCAGGACTGGAGAGCTGTTTTTTTTCACCGGTGGTCCAGCTTCTTCAAGACCGTCTTTGTTCTGCCTCAGTGGACAGTCACTTCTTTTTTGAGGTGTGACTTTGTCTCTCCTTGCCTTCAATCTCAAGTCATCCTTCAGTGTTTTGCAATCAGCCGTCAGGCCAGATGCCTGACCTGGAAGAGAACGTGTTTACACCCCGCTGAACCACCCCGCACCCCCGTGGGCTGTGCATGTCTCGTGATTGTTCTGGGCTTTCTAGGCAGGGCAGCGACCGCGCTAGATGGGAAGTCCCGGTGCTCAGTCTCTCTGGGGCTCTGACACCAAAATACGAGTGGCAAACACAACCAGGCCTCTGAGGAGACAGCAGCGTATTTCTGGGACCCCGCGGGGCAAGCAAATGGAGCCAGACCAGATCCGAGACGGCTTCAGCATCAACATTAAAAGGGAAGGCAGCTGGGAAGACGATCGGGAACGAAATGCCTCAACAGTCAAAGGAAGAAGAGCCGCAGCGGAATGTAACCTCAGACTGGTGCATGGGGAAAAAACAAGTCTTTGCCCAAGTCCTGACTGCAGCACTGGGCCCCCGCGCTTTCCCTTCCGTGGTCTTTCGTGGCAGCCGTGCGATGCCCACACAGTTTGCCTCCTTGTTTTAGAACAAGACACACTATCCACCCCCCCCAACCCCGCCAAAGCCCTTTGTCTCCTGGTGCCACATTTTCTCCTGGGGAAAAGATCGAGGTGCCCGCGAGACGAACATGAACGAGCAGGGGAGTGGCCCTGTTGCTGCCACCAACTCAGTTTTGAACCTTTATTTATTATTTATGTGTGCTGTATTTTGAACAAGCATCCTCTCTCCAACTCCGGCCACACCACGTCTGTGGCATCCCAGTCTAATCAGGCAGGTCGTTTATTTATTTTGGTCAGAAGAAGGCGTTCCACATGACGGAGTTCTGTGGTCACCTGTTCCCTTACGGAAGGATAACACAAGCAAATGGAATTGCCATTTAGTGTCCCCTATGCCCCTCCCCCATGAGGAAAGGATGTGCCCTTCAACTGAAGGAGTATAACCTTACGTCTACCGAAGACACTGGAAGGGAGCCCCTGGGAGGGAGCCTCAGTCCCACAATTTCAGACTATTTATTCTGTGAACATGAGGGTGTTGGGCAGTTACGTTCCCAGCACTCCTTGTGGTTCTTTCTACTCACTGCAAGGAGCGTATTTTTATTCGAATGTATTTTACAGCAGTAGGTAGAATAACAAAGGAATGTGGAAACCATGAACTGAATGGACCACTGTATATTCAGAGAGGAGCCATCCTTCATCACAAAGGACATGCCAGTGTAAAAATCAGCAATTCGGAGGTTGCAGTATTTAGTATAGTAAATAAATGATCAACACTAGGCAACCACTATCAAAAAGTGTGCTGTGCAATGCATCAAAAGTCAACAATAAAATTTGATTTGCTAATGAATATCAATAAAATAAGTTCAAATGATGGAAACCACATTGGTATTCTGATTGCCTACTTTGTATAAGACTTGAAGGTATTTAGCACTTTGGGAAAGTTTAACATACTGTTATAACCACCTTTTTTTAAAAAATATTTTATCTATTATTTTTAGAGAGGGGAAGGGAGAGAGGGAGAGAGACATCAATGTGTGGTTGCCTTTCACCTGCCTCCAGCTATGGGCCTGGCTGGACACCTGGCTTGCAACCTGGTTATGTTGCCGTGGCTGGGAATCGAACCAGCGACCTTTGGGTTTGCAGGCTGGCACCTATCCACTGAGCCACCAGCCAGGGCTAGTTTTTCTTTTTATTGATCACTCCCTCTCTGCTCCTTCTCTGGCCCAGACAGTTTCTCCAAGCTGGCCAGTAAAGGAGGGAGTTGGAGAGGGTTTTGACTCCACTACTGGTATGGGAAGGAGCTGTCACCTTCCCCGTCCCTGGGTCCAGTGCAAGGTCTTGAAAGAAGCCACAGGTGGGTGTGGGGAGGCAAGGACAAATGGGCTAGTGTCACATGGTGGGGGGGAGGGGCAAGGTCCTCTACCCGAACACGGGACAGTGCCCGCACAGAGCAGGGACAGTAGAAATGGCAGCAAGTGTCTGGCCCCAGACAGACGGGGGCTTCCTTCCAAACATTGCTCAGGAGCCAAGACACCGGTTCTAAGAGGACAAAAATAGTGGGCACACGCTTCCACTGCTCACCATGGGTGCACTGGGACACAGTGCCATCTGGGGAGAAGTCGGTGGGGTGTCAAGTTATTCTAAATTATCCGAATGATCTGGGAGCTCATAATAGGGATTAAGTCAAGAATTTAGAAAAATAGAAAATGAATGTTTTGCACATTTGGGCCTATGGCTGGAAAGCCTGTCCTGGGAGAATTTATTTTTCATGGCCAGTAGAGGGCGCTCGGAGACTGCAGAAGATTTGAAGGAACCAGCCGCCGGGACCCAAGCGTCGAATCAGGGGCTTCAGCTTTTTTCCCTGGAAAGCGGCTCAGGCAGGTGGCGGTGCCTAAGTCATCAGCGTGGCCTGCGTCCCCCAGGTGAACCTGATGGAGGCGTTCCAGGCGGAGCGGCCGCATCCGCAAGGACTTGGGCTCTAAGTGAAGAAACTGAGCCTAAAATGAGGAGGAAACCACAGAAGGCAAAATACAGTTTACAAAACAGATGCTATTCCGGGGTGTTCCCATCTGGGCAAATCAACCCGTATCCCTTGCAATGCTTCTTCCGTGCAAAAAGAATATTTACACTTTGCTTTGGCCGGAGATATTTGAAAGTGAGTTGTAGATATGCCACTTTAATACATAGCCCGAGCCCCCCACAGCCCTCTGATGGGGTCCATCCAGGGTTGGAGGAGGGGTGCGCTGGGCGGTACTTAGTCCCTTGCCCTGCTCATAAGCCAAAGGAACTTAAAACCAGGGAGGGAAAGTAGGGCCTGGAACTTGGACCAGCGGCACTGAGGCTCAGCAGTGCCTGGGAGCAGACAGGAGAGACCCAGGGAAAAGAAGCAGGACAGGAACCTGGGGCCCGTCACCAGCCGGCCCGACAGATTCAGCAGCACCTGGCTAGAGCCAGGCAGCTGCAGCACGGGGCGATCGTTGGCACAGATGATTCACAAACGGCAGGCCAAAGTTCAGGGGCGTCTTTTCGGAAGACAAACAGAGTTGTGTGTTTTCCTAAGCGAGGGGGAAATGGAGCCAGCTAGGCTCCCTCACCTGGACGTCCAGGTGGAAACGATTCAGCATATGTGAAGCAATGCATGCCGTCCTTCGCTGGCATGCAGCCGGCTTTGTTCACACACTATACATGTAAGGAGTGGAACGCCCTAACAGATGCAACAAAGGCATGTGCAATAGCCCCACGGTTCGGCACACCGATTTCTGTCCACCAGAATCCCGAGTGCACCTGCCTGTCCTCAAACATTTGCAAAACACTAAGTCTCCCTTTAGAGGGTCACTCCTACCAGGGCCTCTATTGGTCATTGATGACACTAAGGCCCAATATAGCAGTGGCAACGTGCAGCCCTCACCTCTCCTGGTTGCCTAACTTGCGGCCACCCGTGGCCTCCGTCAACCTTGAGCCGCTCACCTGTGACTGCAGAAGCACTTGCCTTGGGGGCCCAGCTGTTCTGAACAGGCGACTCAAGTTCTGCAGAAACCGTGGAAGGAACTCAGCAAAGAAATGAGCTGCCTGACCCAGGAATGGTTAGGAAGGTACCTCCACCCCCATTGGGTGATATCCAGGCTCTGATATCTGAGGCTGTCCCATCAAGACTGGAGTCCTGATGCCTACGTGGGGTCAGGGAAGGGGCACTTGGCCAGCTGCCAGCAGCCCACCAAGCCCCTGGGCCTTTATGAATCTGTACAGCAGCACTTCTCAACTTTCAGTTGGGGAAGGATTGGTGTGTTTGTTTTAAATCAGTCCGCCACAGGGCCAGTATTTTTATAACATAAAATAACAATGAGTTACAGGAGGGAGGGAATGAAAAGAAATACAGAATCAAAGACCAATTTTTAAAGCCCATTGAACAGACATGAAGTTACATTTCAAAAATAAAAGAACAAACGTAACATAGGGTAGATAAAAGAGTTATGAAAAGGGTGCATGTTATTCACTGAAAGTGTTCATAGACTCTGGCTGAGTGTGGCTCAGTGGATTGAGTGCTGGCCTACAAACCAAAAGGTCATTGGTTTGATTCCCAGTCAGGGCACATGCTTCTCTCCCTCTCTTTCTCCCTCCCTTCCCCTCTCGCTAAACATAAATAAATAAAATCTTTAAAATAAAAGTGTGCATAGACTATTTAACATAGAGACTCACAATTACATTTAATTTTGTTAACTGAATAGAAAGTTTTACATAATTAAACACTTCTACACTTGCTTCAAAGAAATACTGGATATCCATGTGACAGTTCACTCTAATTCAGCCATAGTTAGGACTCTGGTGTCAGTTAGATCCTGCAATGACAGTCCTGTCCCCTACACCCTGGCCTCTGTTGTCACCTTCAGAGAGACCGCCTTCATTCCCAGTTCTGGTTTCTGAGTCCTCATTATGCAAAGAGAGACACAGAAGGTGAAGGCAAGATGGGGAGGAACTGATTCTCATTCTTTCGGTTCAAAACACAGGATTACATGCACTCAATAAAACTTAACATTTTTACTTATTTGGAATTGTTTTCCCTTTTCACTTTTCTCCACTCAAATCTGGAAAGCATCCGGTGCTCACTAATGAGAGGTAACCATAGTTACCAAGTTGCCTTCAATTATTTCTAAGCTTTTTTTTTTTTCCCTCTCGGTTTTAATTCTACAGAAAACATTTCACTTGTCAGTCATCTGGTTCTCTCTTCAGTTTTATTGGTGATTTTCCAAACCATGTGAAAGCTTCAAAATTAAGGTAATAATAGAAACCACCCATTCTTAGAAAGCAGCCCCATGCCTTTCATTTTCTGGTTTTAGCATTTCAGCTGACTGGGTTGGATAACCAGCAGGTTGGCAAGGTGAAATGAGCCTGAATCCCCCAGAGTTTGATGGGGGCACAGCGGGCACCCAGAGGGGCGGTTTTCTAAAAGCTGTCCACTAGAAGGCGCTGTTGTCTTCTGTAGGGAGGAAGCAACTTCGGTTTCCCCGGTTAGGTAAGAACTGCACTCGCACCTGGATTCTTCTAATTTGCTACAGCTGGGATGAGGTGTCACTTAAAGATACGCCCCCTGGGCCGCTGCCTGGCTGGTCGGTCCTTAACTCAGCCAGCCCTGCTGCTCCAGCCTGGGCATATTAGCTGACCTAGTTCTAGGTACAGCAAGTCCTCACTTCACATTGTCGATAGGGTCCTGGGAACGGCAACTGGAAGCAAAGCGATGCATAGAGAAAGCAATTTGACCCTAAGCTAATTAGGCATCTACAGGAATTAGTTTCTACAGCAGATTTCCAGCCTCAAAAATATCACTAAACTTCCCAAAAATATGTCTAATATGAAGCATTGAAATAAATGTGATCTCTATGTTCATTTAAGGAAAATTAGTGAAAGCAAGTAAGATGGTTGATTTCCAACCCGCTTATTCCAGGACAGGGTCTTGGGTGGCTGGAGCCTGTCCTGGCAGCTCCAGGACCAAGGTGGGAACCCACCCTGGACAGGGTGTCTTTCTGTCGCAGGGTCACTCACACCCACACCCACACTCACCCAGACGGGGACAATTTAGACATGCAAGTTCACCTAATATGCACATCTTTGGGACGTGGAAGGAAACCCAAGTACCTGTAGAAAACCCACATAGACATAAGCAGAACATGCAACTTTGTATAGACAGTGGTCCCAACTGGGAATTGATTTTTTTTTTTTTTCTCTCATCAATGTTAAACTAAACGGGACCAATGAGGAGAGTAATTATTTGAAAACTGAATTGTTGAAAACAAGAAAGAAAGAAAGAAATGAAAGAAAGGTGGGAAGGAAGGAAGGAAATGAGAGAGAAAAAAAGAAAACCGAGCTGTCAGTGGGACCGCAGCCCGGAGAAGGTAAGCGTTGGAACTTACATACTGAACCTAACCAGGTTGATCGCTGGCTAAACAAAAACATCAACATCTTTCATAAGGTTTACACAAGAGTCAAAGTCTCGTGACATAATACTCAAATTGTCCAGGATGCAATCCAAAACTGCTGTGCATACACAGAACCATGGAAATTTCAATTTTCCTTGGAAAGACAACCAACAGACACCAATGATGAGGCTTCATGGGTGTTAAAATTATCGAAGACTTTAAAGAAGCTATTAGAAAAGCACTCGAATAAGCCATTGCAAACATCTTTGAAACAAACGTTAAATGGAAACTGTTAGGAAATAAATAGAAGATATACATATGGAAATGTTGGTACTGAGAAATACAAAAATGATACTAAGAAACTCACTAGATAGGCTTATTATTAGAGTGGGAATGGCAGAGAAAGACTCAGTAACCTAGAAGATAGATAAATAGAAATTATCCATTTCTATTTGAACAAAGTTTCTGGGGCATGGGGGATAATAGCTAAAGGTCTAACATTCACATCATCAGAATTCAAAAGGAGAGACAAAAAAGTGTGATGCTGTAAAAAAAAATAATAAATGTATTTGGAGAGAGAATACTTGAAAATTTTCCAAGTTTGGTGAAAATTTTCCAAAATATTAGAAGAGATAATGCCTGAAAAATTTCTAAGTTTGGTGAAAGATGTAAATTTACAGATTCAAGAAGCTGCACAGACCCCAAACACATACACTGAAAGAAACCCACTTGCAAACACATCATAATCAAACTACTGAAAGCTAAAGACAAAGAGAATATCTTGAAAGCAGCTAAGAAAAAAAATAACATTATCTACTAGAAAACAATGATTAGAATGACTGCAGATTTCTCATTTCAGAAACCATGGAGCCATGGGAAGTGGTATAGTACTTTTAAATTACAGAAGAAAAGAACTGTAATGTGTGCGTGTGTGTGTGTGTGTGTGTGTGTGGAAAATGGTCCATTTTCCAGTTGCTCACCCTTATGCTTATCTTGCAAGGACATGGAAATGCCACTGAGTCTGCTTTACCTCCCTGGTTTTCAAAACAAATGGCTTGATTAAACTGCTTCTAAAACCAACCTGTAACCTAGCAGCAGAGATCCAGGAATATTTTCCCCTTAATAATCAATTAAGTAATTGAACAAACAATTTTTGAGTACTATGTAGGTGTTGAGTACTGCGGTCAGTGTTGGAAATATAGTGATAAACAAAACAGACAAACACCTATGCCTAATAGAGTTGACATCCTAGTGGGTGAGACAGAACCAATAATCAATAGATAAATAACATAATTCCAAGTGATAATAAGCACGAGAAGAAAAGCAAAGCAAGGAAAAGGATAGAGAGCAATGGAGGAGCTTTTTTGTTTGTGGGGGGAGGGGGTGATCAGCACAGTCCCCAAGCAGGGAATGTTAGAGCTGAATGAGCTGAGAGGTCCAATCATGCTGTTAGGAGGAAGAGAGAGCCAGGCAGTGGGAATAGCAGGTGCAAAGGCCCTGAGGTAGGAATGAGCTTAATGTTTTCCAGGAATGGCAAGGAAAGCAGTACCACTGGAATATAATGAGAGAGAGAGGGATGGTGGTAAGAGGAAAGGTCAGAGAGGTGGGAGCAATAATGAGGATGGCGGGGGTCTGTCCAGTCAGAGCTTTGGGTGCAAAGGGGACTCTGCAGCAGGCGCCCCTCATCTGAGAGCCCCTGATCTTCATTCTCTGAGAGAACACAACTCAGAGCAGGGGCAGATACCAACAGATCAGTTCAATAAATCCTTTTGGAACCCAGAGTCCAGAGGAAATTCAGCGAGGCCATATTTTTAATCCTTGGGCCTGACTTCTGATTTAATTATCCTCAGGACTAGCAATAACTTGAAGATGCTGAAAAGAAATACTATATATGCTAATGAGGCTTCATTTCAAGCCAGAAATGTAGCAAAGTGCTCAAGGTTCTTTCCTTTGACTCTTCTAATCTGAGACAAGGGAGAAAGGGGTTTTGTGTTATTTGTTAAAGGGGTGAACATCGAAGTTTTCACCCATCTTCCCCTTCCTCCTTGAGAACAAAGGTGCCGTTGGGCGCTGTAGGTTAGGGTGCCTTGTGTAAAGGCATCTCTTCTAGAGAAGAGATGGTCATAGTCAGGTGTAAAGCAAATCTTGGGAAAGAGAACTCTGTCCATCCTCCGGCGGCCAACCCCAGCTGTGTGAGACTTGAGTGGTCGCCAGCCAGGGCAGGACAGAGATCAGCAAGTGCAGGGACCTCCAGGCAAGTGTTTTATGGCTCAGCCTGGCAAGGAATTAGAGGGCTGCGGGTCCCATCATGAACTCATCATGTGGTCTTAGGCAAGTTTATTGTCTACAGAATGGGAGTGGGAGTGGAGGAAGGTGTGTGTTGGGCTAGAATGATAGCTGGGGCTTTATTTATTTATTTTTTCAAATAATGAATTCCAGTGGATTAACAAAAAGGAACTGGCAGGGCCAAGGGTGCAAATAGCCAAAAGTGGCCCGAGGTGGAGGAGTGGCCCGAGGGTGGAGGTCCTGCAAGCTGGCGGGTGGGGTGAAGAGAGAGTGGGGTGAGGGGTTGGGGGGAGGAGGTAGGAGGGAAAGGGAGTCTCTGCTTTCAGACTCTGACTCCGCTGCCACGGGCCTGGCTGAGCTCCACTGCAGGGGCCTGACCTGATCCCTGAGAAAGGACCAAGGAAGAGCCAGGGTCAATGTCCTGGTTCCTGGTCCCCCTGTCAGTAAGTGGCCTAGAGATCAGAGCAGAGCATCCTGAATTCAGCAGTGGCATTTAGTGAGGGTTAGGGAACAGGTCTTTGGGGTCCTCCCACCCCTGCCCCGTGCGCTCCACCAGGTCCTGGCAAAGCCCCTGCAAATCCCCACTAACAGGGCTCTGGCTGAAGCCACCATTGTGGGCTTTACCCAAACGAACGGATGTGCTTGCTCCCAGCCAGGCAGGTGGTCCTTTTCTGCAACGGTGCCCTCTGCCCTCAGGAGACACAGGGACACGGTGCGGAATGAAATCACTTTAATAGCATAGCAACACTAGGACCAGGAGTCACGGATGAGGGAGACGCGTGTCTTCCATTTGTACAATTCTGAGGTGTGTGGCTGCGCCAGACTATGTTACAGATTTATTGAGAGCTGAATAAATAGATACTGAAAACGTCAGACTTTAGAGACAATAAGTTACGAGTGTAATGGTTTTGTTTTCCTGCCTCCTGGGGGGTCGTCAGCCGGCTGGCCAGGTGGGGCCCTAGGAGGGGTACTCGTACTCCTCAACACTCCGCCGGCCAAAGTCCATCCAGCCCATGTAGTCCTGGTTGCCTGCGTTGTATCGGGGGTCGCGGTTCTGCGGGTTCTTGATCAGGGACGTTCTGCCGGATGGAGCTGCCAGGGGCGGAGAGGAAGAAAACAGGGCGTTACCAAGTTGAGTTGCAAAGGGGAGCAATGGAATAAACCAGGCAAGGGGCAGGGTGTAAAGGTATCACAGAGCTATGGAGAGATTGCTGGACCAGAACCTAAGAGAAGACAAAGGCCCACGTCTGTGCCACTGGACAGAGGGCAGGGTTTGCTCGTCATAGGTGTGGTCCTGGGTCGTAAGGATTCTGTGGATTCCTCGACCCCAGCCCTTCTCAGCTGCAACCTCCTAGGTTTCCCCGCACGAAGGGTATTTCCCCTTATGTAGCTGCCCCTCAGCAGAAGCCAACCAAAGACTCCCCGGTACATAACCGATTCTATCGTTCAGCAGCGGACCTGCACCTGACTCTTGTTAAGGTGATGTGGTGAGAATATTTCAATGTTGGAATGGTTAAAAAAAAAAAAAGAAAAAGGAAAAGGAATCAAGCCCTACAGCTAGAGAAGCACCATTTAAAAATTATTCATGTTGAAAGCTACCTTCTTTTTAAAAAGTGATATTAAGGAGGAGCCCTGTCAGATTCAAAGCTGAGCACATTAGTAACATCCAAAGGAGGGTGGGCAGAGAAGTAATAAAGAGGTAATTTAATTCCATCATTTTCACCAAAATGCAATAAGAGAAGCTAAAATGGGCCCTTTGGGATGGGAGTCCAGTTCTCAGGAACAGGATGACTCTCGTTGTGTCTCCGTGTGTCATCACACTGAGTGAGCAGGAACACAAAGAGATGGCTTCCTTGGGAGCACATGACACAGTCCTAGCCCAGAGAGTCCTAGCCTAGTAGAAAACCAGGATAGAGCCTTTTCTTGTGCGAACTCAGGGGCAAGAAAACTCCCTCAGGGACTTCAATGGGCAAAGCCTAGGAGGCTCCAAGGGTGGAGGACGAAGGACCACTCAGTGGTTCCCATTGCCTTGGGGGCCTCCGTGTCCCCACTCTTTGTGATGCTGGCATGAGGCTGCCCTCGCCAACTTCTGTTCACCGGCTGCACAGGGTCCGACGGGCTTATCTGTTAGTAAGTGACACCGCAGTGTCACGTGGGCCTGTGACTCTGAGAAAACCAAATCAAGCTGGCTAAATTAAAAACCAGCAACGGCAATACACAGCCATGTCGTCGGCCCTCCTTCCCATCCCTCACTCCCAGTCCCTTCCCAACGGGAACTGAGTCAACTCAGCACATTCCAGCCCTGGGCAGACACCTCCAGCCTGTGGGGAGGCGAAAGCCTCCGCTATTTAACTGTCTAACCCCCTGCAAGTGACCCATTAGTCATAATATTCAGCAAAACTTGCAGGCCCCATTAACTGCCCACAGTCCCCTGGAACTACGTGCCAGCTAGTGACGAATGCCCACGCTAAGGGCTGGGTGCGGCCCAAAGTTCCTGGGAAGGGAAGGATCACATCAGCTTTGCTGCAAGCTCACAGCCTTGCAGGTGTGGGGTGGGGTGGGGGTGGGGGGCTGTGCTCAGCCATGGAAACTGCATCCATTCCACACCCAACCCCAATTCTAGATGTGCAACCTCGTGGAAGTCACACACTCCTCTGGAAGTGCAGCTCCCACACTGTGCAGGGCTGTTGTGAAGACAAAAAAGACAGATGGTGGACATACATGGCGGTTTTGCTGGGCATAGGGCAGGGGTACCCTAGCCCCACCCCCGCAAGGGAACTGCTGCTTCTCCTCAGGTCATTGAAAGTTCTGCACGCAATATCTAATGCAAACTCTTGAGCACTGCCCAAAGAGCGCCTCACCTCATTTAGAATCCTTGAGTATAATACACGTATAGTGCAGTGGAGTAAAAAATTTGATATGATCTCAAAATAGGTCAAACGGTCAAAGCAACTGTATAGTCTTTACGTGGGTATTTCTTCTTGGTTCACATTTGTCCAAAAGAAGAGTATGATTCTAGCTAAGATGTGTGGTATAAAGCCACCGTCAAGTGTCAGTTCTAGGGAAATAGTCTGGTGATTACCTTCCTTCCCAACTGTTTCTTGTAGATCTTTCCTGGCAGTAGGGAAGAGGTTCGAGCTGATGGCTCGGTAAAAAGCCAAGGACCCCTCAGCCTGGCCTGGCTGAAATTCAACCCACATCCAAGGCCAGGTTTAAGGAACGTCTAGCTGACAATCACAAGGAACCTCAAAAGTGTCTTCTAATGGGTATTTCCACTTCTGTCAATTTAATGAGCAGGGAAGTAAAACAGAAGACCGTTGGAACAAATTCCCAAAGAGGAAGAAATTTAACAAACTATCATTTGTTCTTCCCTTAGAAATCACCACGGAAAACCACAGGAGGCTGGGGAGAGGCAGGCCCCTCATTTCCTCCCTGTCTAGCCCAGCCAGGAGCCACGGGTCCAGCCCTGGGCCTGTGGAAAGAAGCCCATCTCCCTCAGGGCACGCTGTGGACAATGCTGATAGAAAAAACCTGCCTGATCCCAGTCATGATGCCTTAGGACCCTAGCGGTGGACGAGCCTCCCTCTGAAACACACCAAGAGGGGCCCCCTAGCCTCTTTACAGGTGAGAGAAAGGGTTAGATCCTGCTGCACCCGTTGGGAGCATCTCTCCAAGAGCAAACTCACTAACATGGGCTCTTGTCGGGTAATTATGGTAAATCACTGCCAAGAACTCGAAACTGCTACTGGTTCTTTCCTCCCATTGCAGACTTCTGTGAAAACGACACACTGTCGCTTCTTTTTAAACTGCTAGAGTCGGTACCCAGCCTTCTCTGTATTGATCACTTACTGCTGGAGGCTTCCCAAGTGTTGTGTCTGCCTGGGTGGCTTCTGGTTCCCTTAAAGCATTTAAGAGAACCAGAAGCTATGAGAGCGCTTAGTGCACCCATGAGCCCTTTATGAGCCAGTAATTTGTTCAGGGATTATCTTTCAATGTCTCCATGATAGGGTGTACCACTTTAACAACATTGTGCCAAAAATTAATTTAAAGAAAGTTTTTTAAAAAGGTTCCCTTTTACTAATAATTCCTCCACATGGGCCCTCGGTTTGCTACAAAGGACATCCAGGCAACTGCACTGCCCCGCGCAGTATAACTTGAGAAAAAGAAACAGTGAAAAAAAACCTTTCAGTTTAAAGTGTCGCCTTTGTTTCCTCCCAAGGGTTTACCCACCTCCATCCGCCAGAGGTTAGGGTCAGGATTGGGAGACCAGGGGGCAGAAGTGAGGGGTGGGGATGTCGCATAGGTACCTTTCCGGGCTGGCTGGATGTATCTGGCCAGCAGCGCGCCCAGGTGGGCTCTGGGCTCACCGTCCAGCCTCTGCACCGCCCTCAGCTGCCTCCGGGGCGCCTCCTCATCCTGCTGTGCCCCAGGGCCCTCGGGGTCCGCCAGGGGCACCGGCTGCGCCAGGGCGCCCGCCGCCAGGGCGGCCACCAGCACGCACAGGCACACGCTGCTGTTCATGGCTGCGGAGAGCAAAGGGGAGCGGCTGTGAATGGAGAGGGGAAATGGCTGTATTCTCTCGGCTGGTCAGGGCACCCGAGGAAGGAGAAGGGGGCTCAGTTGCAACCCGCGAGACTCCAGACCCGCCAGGAGGGTGCAAGGACCAGGGCTGGCCAAGCGCGGACCGGAGCGCAGCGGCCACAAAACGCGCGTCTGGGACGCATCACGCTAGTATTTTGGTTAAACTACACCTGATGCCTGGGGGCAGAGCCCCTGTCTCCTGCCCTGTTTAGCAGCAGGAATGTTTTCTGCTGTCCTTCCTTTTGAGGATCTGTGGATGCAGCATCTCTTTTTTTCTTCTAACCGCCAAATAAACAGATTAAAGACAATGTGGAAATTTCCTTAAGGGAAGACTTGGGGGGAGAGAGAAGACCCTTGAAGAAAGGTACCGCTTTCCCAGGTAGCTAAGCAGCTCTCCTTAGGGAAATAAATGACGGGAAAAGAGAAGCAGCGCTTAAAATGTGGGAGCGATAAGTAAAAGCCATATTCATGTAGTTTCTTGAAGGTGTTTGAAGGAATCGTCAATCAACCACCACGCAAAGCACAGGCAGGACTTTGGGAGGGGGAATCAGAAATAATGGGCTCCGTTCTCAATAGTCGGCAGAGCCCCACTGCATTTCAGACCCAGGAGCAAATAAAACACCCATCTCCGAAGCACCGTGCGGCAATGTTCAGAAGGTGAACTTAATCTGAAGCTCTCTTGGTAGTTCACTTGAAGAGACTGTAAACTACGTTGCGCCTCTGTAGCATCCAGCAAATAACCCGCCGCGTGCCAACTAGTCCCGGCAAATAGACAAGCCAGCATTGCACGCGTAAAATAAAAACTGTACCCCACCCCACCCCCCTCACACACACACATCAGCCTCACTGGTATTTCTGACTGCAAAAGATGCCTTTCCAGTCGTCAGAAAGAAGACACAGGATACAACAATAAGATGGAAGGGGCACCGCATTCTTCATGGACGCCTGACCCACGGACTCCCCGCGGGACAGCGGGGAGCGGGGAACCTACCTTCAGAGTAGGACGGGGGGCTTCGCAGCTGTACCGGAGCAGCGGGGAGCTGAGCCGGGTTCAGGGGGGCGAGCCGGAGGCTGCCTCTTAAATAGCCCCGCCCGGCCAGTCCCGTCCGCCCCGCGCTGACGCAGCCCCGCAGCAACACGTGCTCAGAGGGCGGCCGCGGGGGCGACAGCCGATGGAAGTGGCTCCTGGAAGCGAAGGGGCGGCGGCCCAGTGAAATCGGACGGACCCCTCCCCTGCGGGTGGCGGGTGTCCGCCTCCCTCGCTGTCCCGATCATCCTTCTCCCCCAACTGGGTCCTGCGCTCCCTCGCGTGCTCTGGAGGGTGGAAAACCTAAGTCAGCGGCGGGAAAGGAAACTGGGGGGCACGGGGGGCAGGGCCAGGGGCTAGCAAGGTGTAACTCTGAGCAGGAGGGTGTGTCGCTCCCTTTCTGGGCATCGCAAGCTGCCTCTGGCCTCTGGACCAGTGAGTGGGTGCCCAGGGGAGACAGGAGGGAATGTCGCCCCGTGGAAAGCCCTCGGAGGTCTCCAGGATTCGGAGACCAAGCGTTCCCGGGTCAGGGACCTGGCAGCCATAGCTGGGGCTCTGTTCATGCAGCTATAAAATGAGGGCGACACCTTTGGGCTTTGCTTAGAGTTTGGGAAAAGGCTGAGGTTTTGCCGCACCAGGACCTGCCCCGGCACCCGCGGCTTCTCCCAGCCCAGTGGCGCCAGCGAGCGCCCGGAAGAGCGCCCTTGCCGGGGACCCGCCGACACCGGCATCCTCGCCTCCCCCCCGAGTACCTGAGCACTCACACCCCGCTCGGTTCCCAAAGAACTGGGGCTGCTGGACTTGGAGATAAGCCACCCGCCCTCCGGCAGCGGCAGGAGAGCCCCCGGGTCAGCCTTGCGCCCTTCCCTGCGCCCTGAAGCGGGGCTCCGCGAGCGCGCGAGCCCTGCGGGGTCCCCCCTCCCGCGCCCTTCCGCCTGCTGGCTGGGCTCTAGTGCACAGTCCCTGCAAGGCCCCCGCCAACGCCACTTCGGCGACCGCCACCACCCAGCCCGATGAGGGTCGCTGCCCACTCCATCCCGGGGCCCTTTCTTCCCCTCCTTTCCCTCGAAAAAGATTTGGGGAGCTGCTTTCAAAATTGGAATCTGCACTTAGCTGCGGGGCCTGAGACAGTGAGGCCGTGGGGCGGCCCTGCGGGGGAGGGGGGGGGCGTCAGCTGGGGGCCAGGCCTCTGGTTCCTGCCCCGTTTTTCAACCCCGAGAGGCGGCTGCATTGCAGCAACTTGGAGACACCATTTTTTATTTTATTTTAATGAATTCATTTTTTAGCTGTTTAAGTGCTTTCCAGTAATTTTCCCACGAAAACCGCTGCTAAGGCTTGTATTGCCAGTTGGGGAAATTCGTTGTATTGGTGACTATAAGCAAGACATGCCTGGAAGCACACACATGTTATAGAGCGGAATCACCCAAGGGCGTGATGGCTTCTGATTCAGTGGGTGGGATGTGGGGCCCCACAATCAGCATGTCTGACAAGTCCCCACATGCTACTGCTGCTGCTGCTGGTCTCCCTACAACACACACTTGGAGACACATGGCCCTAGACCTTCCCTGCCATAAGCCAGCAAATGGCTATTCCCTCCATTTACTTCATGAGTATTTACTGAACACTTGCTCTGTGCCAGGCGTGCGTGCGTGTGTGTGTGTGTGTGTGTGTACAGTATGAATGGGACTGACACTTTTATGAGGAAGCAGAATAAACAAACAGCCCCAAGTGATTTGGATATACTTGGGGGGAGATGATCCCAGACAAATGTTTTGACAAGGGGAGCAAAGGCCATGAAGTTTGAGTTTTAGGAAGAGGAGTCTGGGCCAGATGTGCAAGGTGCTCCAAGGAGGGAGAGGGAAATGGTAGGTAAGTCAAGAACTGGTTCAGGGGTCCTGGAGATAGAGAGGAACAGGAAGACTCAGGATAGATTTATATTAAGGAGAATAAACCATTATGAGACCTATTAAGCATGACAAGACATAATAACTAATATGAAAATAGTGTGTTCATCAGAAATCATTCAGAAAATAAAAGTAAAGAGGAAAAATGCCATCACCCTGGGACAGCCACTATTAGTGAACCCATTGGTGTTCAGGAAACCAGTAGAGATGATGAGACCAGGTGACTGTAGCTGACCTTGAGGTCCCAGGTTGGAAGACCAGCGCAGCTGGTGGAGTATTAAAGGCAGGGAAGTCCCATCAGGGTTGGGGAGGGATCCCCAAAGAGCCGACCCTGAAACAGATGTGACAGTTTCAATGCAGGATTTTTTTTAGCCACGGAAGGATCTCAAAGACTTATGTCCATTTGGCATTTGTAAAAAAAAAAAAAAAAAAAAAAAACCAGTGGAATGAATGTCCAGGGACATACTAGGACCTCCTGATTTATTATTCATAGGATTTAAAGTTGTTACAAGTGATCCCACTTAAAGTAGGTCAGGAGGCTGTTTGCTGTAATTAGAAGTGTATCCATTTGAAGGCTTCCATTTTGAGTCTTTTCTCTGGAACATGTATTGGAAGGACCATTGTCTGTCCTAGAACTTTTCAAAGACCTGCATAGCAAGTGCCACCTGCCATCACACAGAATGATCTGTCTGAAAAGCAGGGAGTCCCTGTGGTCCTTGTGAGGAGTGGTGTCTTTTCCTGCAGGATCTCCTGCCTCAGTGTGCAGCTCAGAAAAGCACGGCTGAGACAGCACGTGGGTGCGGGGAGCTTACTGGGGTGACCTCACGGGACAGGAATGAGGGAGCAGGGACGAGAGAGAATGCCATCAAAGTCAGTGAGGAGGTTACTGCTGTGGACTCCATCCCAATGGGGACGCTGTGAGATACCCCCTGGAACGTGTCCCACTAGCAGCCCCCTGAAGCCAGGAGGAGAGTCAGGGGCATTTACCCACCAACTCCCAGGCATGGTGGCTGGCGGCTGCAGGGCTGTGAGTTCTCCTTCATTTCCGAAAAGGCCTCCCTGTTCCTGCCGTGCTGGAGGGAGCCCTGACCAGGACTGGGGGGCCGGCACAGCCAGGCCCTGATGAGAGCCCACTTCCTAACTTACAGGTCTGTGACCGTCTTCTTGCTGTGCGTCCCCACACGATGGAGAGAGAGAGAAAGCAAGCTCTGTGCTTTTCTTCTCGCAAGAGCGCACAAGGACCCCACCCTCCTGACCTTATTGAAACTTAGCTCTCTGCCAAAGATCACACCTCCCGTGGGGATTGGGGCTTCAACAGATGAATGTTGGGAGGATACAAAGATATGGTTCATAACAGACTGCCGCACGCCTACAGTTGGAAAAATACTGTCTTCTTTCACTGGCATTTCTATAAGGAATCTTAAACCTGGGGAGGACTGTGAAGACTGTCATTCAGGGGTCACAAGCTCAAAGGCCACCAGGTCGAGTGGGTCAGGCTGGTGTAAGAAAGACAAATTAGCAAAACAGTAATGATGAATGTCGGGTGCCATGGCAGTTAATCCTCCTGGGGGGCACTAGGGACAGGAGAGGAACACCTAGCTCCCCTGCAGGGCTGAAGGATCTAAGGCTCAATCTCCCGTTGAGGGTAGTTCCCAGAAGGGGCTATTAATTCCCTAGCTCTTCTGGCTCACTGCTAATGCAGTACAAGTTCTCAGTGTTCAAGTAGCCATATTTTACCTTGATTCCCTCCAGCAGGGCTTGGTACAGAGCATTCACCCGATAAGTATTGATTGACTGAAATCTTCAGCTATTTGAACCTATCTGCCCACACAGCAGACGACAGACACGACTTATCCATTCAATGCAAGGATCATACTGGACACATGTTCAGTGATCAATAATAATAATATAACCAGCCATAAGAATAATGATGAGCGGCTCTTAGTCAGTTTAAGTTGACTGGATTGGCAAGGCATATGGTGATGAATGAAAAGCCATTTGGTGACCTTTGTCGGGGTCACTGACTCCCAAATAGCCACGGGAATTGTTTGTAACACCATTTCTTTTAGCTGGGGATGGAAGAGAGCCATCGCCTCATGAATAGGTGACAGGAATGAGGTGAGGTCAGCTTCCAGCCGACTGATCTCTCTGCAGATGAACCTTGACTTTTCAAACGAAAGCTGAAAAGCCCATCAAAGGATGGTTGCTGGGGAAACCAGCAGCCATTGTCCTCAGGCCTGTCCTTCGCCTCACTTTCCTTGAAGAAGTTTTAGGAGAACTTGGGGAAAGTGGGTGAACGGAGAGGGTGGGATTCTTTGAGGGGCAGTCTGGGGTCTTTGGGGTCCTGCTGAGCCCTCAGAAGCCAGGCCCTTTGCAGCAGCGGACAAGGACGTGTTCCTGCCTGATGCCAGGCCTCCAGCAGAGATGTGTCCTCCCTACCAGCCCACCTAGTACTTGAGGGTGGTCACTCCCTTTTCTTTGAGGTAAGGCCTGGGGACACAGCTGTTCCCAGACAACCTTATCAGGAGACTCCCAGGCTTAAAAATGAAATTAAAATAGCTTGAATTGGTATTAACTGCATATAATTCAAAAGTTAAAGGGCAGGCATGCTTTGTAGTGAGAACTAAATCTCCCTCTCCTCTCTCTGCTATCCTTCTACCATCTAATTTCTCTTTCCTGAGGCCAGAAGTGTGTCTTGCTCCTGGTAAATTTGTCCAGGGAGTCCATGCACCTATAAGCAAATCAATTAAGTGCCACACACACACACACACACATACATACACACACATAAATGCCACATGGAAGCACAGAGCACATAATGGTCTCTGCTTTATTTTTTGTTTTTACTTAAAATACACATTTTGAGGTCATTCTGTATTGTTGGCATCACTCTACCTCGATATCGATAGAATATCCCCTTGTATGGATGTGCCTACATTCATCTAGCCAGTGCCCTACTGATACAAATTGAAAGTTTCTAATATTTTCCAATACTAACTGAGGTTCCTTGAAGCCTCATCATTCTGCACATGTGCAGTTTACCTAAGGGATGAATTCCTAGAAGTGGGCTTGCTGAATTAGAGGGTTGGACATTTAAAATGCTGATAAATATTTCCGTTGCCTTCTGTGGCAGTTGTCCTCCGCCGTCAAGGGCAACATGTTTATGTTTTCTTGCTCCTGGGCCTGCTGGGCGCATCAGTGCTGCTGGTGGGGAGCTGGCCCCACCGGACCACTGGGGTCTCATCTGTGAGGTACAGTTCCGTTCGAATTCCTGTGGCCTGTGTGTGGCTGGTGCTGCCCTCTAGGTGACCCGTTAGACATTGATGAGGACTTTTCAGAGGAGCACAATAAGGGGGAGGTCAACAGGCATTTCCTGTGGATGAAAGGGCTGTCTCCATTCAAGCCTCAAAGCTAACTTATGGAACATTAAAGAAAACCAAAGCATTTTAGCATAATTTTTTAAAGACTTTATTTATTTATGTGTAGAGAGAGGGAGAGAGACATCCCTGTGTGGTTGCCTTTGCACGCCCCCAGCTGGAGACCTGGCCTGCAACCCAGGCCTGTGCCCTGACCGGGAATCGAACCGGAGACACTCGTTTTGGCATAATTTTAACATCACTGAATTTACTAAGACTGCGGGCCCTGTTAAATCCGGTGACGACAGTACTTGGTTTTGTTTGGAGTTTAACAGGAGGTGGCTGGCACTTTGCAGACACATGGCAGCAGCCCAAACAGCACTTGTGGAGTTTGGCCACGGAGCTAGCTGTCCCACTCACAAAATCCAGTGTTTCTATTACTTAACCTTTATTTATTTTCATATTATAAAATATACTTGACATGGACATTATGTTACATTTGGTGAATGATATTGATTTTTAAAATATTCTGTGGCCCTGTTGGTTGGGCATGGTCCTGTGAACTGATAGGTCACAGGTTTGATTCCCAGTCAGGGCCCATGCCTGAGTTATGTGTATGAGGACTGGTGTCTCTCTCTCTCCCACCAAAGTGTCTTCCCCTCTCTCTCTCCCTCCATTCCTCTCTCTCTCTCCCTCCATTCCTCTCTCTCTAAAATTAAAAAATAAAGTCAACAAGCATGTCCTTGAGTGGAGATTCGAAAAATGTCTACAGGTGACTTATAGAATTTTACATGGAAAAAATAGAGTCATACATGGTATTTGGGGCCAGTAAAGGAACAATGTGCAATATCTGTTGTCCAAAGCAGGGGTTGAATCAGATGGTGTTGGGAATCTAGGCCTGAAGCTTGTGGACATTGAAGGCCTAATTCTTCTCTGTCTGTTCCTTGCTCTCCTGGCTCAGTCCAGGAAAGCAGGAGGGCAAAAATGGGGAGCAGGAGTTGAAGGCAGGGCCTGCAGAAGGTGCAGTGGCGTGTGTGTGTGTGTGTGTGTGTGTGTATGTGTGTGTAGGGAAGGAGTCAGCATATAAAGACCAAAAGAAAGACATAGAAAGACATGCCGCTGTTGAAGGAGCAGTGAGTACTCATGTGTTCTCCACCATGCTGTTGACCTCTGGGCCTGCTGACACATGGTCCGATCTACACTAGCTGTCCTGGGCGAGCCTGAGACCAGAGGCGGGTAGGGAGGTCCCAGAGGTGCACAGAGCCCACTGAGCTTCTCCGGAGGGTCAAGATTTTAGTAGGAGCAGCAAGTTCGAGGCTCCTTTGGGTAGGGATAATGCCAAAGGGCATGCAGGGTCGGGGGAGCCACATGAAAAAGAGAGAATAATTCCATGCTAAGAAGCAGTGGTATTTGGACAGTGGGAATCTGACTGTGAAAGTAGAAGTTCTCTTTAGATTTTCATGACATCCATTCTTTCAGGAATAGCACCGACCGGCAGCCTGTGTGACAAAGGCTAAACATGGGCGGCCGGGAAAGGGGGGATCTGTGCATTGGTTCTCCCGGCACCCGGGCTGCGGAGCGAAGGAGGGACTTTGTTGGGCAGCTGCCGCAACCTCCCCGGAGAAGGCGGCGCCGCGTGGGGAGCCCTGCGCTGGGCGGGCGGCCGGGAGGTGCAGAGGAGTGAGAATGCGCTCCTGTCTGCCAGATTGTGTTTCTTACGTAAGTTTCTGGAGCGTGGAGTGGGGAGGGAACAGAGACTCAATCTGGAGGGCATCCCGGAGAGCTGACCTGAGACGCAAGAGACAGGGAAGAGACGCCTCAGCGCCGTGTGGGGCACTAACAGGTTGCCGCCGGGAGCACCTAGGGCTCAGATTTGCTGGGGCCCCTCGGAGAGGCGGAGGGCAAACCCTCAGCTGTCCCACTGGGCCGTGTATCCCTGACTCCCATCTGCTGTTGTTTGAGGGTCACTGTGGCAGGTGGAGACGTAGCTCAGGCAGAGAGGAGAGGTTCAGGGACTCGGTGCGGGAAGCCCTCAGCCTGTGCAGGAACTGCCCCCAGCAGCTGCAGGTGCATTCAGGTGGGCAGGGGGGAAAAGGGGGTACAGAAGCCACAGTAACTGTGCAGCCCCAAGTGTGCACCTCAGGGAGGACCCTGTTGCATTCAGACTGTGGAAACATGCGTCTCCCTATTTGAGTCTTGTTCCTGGAGGAACAAATACTCTGACGTGGAGAAATGTTCAACTCGCGTTCTTTTCTCAGGCTGGCCATGTTTCTCTTTCTTCTCTGACCCTGGAAACTCGATAGTGAGAACGGTACTAGGTTTAAGTCCCAGGCTTCCTCCCACCTCCAGAGGGAGTAGCTCAGAGCTGCATTTGCACAACTGTCAAAGGAGGTGGGTAGGAACAAGGTCCTGGAATGCGGTCAGCTCTCAGTGGGGTACAACTTAGCGGTGGGAGGTGAGGCCTTGGGGACAAGAAAACTTGCACTGTCAACCCTTTGCCATATCCAGCGCCTCTTGGAATAGGAAAACTGACCTTGGGATGAGATGCTAAGGAGGAGCTAGCCTTTGGGAAGAGGGAAGAGGAGAGAGGGGCACCTTGGGATGCTCTCAGTCATACAGATTCATGCCAGGGCTCCCAAGTGTTTTCACTTACGCTCTCCTCTGAAAACAGTGGCTCCATTGAGGTCAAAGTGGAGGAAGAAAAACCCTTAAAAGTTCAAGTCCACTAAATTGTCCAGTTTTCAGAGGTTTATTCTGGGTTCCCTGTGGATGACCCCTTGCATAACAAGAAGCTCATTTTAAAGCGACATCATGGATGCAGGCGGGGGTGTGGAAGGGAAGCTATTTCCTGGCAACCCTAATCCCCGCAAGAGCTGCCAGGCTGCTAAAGGCCTTCGCCGGTGCTGTACACACAGCTGGGAAAATCAGAGGAGAGGAGCGGAGCTCTTACCAGCCAAGATCCTGGAGCTCACAAAGCAATCTGCTCTCCTTGGAAAATCCAGATGGGTGGAAAGGATCGGTCGAGGCGAGTGCTGCTGGTTTCATGGCAATGGTTGTGGGGTTTTTTCTTCTCCCCAGACAACGTGTTCTCTAATTTTAAAAAGGATCAGACAGTAGGCCTGGGGTTGAAAGGAACTTGCCTTCGCAGAGCAAGTTCTCACACGCTAGCACCGATGTGCTATCAGGTACCAGGCACAGGTGCCTTGCCTACGTCTCTTCGGCACTTACCTTCCGGTGTGGGCCGGCTCACAAGTTCAAGAGCAGGCTTATGCCTTCATTCTTGGGACAGAGACGTTCACCGCAAGTGCTGAGCCCGAGCAGGCAACTCAGCTAAGTCAGTCCGTGGGGTGAAGGAACGCGTTTAGGATGATTCGTACCCGCCCTGCCGGATGTGTGTGGTGAGAGCGAGGAATGTCCTTCAGGATGCCCACGCTGTAATTACTCTCCTTTTATGAGTGGATTGCTCAAACTGTAGTCCGGTTTGCAAAACTAGGCCAACTAACAGGTCAATGGCGAGACGACTTTGAAGTGCACTTGCAGTTGTCAAAATGAGGACAGCAATTAGGCGACCTTTTGTGTGCAAAGAATTTCCGGTATGATTTTATGTCATATAGAGGGGTGTGTGTGTAATGTATGTTGACCATATTTTATCCATTCTATGATGTAGGTATCTTTTCCCATGTTAACATTTGAAATCAGGACATGTGCTACAATCTGACCATCGCAGGAGGGTCTGCGAACACAGATGCACAAATTTGGCCTAGGTTGTACATACCAATATCACATCAACTAAGTAATGTGTATTGTTGCATGTTATTTTCAGAGAGAAGGGCAGGGAGGGAAGAATAAAGGGAGAGAAGCATCAATGTACGATTGCCTTTCACCTGCCTCCAGCTACGGACCTGGCTGGACACCTGGTTTGCAACCTGGTTATGTTGCCCTGGCTGGGAATCAAACCAGCGACCTTTGGGTTCATAGGCCGGTGCCGATCCACTGAGCCACACCAACCAGGACTGCATGTTGAATTTTTTAAAAAGATTTTATTTATTTATTTTTAGAGAGAGGCAAATGGAGGGAGAAAGAGGGAGATATTAGAGGGAAACATCAATCAATTGCCCTTCATACGCAACCCATTCAGGGATTGAACCTGCAACCTAGGCATGTGCCCTGACCAGGAATTCAACTGGACACCTGATCCTTTGCAGGACGATGCCCAACCAACTGTCACACTGGCCAGGATGGCATGTTGATTTTTAAATGCTATTTAAAATGTCTTTGGTAAGATTACACCACAATTTAATGTTGTATGCATAGAAGGACACAGAAACTGCAGCAAAGCCCAGAGATGTTGTCAGTGAAGCATGTAGTCACTGCTGAAGAAATTTTAATTCCATGTTTTCTCAGCAAACCATGGTCAAGAACTTTATATTGGTTGAGGCCTGGGCAGGACCTTCAAGGTGAGGGTGTTGCAAAAGCCCCGCTTCCCAAAGGCAATGTCTTTAAACTCATAGTAGACATTTCTTGGAAAATTCATCTCCATATTTTAAAATTATATACTTTGGGGACTTCTGGTCAAGATGCAGGTGTAGGTAGACATGCTTCTCCACCTCGCACAACAATAGAAAGAATTACAACCAGATTTGAAAACTAACAACGCCCAGAACCCTCAGAAAACCGAGCTGTATGGAAGTCCGACAACCAAGGATTTAAAGAAGACACATTCATCTTGATGGGTAGAGGGGTGGAGCCATGGAGACTAGTGGAGGGGTGGTGTGGCATGGAAAGACGAAGGTAGAATGGACAGAAGGGACACCTTGGGAGCAAGTGATCCCTGCCCCAGGCCAGCACACACAGCCTAGGGTTCCAGCACCATTAAGATAGATCCCCGTTACCACTGGCTGTAGAAACCAGAGAGGGATGGGGTGGTGGAAGAAACTGCTGGGTTTTCAGTGCTTAAAGGGCCAGCAAACACACCCACTCTGGGATTCACCACTGGGGCAGCAGTGGGTATGGCGCCAGTCACACACAGGAAGGGGGTGAATTGACTGGAAACAGCATGAGTGAAAAGCAAACCACCAGAAGCCAGGCCACGGTGTTGTCCCTACCCTGAGCCCTTCATGCACAGCCACAAAGTGGTGAAGCAGGTTGCCCCACCCCGGCAATTACTTAAGGCTCCATACCATATAATTTACAGGTGCTTTTTCTTACAGGCTATGCTACTAAGCCAGGGAGTAAAAGCAGCTCTATCTAAAACACAGAAACAAACACAGGGAAGTTGCTAACTTGAGATGAACAAATAGAGCCCAAATGAAAGTATCAATCTAAAGAATGCTCATACTTTTAGTTTGTCACTAAAAAGGTTTCTAAGGCTTAAGAATTCTAATTAAGTTGAAAATGAACTGTATTTTTTTAGTAATAAAAATTATAAGGCATGGAAATACATATTTGAAGGACAAGGATTAAAAGTGCACTATTCTAAACAGCAGCTGGAAAGCAAACGCACCTGAGAACTTTCTCCACGTGGAAAAACTTAAAATTATATCTCACAAGTTTTGACACTTCGTGCTAGATTAAATGAACTCACGAGGCTCTGCTACAAAGCAAAGAAACTTCCATGGAAATGAAAACAAAAAAATGACAGTAGGGATTCGTAACCCACCCCACCATTCTTTCGACATTGTTTCTGTAAATGCTGGCTTTGATCCATGTCTAGCTTGTAGATAGACAGCAAAAGAAGCAGACGCTGACCTTCGGGCACCCCAGCTCCAGTAGATTTGCTGACCTTCGACTGCAATACCAGGAAGGTGCACACCAGACCATCATTTGACCAGTTTTGAGATCTTTATCTGAATGGACTCTGCTGATCTGCTCAGAGAACTTTCATCCCCCTCCCTTTGAGCTCTTTGATTTCCTTTCCCTTTCCCTCCTTATAAAAACTCTCTGCCTGTACTGAGATGTTAAGATGGTCTTAGGGACGAGAGTCCACCATCTTCTCAGACTGCCGGCTCTTAAATAAACCATTTTCCCGTACACCAGCACCTGTCTCTTGAGTGTTCATTGGCTGTCAAAGCGGCAAGCAGCCGAACCTAGGTTCAGTATCACTAGACCTAACACGTTAGAGGGGAAGAAAGGGCTTCTCAAGTTCAGCACTCACCCTGCTCTCAAATACCAAAGCTTGGGGCCCTGGCTGGTGGCACAGTGGATAAGGTGCCGGCCTGCAAACCCAAAGGTCTCTGGTTCGATTCCCAGCCATGGCACAAAACCAGGTTGCAAGCCAGGTCTCCAGCCAGGTCCGAGGCTGGAGGCAGGTGAAAGCCAACCATACACTGATGTCTGTCTCCCTCTCTGACTCTCTCCCTACCCCTCTCTCTGAAAAATAATTACTTAATTAATTTAAAAAATACCAACGCTTTGGACCCACCAGTAAAAACAGTTCATGGCCGTCTTTCCAGAACTTTTTCCCACTTTAAGGTATCTCATATAATTTCCTCCACCATTGGCCCCTGTTGTTGCAGACTGGTCGGAATAATAGCAGGACAAGAGGAAAACCAACGTCCCTCAGTTCAACCCTCAGAGACTATGGTCTGTTTCCTGCTGGGACTTGGAGGATCTGCCCCCACCCCACGCCCAGCCAAGGAAGAGGTGGGAATGATCCTTGCCTGAATCAGGCCGCCAGGCCTTTATCTTTCTCTGTTTCCACCTTGTTCATCCCATTCAAACCCATTTCTGCCACCTGGCAGGGGACACAGGGACATGATGAGCACATAGGTAGAGCTCGGTCCCCTTGGCCGGCACCCCAACCAGAAAGGCTGTTGTCTGAAGGAAAACACCTTCTCCCACTTGCTGCCACCAGAAGGGTCACAGAACTTGCCTTCTTGTGCCTCTGGGGAAAGGAGAGTCTTCAGTTCTGGGGGAAAGGCAGACGCCCGCCTCTCTGCTGTGCTATCTTGCTTCTGCAGCGGCAGGGAAGGCCATGGGACTGCCCTCGGCATTCACAGGAAAACAGCAGTGTCAGCTTATAATTTATTCAGAGCCGAGAAGAACTCGACCTTTGCAGAGGAGGAAATAGCTCCAAGGGGAAAAAGTATCGATGAATGAAATGTCATCATTCTTGGCCTTGACTTGTGAGACTTGGCCAGATGGTGTCAGACAGTCATAGAAGAAAGAGGCACCTACAATCACCTTCTATTGTGTGCCTGAGGATTATGTTTACAGAAAGTCCACAATTTGAGATTCTATCTCCTCCTCCCTTTTTCAGGGCTATTCCGCCTAAGGGATAGGACATTGCAGCTGATGTTCCCTTGAGGGCAGCTGGAAATAATTGGTCATTTTGTAGGAATACACATCATAAAATGTGCCGAGGAAGAAAGTCTTTTCTTGGGGTGAAAATAATCTTTGTGGTTGGAACCAAAGACCCTCGCCCCTCCTTGAAGAAAATCACCTCAGATGTGGACACCTGGGTCCACCATCTCCGCCCTTCTGCCTCACCTGGGAGGTAACACAAGTGTGTTTTGACTCCAGAAGCCTTGGAGCTGTTCTCAGATGCTGAGTGTTCTTACCATAGCTCTTCACTGCTCCCCCGTGAAAGGATGGAGAAAACACGCTGATGGGGATGGATTTGGACTAAAGAGTCTTTGATCTGCTTTCCTTTAAAACAGAGCTGATTCCCTGGCTAGTGTAGCTCAGTGGATAGGTGCCAACCTGAGAACCCAAAAGTCTCTAGTTCGGTTCCCAGTCGGGGCACAACCAGGTCTCCAGGCAGGTCCATAGCTGGAGGCAGGTGAAAGGCAACCATACAATGATGCTTCTCTCCCTTTCGTCCTCCCTCCCTGCCCTTCTCTCTGAAAATAATGAATAAAATCTTTAAAAATACAAACAAAAATAAAATAAAACAGCATTGAGATGCTGCTGAGAAGGAGACATGGAATGAACACCAATGGGCCTCAACAAACATTCAGAGTGGAAAAGGCTTAGTCATGGCCTTGAGGAGGTCATGGTGGGGGTGGTGGTCCCTATCTATGAAGCTGAATGGCCTCTTCTGAATACTCATCTATGACATGGCTATTGTACTAAGTCAGACCTGCCTCTCCAGTGCTGCAGAGTGGCCCACGCCCTGCTGAACTGCCAGCGTGGTGCTCTCGGGCGGGAACAAGTTGCCATCTACTTCACTTCTCTAAGCCCCATTGACGGTGAAGTGGTTACAGGATCACAGGGAACGAAGGCCGACTTACAAAGCGAGGCTGGCGTCAGGGTGTTCTGCTGTGGGTGCCAGCCTGGGGACAGGGGAGGCAAGGGAGTTGGCTTTGCGAATGAGTAAACCAACGTTTCTGAGGGTAGGCTGGGTCTGAAAGAATTTGGACTCAGAATTTATTCAATAACCCTATAGAGGCAGTACAATAAGCAGCACTTATTTAGAGTGTACGGTTTGATCACTTTTAACCTATGTCTACACCCTCGTAGCCATCACCACAGTCAAAAGAATGAACGTTTCCTTCCCCCGCGAAGTGGTGCGTGATTTTGAAACTTGGCAGTAAGAGTTAGCCAAGTGGAGCCACGAGTTTTAGGTGAACATGGGAGAGGGTAATGGTGGTGGGATGGCCAAGAGGCTGATCCTCATGGTCAAGGGCATTCATCTTTTCACCTGAAGCACAAGGAATGAAGGAGAAGGCCCTCAAATGCCCACGTCTCTAAACGATGGAACAAATGAGTAGCAGAAATAGTGAAATAGCTCCTTGGGGCAAGTATTATGATCACTGATTTTTTAAAAAGAGGGGGGATGGATAAATTCTTATCTTTATAAGTTGAAGTAGCTGTGGGCCAGCCCAAAGGTGAGAAATCAGCTAAAGACATTCTGAATTCTCATCCAGATCTGATTCAATCACATAGAAAGTTTTAAAGGGGTTTCTATCTAAGCCCCTTTACTCTACTTTGAAGAGTAGCTTATCAAGTGAGCATCTAAAGTGTCAGAGCCACTTTGAGGACTTCGGGCAGTTAAGTCCCTGTGTCTAGAAGGGTCAGCAATGCACATGTCCTCTGACAAAGGACATGGGTCTGTTCATGCACCTGCTCCCATGTGCTTGTCATGTCACTCATCTGGGACAGTGATGGGGTAAGTATGATGAACTGCTGCCATGAAATAAGCTACCTTTGGGACATAATTTTAGGCTCAGAGGCAGTAAAAGGGCATAATTAATAACTGATGTCATTTACAAATCAATCACAGTCACTCTCCCACCCCATCCCTTGCATCCCTTCTCAGGCCATTAAAACTTAATGGATACAATTCTATTGTTGTCCAAATATCATCTTCCATATCTTAGGACCCTTCAGTGTTTCCAGGCTACAGGTGACCAATATGTGCTACCTGAAAAATCATTTTGTTTACCTTCTATAAAACCACATTGCAACTACATTAGTAATTAATGTCAAATTAATTGGAAGTCAATTCTTGAGTGCCTCCTCATCTGGGGGAAGTACACGGAAATCATTGAAGGTGGGAAATCATCCCCACTGTGGCCTTGCTCACATTGTGAAGTGACTATTTGTTGTATGATCCCCCAGCAGGTCACAAATGCCATGTCTGTTCTTATGGGCCAAGTCCCTAACCAGGTGTCTAGCACAGAGCCAAATAAATGTCTGTTGAATAAATAGAGGAACCAAGTTAGTCCTGTTGAACAATCATGTCACTTAACAGCCTTAAAAGAGGTAAGGGCCTAATATGTTTATGAATAGATCCTTTTCCTTTGGGTTCATTATTCCCTTAAAATGTAATTCCATGTATTGGATTATTCAAGAGTGATGCTACCTTTTATCTTTCTCATGCATTTTATATTGTTTTTAAAAGTGACTTTTAAATCAGTTTGCAATTTTAACATCTCCACTAATGGGACAGCTAGACTTTAGGTGCCTCCTGACATGATGTACTATAAAGTACACAGCTGAATCTATGACATACTTGTGACCCAAATTTTAACCTAAATTTAGAACTAACTTCTAGGCCTAGAAGATGAGTTATTCTATAGGATATCTGATCATGTCTCTTTAATTGGTCAGTATCATGAAAGAATTAAAAAAGGAAGAGGAGGTGATTCTAGATGAAAAGAGATTTAATAAACATAACAAATGCAATGAATTTTGATTGCATCTATGTTCAAGCAAAGTAGCTAAAAAGTAATTTAGGGACAATTGGAGAAGCATAAATATGGAGTATGGAATAAATATTAGATAATATTAAGGAATTATTGTTACTCATTTTAATTGTGATCCTGATACTTTAGTTGTTTTAGAAAACATCCTTACTTTTTAACAGGCGCCTACTGAAGAATTTAGGGATACATGGCATGTCTTTATAATTTTCCTTAAAATAGTTCAGAAAGAAAAAGATGAGAGAAACACAGCAACATGTTACCAAATGCTAAATATACATGATGGCACCAGAGAGGGGATTAACTATGGAACTGGGAGGTGAGCTAGGTGGAGGGGAGAGCAAAGTAGGATAATTAGGCAACTGTAATCACATAAACAATAAAATGTCTTTTAAATTTTTTTAAAAGATACAAGTGATGGAGGTTTTCTGGTGTGTTTACAATTTTGTATTGCCTCCCACATGTGGCTGTCATCTCACGATCTAAGATGGCTGCTGCAGTGCTTGCCATCACATCTGCATTCCAGAGAGTACAAAGGTACAATGGGTCAACTGCATGCCTCTTAAAGGTCTGACCCAAAGTGACCTACATTATTTCTACTGGTCATCATATTAGCGAGAACTTGGTGATGTGACTTCAGAAAGCTAGGAGGAAGGCTGGTCTCTGGAGCAGAGGTCTACCAGCTAACCCACAGGCTTATGATGAGGAGCAGAATCAACTCAACAACCGCAGAGTCCCCTCATGGACCCGGGGACCTTCACTTAGGAACAGAATCGTAGTGACCCTACCTCCAAAGACGCCTGGACAGGTTCCCTGGCAGGCAGGCTCACCATGCATGATATTTAAACTTGCTTTCTGTCCTATACACTGTCTTCTGGGATATGTACCATCCCTTCATAACTAATGCACATACATGCAGAACTCAATTTTGGGGACATTTGCCTATTTATGTAAGACTTGTCCAGTTTTCTTTCGAAGCCGACAGATCCCTAACTGAGATAGCCCTGTAGTGAGCCAGAAGTTGCTTTGGCCAAAGACAGGACTTGACATTCACCGTAAGTGCCCCAGGGTCCTCAGCACCTGAGCTCGCCCCAGGGTCCTCAGCACCTGAGCTCGTCGGATGAACTGAGTCAAAGCCTAGTGAGCAAGCCTGGAGAAGCCCAGTCGGGGGGTTTGTTCACTTCCACCTAGGGGCCCGAGAGCTCCAGTTACAAAGGACGGTGGGTTGCCTCGTACAACTCCCACCGCCTGCAACTGGGCAAATGTTCCTTGTTTCACAGGATTGGGGGCAACTTCCCTGAGTTATGGGAGTTAGAAACATGCCTTCATGTTAACAAACTCAGTCCAGGTAGTGCTTCACTGTTTTCTTTCTGCACGTTTTTACTTTCAGAAATGAATGTAGATGCTAAGTGAGGTTTCACATCATGCATGTGTCATTTCACACACCTTGACCACGGATCCTTCTAGAACCTGGTTTGTATTTCGAAAAGGAAAAATCCCCCCTCCACCTTCCCAATGTGCACCATAGCCTTTTGGTCCATATTCCTCCAGATAGTTTCTGTATGAATAAGAAATATATTTGAAAACATATATCCTTTTTAAATGAATAAGTGCAACCAGGCCTTATGTTTTGTTTACTTTTGTTCATGTAACAACATAGCCACTTATTCATTTAATAATTATCAAAGCTGTCTCTGTGCTGCCACTAAGGACCAAGGATGTCTCTTCAGGGTTTGATGATGAACTCCTTATTTTGAAAAATGGGTTCAGAGGATTTCATTAAAAGCTGATTTAAATATTCACCTACACTTTTAGGTTAGCTGTCGCATTTTTACTTTGACAACATTTCTCCCATTTGTCTAACATGGCTAGTGCAGATGACAGAGAATTCAGATGGCAATGAATTCAGCAGATGGGTTAATTATCCTCTTGTAATAGCTACCACCTGTCTTCTGAATACAACATTTCAAAAATTCTAATTGTTAATACATTTAATTAGTGCTGCATGCCATGATATTTTTCTTTTTTCTTTTCCTTATTCCCAGAGTTTTAGTAATTTTTGTTATCTCTTTTGGCATCTCAATTTCTGCCAATGAGAATAATAAATACACAATGTGGCAAAAGTAGGCTTGCAGTTGTTTGTATGGAAAATAGTGCAATAATGAATAAATAAGAAGGCAAGAACAAACTCTCATATTCACAACTGTAAACCTATTTTTGCCCCACCCTATGCTGTTTCCTATCCCCTAGGTTGTTTTGAAGATAGAATGAAGATGCAATGAGTTAATAATACATGTAAAGTGCACAATCAGTAATGCCCCACCTAACTCACTCATATAAGAACACCTTTTAAATGAATGGCTCCTTCCCTAGAGGATCAGTAAGTTGCATGTGATTTCTGTCCAGCGGAAAGGCTCACCCCAAAGGTGACTGGCTTAGTGCCTATTGGACAGGGGACAGTTTTGTGTCTAATTTGTAATCATATCCATGGTGAGGTAGGAAACATATCCTAGCTCGTGTTATTCACCAGCAGTGGTGACAATGATCGCACTATGGTTCTCTCAAAACAGCTCCCCAGGCCATTACAGCAGGACACATGGGCAGCATTCAGGCAGGGGCAGTGGACAGTGTGAACGCCTGGCTGTAGGGTGATGGGAAGCCATGTCCAGGCTGTGCCATGCGGGAAAGGTCAAGCTGCCCACCTCAACGTGTGTCAGCCTCTCTAACTTTTGGTTTGACCAAGTGGCCCTGGCATGCAGCTCACCCCAATCACAGAATTTGCAGGGGAAACTCTGGTCTGGTGGTTGCAAATGCGAATCTTTCCAAAGAAGCTCGGACCAAATTCCAGTGGCTCATTCAGTGGTGTGTCATCTACTTTGAACGGCAGGCGTGGTTGAAGTGCTTTGTCAATGGGATGCATCAGCCATTGGCCCCAGGCCAAGTTACTAAACTGTGTCTCATCATGCCATTCCCCTCCTGAAACCCCTCCTGCAGTTTCCTACGCCTACCCTGCCCTCACACCAGGGAAGGAAGCCAGGGCTTCCTAGCCTAGCCAACGGGTTCTCCAGAATCTGCCCCCAGTGGTCTCCATCGGCACTTCCGGCCTTTTCCCACCACAGGAAACCTATGCTCCTGACATTTACAGTTCTTTTACACTGCTTACTGTTCTCTGCATGCGCCTTTTTTACACACAGTCCTGGAGCATAATTTCCCCTAATTCTCCAGCTCACTCAAAGAACACTTCAAAAGTTAGGTCAAGCACTCGCTCACCCACTGTTCCCACCCGAACATGACACCGCGGTCTCCTGTTGCGGGCATGAGCCCTGGAGGGTGGGAAGGACCTGAACCACCTGGCTGCCCCTCCTACCCGGTCAGAAGCTTCAGCAGTCTTTTCCTATTGTCCCCACTGCCACTCCCCCTGGACCATACCTTCCTCCTTTCTAGAGTTGCCTCCTTTGCAGGTTTTGGGATTGAGTTTCATCCTTCTGTGTGAGCGCATTGCCTTCTGACTTCCAGGCGCCCCTCACAATTTTTCACTCTTATGACCTCTCTGACCTCCCAACAGAGTTATGCAATTTTTAAAAATACATTTTCTTAAGTTTCTTGTCATGGGAGACTACAGTGGATGCAAAGTGATTCCTTGGTCCAAGAGATGCCGTTTTTTAACAAGTGTGACCAGGAAACAGGCACCATCGACAAGGATGCCCTTGAGTTCCCAGAGCAGAGCTATGGCAACTGCAAAATTAGAACCTGGCCTACATCCCGTGAGCGGTCCTGGGACTGGCAGGAAGGACTTGAGGGAATGGTTGCGTTCTTGAGTCCCGGGCCTGTCAAGAGTTCATCTATTAGCCATTGCAATGACTATGACTTGGTCACCATTGGCGGTGCTTCCGATGGCTGGAAAGCATTCAGATCCATAGTGCTCAGGAGTTAAATCCATATCATTGATTGCAAGATGCTAAATGATCCCGAGGCACAACCCCTGTACCTGATAATTGCCATTTTATCAAAGGAAGGCATCTTTAAACAAGCTTTAATAAAAACAGTTCAATGTTTTGCAGGGGAAAGCTGGAGAATTACAAACGAGAAGTGGTCGCTGTGACGGAAAGAGGTTGAATTTATTTGCAAACTGATAAGGAGCCGTACGAGGCAGGAGAAATTGCCCATGAAAAGTCGTAGAGATAACAAGAGTACCCACGCTATTCCGCCTTCCACGGTTCCTCTGGGAAGGAGCAATGGGCAGCATCCCCCACCACCCATGGGCTCCGCCTGTCTGGGCCTGGACTCTACAGAAGGTAACGGTGGAAACCTCGGCACTCAGGGGTTCTTGACTTTGTGTTCTGTGCTGCTCGGGTCTAGGCGAGCCCCAGGGACCTGCATGTCTCAAGCCCTTGTCACGTTGGCCTCACCCCAAGTTTCTCTTCTCAGGGCAAGTGGACCTGCCCCTGGTGAAGCTTCACAATGTCCCAGGGGTATGGACATAAAAGTGATGTTTTTTACTGCCTCAAGTTTTCCAGGGAAAAAAATCCCAAATTTTATGTGAACAAACATAGACATATTATATAGAGTCAAAGGCAACCTCAACACTAATTTTTAAGATAAAACATGAGATGCCAAAGAAATGTTAGAATTGCAGAGAATGGCTTTAGGCTTGGTCTCCACACCTTTTGTGATATTTTCTTGACTCTCCTCTTGCCTTCTTTCCTAAAAATTTCATTGAAAGAGTTTAGGAAGCCATTCTAAGAGGGGCAAATACTACAGACAGGCTCACTTGATATCTATCACACCCTACTCTCTTCATCTTACCTTCCTGCCCTGCAGGCTCTGAGAAACTAAGAACTCCCCAGATTTCTCTGTAGCAAAGTTTCCTAAGTTTTACGGAGCTAATGTACCCATCTGAGACTACCTGAAAGTAAGGACCTACGTAGATTACTTCATCTCCCTTTCATCTGTGATGTCTAGACAGTGTCTCAGTGTCCTCTTGGCTAAGGACCTTACCTCTCCCTACAAAGACAGTGGAAACAGCATGGATAAAGGGCCAGCTCCCATCATGGCACCAAAAGCCATTCACAGCCTGGCCCTTGCCTGTCTGCCTCAGTCTGTCCATCCTCTTGTTGCTCAAGGAAATACCCTCAATCCATTCACTTGGAAGTGTCCAGGCTGTGAGTCTGTTGTCAAAATTCATGAGAGATGCAGAGGGTCTTAACCATCAGTGGTCAACGGGAAAGGAAGTGGATTCTAGAGGAGTTCAGGAGTCAGGGTCAACTCAGCAGGGGGACAGCAAAAATGTCAGGGCCAGAGAGATGATATCCAATTCTGACCTGGCCAATTCCCAAGTCAGGTAACAAGCTTGGAGCAAAATAAATTCAATGTTTGGAAATACTTAATGAGTCTTGTGGGGTGGGGGGAAGTCCCAGATTGGAGATGCCTCATAGACCAATGAAATACAGTCCCAAAACTTGGGAAGTGGATTGAGAATTATAAAAACAAGCAAGTTGGCCCTGGCTGGTAGTATAGTGGGTAAGGCGCCGGCCTGTGAACCCAAAGGTTGCTGGTTCGATTCCCAGTCAGGGCAAATAACCAGGTTGCAAGCCAGGTCTCCAGCCAGATCCCTAGCTGGAGGCAGGTGAAAGGCAACCCTCTCAGCCTCTCTCTTTTCCCCTCTTTCTAAAAATAATAAATAAAATAGTTTTTTTTTTAAAAAAAGCAAGTTGAAATGACAGGTCCCCTCACCACCAGTAAATGACCTGGTGGGCCTTTAGGTGTGCATTTCCTATGTCTATTACCAGTGAGTGGCACTCACTTTGTGTCCTTAGGAGCTTCAGCAGAGTTAATGGATCAACTATGTATAGTTTGGTTTATTTTTTAAGGAAAAATACATGGTTTAGGTAGGAGGTTTTCCCTAAAACTTCTCCTAAAATTTAAGCTGCCAAAGAAATACAATGTCCAGAACCTGAACAGAGCAAAGTAAGGAAATGGAAATGTGAAAAATTCTGTTTCCTGGCACTCACTCTGAAGCTTTGATATTCACTGTGATAAGTGATGTGTGGGGTCAGAGGGCAAGAGCGACCTTTGATCCAGGTGCCTGGCCTTTGGCAAGGTGCATGCTGGCAAGCAATCCTCCCCATGACAAGGATCAGGGACCATCCATTGATCAGTCAATCCACTGACCTACAAAACTTCTTGGAACTCTGAGTCCAGCGCTTGGCCATATAGATCAAGACATTCTTAGATCCCCTGAGCAGACCCACTCCCCCTAGAAGTGGAGGAAGCAGCAGCCATAGTTTGGCTGCTTCTCTTCCTCTCCCAAGCCCTGAAATTTGCAAGAGCAGGTCAGATGTTCTGGAAGTTTCCTGACCCCCAGGAAAAAACCCACAGGTGGGCTGGTCCACAGGATTAAACTGACTTGGGGAACTGTCCCATTCCCCTCCCCCATAACCACCACTAGCCCATCACCAGGACGTTCCAAATAAGTCATCTAAGTATAAGGAATGCCCTTTTATACAGATGTGTTTCATACAGGTTCATCAGGGATCCTTTTTTCATGTCAAGTGAACAGCCGCCCTCTCCCCTGCACCCCCCACCCGCCCCGCCCTGTCAGCTCAGGGAGCAACTCTGAACCCACAACAGGAAACAATGTAAAAGCCAGCAAATTGGGCTCATTTATGCTTATTTGATCGTTCATTTTTCACTTTTTATTATGGACATTTTTGAACACATACAAAAGTAGAAATAATCATATGACAAATTCTCATTCTCACCCTTTATTTTTTTAGCAAATTCCAAAGCACATAATCAGTTCATTAGCCAATCATTCAGTAGGGTTCTTTTATTAGAAACGTAACCACAATGCCATTACCAACACCAAAAGAATTCTCGATAATAATCTAATATCATCACATTTTATTTATGTTTAATTTACCAATTGGCACTTTTCTACAAAAACAAGCATCGCATTTCCCTCTCCTCTCTCTTCCCTCTCCTGGCCCTGCTGCTCAGGCGGGACCCCTGCACCCCAGCTAGGGACTCATTTCCATCCCTTCCCAGTGGCTCCAGACCAGGAGTATCCCTTTGTGCCCTTCCTTGAGGTTGTTTATTACTTTTAAGGGAAATTCCAAGTTATTTTCATAGCTCTCAAGCTGGAGAGAAAAGCCATTATAACAAATTTGAAATTCCAGCCCTGACTTCAAGATCCCTCCAGGGTACTCATTTATTTTCACTGCGGACTTTAAACATTGGGTCCTTGACTTAAAAGGCACCCTTGGATTTTGCTTATACGACGAAGTCACATTCTGCCATACCAATTATCCAGGCCAGCTTGTTAGCAAAAGCCTCCTCGCGTTCGGGCTGGGAGGTCAGGTAGAAAGCAGACTCTGCCCGTCGGCTTCATTCTCTCCCCGAGGACATGCAGCCCGCGTGGCGTTGCATAAGGGCACCTTCTCACACACCTGACCCCGTGGTCGGCTGGCGGGGTGCTTTTGCTCTCTTTCAAACCGCATGGCTCTCTCCCTGTTTAATGGCTGCCACGTTATTTTTTGATGCAGTGGGTATAGTGGCCAGTCGTGGCCACTTGTAGAATTTTGCACAGGCCCCGCAGGCTTTTTGTCACCGTTCTACAGCCAAAGTCCCTCCTATCTCCTTGGGATGAGGAATGGCCATGCCTATTTACATGCTAAGAAACTAGGTATTTTTCAGGAAAATGGCCATCCTCCACTGAGTCCCATCCCCCAAATTCCAGGGCTTCTGGTCACCCTCTTACAAGGGGACTAGCACCCCGCAGTAATTTAGGGGCTCATGGAGCAGCTCTGATCACATCCTGAGATTATTCCCAAAGAAGGTGGGCAGCAATTGCACCTGGAAGTGTGGGTCCAGCTGTGACAAAGGAAGTGGTTGATGGTTTCCAGCCCCAGACGGTTGGGCGGGTTCTAGTGGAAGTCAAAGCTCTGTCCGGAGGGGCAGCTGCTCTGGAGGTCAGATGATGACTTCTTCTCAATGTGGGGCCAGATCATGGTGGGGAGAGAGCCCTCCAGAGAGACAGATTGGACTGCAGGACGAACTGGCCCCCCACACCCGCAGACAGGACCACCTGCCCATGACAGGCGGCTCATAGCCCAAGGGCAGAACTTTCGGAGCTCTTCCTGCTGTCCTTGAGCTTCCCCTGGCTCCAAGGCCCCTGTCTTCCTCCTGACAGCTGCTGATCTTGACCTTTGTCTAGATCCCTAGATTTTTGTTCTCTAGTCTCCTCCTCAATAGCCCTCACTTCTGCTTTAACTAAAGCCCTGAATCTAAGACCTATTGAGCTAGTGCTCTCTCTTTCCCTACTCTTGACCTTCAGCTCCTCTTCTTGGACAACTTTCCTTCCTCTGTGTTTGCCCTTCTGTCTGAACCTGACCACAGCCCATCTGTCAACAGCCTCAGATCCCCATGCCCTGATGTACCCACACTGCATAATTACATTTAACAGTTTGATTTTAAGTCTGCACCAAAGAAACTTTTTTTTTTTAAAGATTTTATTTCATTATTTTTAGAAAGAGGGGAAGGGAGAGAGGCAGAGAGGGAAAGAGACATCAGTGTATGCTTGCGTTTCACCTGCCTCCAGCCACAGACCTGACTGGAGACCTGGTTTGCAACCTGGTTATGTGCCCTGGCTGGGGAATCGAACCTGCGACCTTCGGGTTCCCAGGCCGGCGCCTTATCCACTGTGCTATCAGCCAGGGCCAAAGAGACTTTTAATAAGATGATGGTGTTGATTGACTAAGAGGATGGGATTGCTGACTAGTGTTTGCATGGCCCTGCTTGGCATCTTTGATAGCCAACCATATCCATCCAGGTTTACATGCCAACCAAGGCTCATTAAGAAAAGAGTTTTTGTTTTGTTGTTTTCATTAATTCGGTTTGTAAAATAGAAGCCCCTGAGCCAGACAATGTCTTAGCTTTCTTCCAGCTTCAACATGTATATATTTGCAGTCTTGCTTTCACCAAATTGAATCACTGGAATAAATTTCACATTGCTTTTTCAGAAACGAACTGGGTTTTATGTAACTTTCCCCCCACAACCAAACGCTTTTCCAATAAGACGTGATGGAAACGCGAACAGTCAAAATCATTGAATCAATGCTGTTGCAAGGTGACATGTGACTGTGGGTCTCCAGTACGTGGGGTGCCCAGCTCTGCTCGGCCTGGGGAGGGGGGCTCCAAAGTATTTTCTTAGGACCCAGCACACCTGTGCTCTTACCCACATTGGAACTTAGGTAGCTGAGAAAATTCAGGAAGTCATGTCCCAACGTAGAGCTGGATCCGACAGCAAATAAACCCTACAAAACCAGGTTGTCCCTCTTGCTATACAAGCCAGGGTATTTTTCGTTGTGAGAGGAACTAATGAAATTTATTAAACAAAACAAAGAAATTACTTGACTCACGTAACCAAAAAGTCTGAAGAGTATCGGGCTTCTGGCATGGCTGAGCAGGGGCTCAGATGCTACCCGCAGGAAATTTTCCTCTCTGTTGTCTTTGCTTTCTTGTGTGTTGGCTTCTTGCAGAAACAGACGAATGTGACCACAAGCACTTGCAAGGTTTTTCTGCCAGCTTCACATCAGAGGAAAGAGCTTTTCTTGCCTTTTTTTGGCAAGGTCTTTCTTGAGATATAATTCATACATTGAACAGTTCACCCATTGGTGTAAGGCGATGGTTTTTAGTTCACTCACTGAGCTATGCAACCATCATCACCATCAACTTGGAACATTTTCATCATCCCTAAAACAAGAGCCTGTAGCCTTCATCAGCAAGTCCCCGTCTCCCACCCTCCCCAACACCAGCCCTAGACAACCAATCCGCTTTCTTCTTCTACTAATTTGCCTGTTCTGGATATTCCATATACATGAAGTCGCACAACATCTGGTCCTTTGTAACTGTCTCCTTTCACTTAGTTCATACACACACACACACAGAAAGTCACATTTTATGCCTGAGTTTTAGTGTATAGACTTCGATATCACTGCTTGTACAAGTGATACAGCAGACGCTTTATGTCATTCAAACATCTTATTTTATAGACTCAAACAAACACAAAAACAGGCTGAGACACAGAGCTGTTAAGACACAGGCCACTGGAAAAGGCCTGGATCTTCCCCCTTGGTCACCCAGGGTTCTCCTCACCCCACATGCCCACACGCTGTTCCTCTCTGGCCTGATGAGCTGAGTTTGATTCATTTCCAATCATGCAGTTCTGAAAGGTACAAGATTGCATGGGAATAAAAGCCTGGGACGATGACAGAAACAGTGTGATGACAAATGCTAACTCTCACAGAAGAAAATGTGCCTCATTTGTCCTGTGCGGGTCATTGGCTCCCACAGACACCGCATGAATTTCGGGTCCCCAGCCTCATGCATTATGGATAAAGATTGTCACGTGCAGACCGCAGGGACTTTGGCTTTTCCGAAGCAAAATCAGTGCTCAGCTTAATGACCACCGTCTAACAACTGTTGCCCAGGGCTGGGAAGACAGTAAAAATGAATCTGCGATAAGAGAGGCCGGCTTATCTTTGGGCCTTTGGGTGCAAGGGCGAGGCTGAAGGGCGAAACCCCACCCTGGGTTATCACCTGATCCTCTCCAATGCACCGGGTTTCTGGGCAAAAGATAAAAGCCCCCCTGAAGGCGGCCACCATCCGGGGATTACCCGGTGCCAGAGTGCACTCCAGTCACACCTGGGACTGCGGCTGCCTTCCCTGCACGCTTTCCTCCCGCCCCCGGAAGTCTGGCACGGAAAGACCAAAATCTGTTCACTTTTATTTAAACCAGCTTTTCCAGACTTGTCTGGGCGCAGAGCACAATTTTTTCCTGGCACACTAGTGCATCTTCCACGGATTTGACCTGCCCAGTAGTGTCTGGCTGTCCGTGAGCCTCCTAGGTCTGGGTGGTGGTGGGCAGCTTGGGTTCCTTCTGCTGGTTCTGGCAGATGGACAAGGTAGGAGAGGATTGTGGCTCCCTGCTCCCAGGGGGTCCTCGGACCACCTGCACAGGGAGCAGCCAGACCAGCCATTGCCAGGGTAACCCAATAGCCTGGTTTGCTCACAATAATTGGGTTGAGGCCTATTTTTCCAGGCACAGTTGTTAATAACCCTTTCGCTCTCAAAAGAGTCCCAGGTTGGACAATAAATTCTGGAGTCCCTCTGCTGTTGTGAGCATTTGCGGAGCCCTGCCAAAGGCTGCCTCCTGGCCAAGCCCCACAGACTGGGACTCACAGAGCTCCTGGAGTCTCAGACGTGCAAGGAATCATTGGCAAGCTGTCAACAGATCCAGGTGTGGGGGGAGTGGGGGGCTAGGTAGCCAGGATAGTGACTCAGGGTTGTTGCCAGCAGAAAGCCCCAGGATGCTAACGGCTCTTGGCCCACCATAGGGCGTAGCTTGGGTCACCCCAGACACAGATCTTGAGACAAGGGTTTGAGCACAGTAGTTTCTATGGAAGGTGGAAAGGACATGGGAAGGGGAAGGAGGGTACTTGGATCAGTCAGGGCAGCCAATGAGGTGTCCTATTAAACCAGCAACTGGGCGTAACCTTGAAAAGAAGTCTTCAATAAGGCAGTGTTGCAGAGCCAAGAAGTTCATACCCGTGAGTCAGCTGGAGGGCTGGCCCAGGATGTTAGTCCCCTGGTTCTTCCTCCCTCCCAGATGTAACCCCTTAACAGAGAAGGCTGATGGAAGTCAGGGCAACCTGGCACCCAGAAACGGTACAGTTCTCTCCATGAGGACAGGATGAGCAAGGACAGCACTGCCTGGGCATGGTCTTGCCAGTGGGTATGGAGACCACTGAGGTGTCCATTCTTCCCTGGTTTCCATCACCACCCACAAGTGGGCCTCTCAGCAAGGGTTCCAGAGCCCTCTGGTTCACTGTGACAGCCCCCAGCATCCTGCAGTGCTCACATGCTTTCTGTAGGGGACAGTTGTCACTTTGGGCTGCCTAGCACCCATGGCCCCCACTATAGAACCGTGTTGATCTACCACATATGACTTCTCCCCATCGTGTGGTGAGGGAATCCCTCTCCCCAGTCTCAGTCCCCTGGTGCTCCGAAATGTCCACCCCTTGTGATCACAAGGCATCTGAGCAAATTGTCTCTAATTCCAGAAGCTTCTTAGCGGACTGGGCCAGCGCTCTGGCAGGACATGGAGGCGAACTCCATGCACTCCGGGAAACCGGCTCCCAAAGAGCCCGTAATGATGGCAACAACGGGCATACTTGAAGCGATGATTAAGGCCTGAATGAAAAAAATAAAAGATCTTTTTTGTTTTTAAGCTCATTATGCCTCTTTTTGATGACTATCCCAAAAAGTGCTGTTCCGACAATTAGCTTAATTAGCAGATTATATAAATTAATGGTTTCCTAGTTTCATCCCAGGTCCCAAGCTGTGTGCTCAGCAGTTGATCGTAGCTCAACAAGGATGCACTTGTCCCGCCTGCCTTCCTCCTCCCACCAGCCTCCTTCTGCAGGAACTGGTCACAGAAAGCAGAGGACGCCTGCCTCCCTGCGGCCTGGGCGGGAGGGGGAGTCCCCTCCAGTCTGTGGGCCCAGTTCTGCTTGGACAACCATAGCCCCACAAAGCAGTTCCCATTGTTCGGGGGAGGGGCGGTGGGCAGTGGGCGGTGGGTGTGATCCTAACTCCTTATTCTGCAAAAGCCAAGTCCAGCCTAATCAGGCACAGGCAGCTCTCCCTGAAGCCACCGCTGTCCTACCTCAATGCCTCTTCCCACTCAGCATGTCAGATCCTACTTGAGGGTCCCGGCCTCTCCTCCGTGGGCCCCTTCTCGCTTCCTTTAAAGCCCTTTGCCTGCATTGCTCCTATAATCCTCACCGCTTCTTCTTCTTCTTTTTTTTTTAATTTAAGAAGCAATAGAACATTAGACATTGAACGAGGCACAATGATGTAGAATAAAACAGGCAAGTCCCCTGCCCCTCCTGCCTCCCTCCCAACCCCTCCCCGGGGTGACCACTGGACGGCTGTTTGCTCTCAGCTGGTTCTGTGCTCCCTTCTCCCACCCAGGGCTTCTCCGTGGCAGGCTTGCGGGTCCAGCCTCCGCGCTTGGTGAGCACCTGCCGTGCTGCCAGCCCCCTACAGCCAGTCTCGGGGTGACAGGGACTTTGTAACCCACGGAGTTAACATGCAGGTGTTGTGAATGAGTTTACTCCCCTCCTCCTCTTCCTCCTCTCCCTCCTCCTCTTCCTCCCTTATGCAAATTAGAGAAGTTTAATAAGTAGATTTCCATAATGTAATTCTCACTCTTTTGTATTTTAACCCTTTGTCCACTCTTTAAAATATATATGCATACAAATACCTCTATTCTGGAATATTTTAACTTAATGAAAAAAAATTGTAGAGGACAATACAACAAGCATCGCATACCTGTCAAACAAATGCTAATATTTAGACATATTTTTCCATATCCTTAAAACCAGAAAAGAGAAAGATAAAAACAAAGTAAGTGACAGGTTAAACCAAACCGCCTCCCATGTACCATTTCCCCACCTGCCTGCCGCTGTGAAGTACCCACCATGCTGTGTACTTTTCCTGCCCTGGTCCCCACACGGAGCCACTGGCAGAGGGGAACAGCATCAAGAGGATTTAACAACCAGCATGGTGCATTGTGCCACCCCGAGGGGGAACCAGCCGTCCACCATCTGGTTCCCCCAGCACTGCCCCTGTGCAACAGTCTCGTCCCGGTATTTCCAGGGACCATGCCCTGTTTTGTGGGTCTTCAATAGACCCTCTCACACTTTACTTCTTTCTGTGACCTGTTCTTTCACTCAATGTTCTGCTTTGAGATTCATTCTGTCAACACTTCTCAGTCTAGTCATTCTTGTAAACACCATGCTCTCTCCAGGGCAGGAGGGGACAGACTGATGTCCTGAGCCCTGGGGGTTACCTAAGCGTAGCTTGTCTGAGAAGGGCCGCAGCTGGGCCTAGAACCTGACGTGGTCCATGAGATGCTTCCATGAGGATTGGGACAAAATGGCTGTACTGCCACTTGCAGCATCTGTTTGCGGTTTCATAAAATCTGAGCATACCTTGAAAATAGAAATGTTATTATTGCTCAGAGAAAAAGGGCCTTCTGAGTAGTGAGAGACAGTCCTACGGGGAGAAGTGTGGTGCTCTGGGCAGAGGCCTGCTGTTTGTGTTTGTAGGAACGTTAGTTCACTCCAGCTGAGGGAAAACATTCTCTCTTTCCAGAAAAAAAAAAAAAAAAAAAAAAAGTCAGCTAATAAACAGAGAAAGAATGACAGGCCCAGAAAAGCATCATTTTACGATCTCTAACGCAATAACCAGTTCAGGTTACATTTATTCTTGCATGCTAAGTAAACCATTCTGTGAAACGCTGTTGGGGAAAACATATTCACACTGTGCCAAAGTGTCCCCTCATAGATTATTTACAAACCACAGAAGGAAAATGTACCTGTACAATGGAGGAATCTGGTAGAGCTCTAGAGAAATGAACTGATTAAACAAAGCATCCCTTACAGTGGGACAACCTGATATTATATGTCCCCAAAAAGGTGGATGCCCGAAATGTGTACTTGGAAGCTTGCAAGCATTTGGTCATAATTTAAATTTAAACGCTATCCGGGTAAGTAGAACAACAAGTCGAGTGAACCATAAGCAGTCAGATTAATCCAGATTTTATACCATTCTCTGAGATAACTGGCCTTGTCTCTTAAGGGAAAAAAAAAAAAAAGTGAATGGTATGGAGAAAAAGCAGAGGGTTGTCTGGATTAAAACAGACTAAGTGGATGTAGCTAATGTAGCGGGTGAAATTTGATTGGATTCTGGTTTGGTTTGGTTTAAATCAGCCATAGCCCTGGCTGGTGTGGCCCAGCCTGTTGGGCATTGTCCCACAAACCAAAAGGTCACAGGTTTGATTCCTGGTCAGGGCACATGTCCAGTTGGAGGTTTAGTCCCTGGTCAGGGGGTGTGCAAGGGGCAACTGATCAGTGCTTCTTTCTCATGCTGATGTTTCTTCCCTGATCTTTCTCGTTCCCTTCCCTCTCTCTGGAATCAATAAAAGAAGACAAATTTTAACCTGCCATAAAAGGCACTTGGGAAACAATTGGGAATACTTAAATTTGAGTCTGATGTTGGGTAATATTAGGGATGAACGTTAATCATCTTAAGAGTCATAAGGGCATGTGAGCATGTAGCAAAATATCCTTACTTGTAGGAGAGGTACGCTGCAAGAACCAGGGAGAAGTATCGTGATGTCTGTAGTTTACTCTCAGTAAAAACAAAATCCACACACATGGAGATCCAGCAAATACAGTAAAGGTTGACAATTGTTCAATCTAACCGGAGAGTACAGGAGTCTCATAGTGCTACTCTTCCAACGCTGTGCGCTGTAATTATTTTTAATAATAAACAGCCGGACAACGCAGTTGGCCACATCAAACCCCACCCCCACATTTTCAGGAGGAACTTAATTTCGGAGAAGCCAGAGAGCCCCGATGCTGAGGGAGACATTGCTCACTGAAGGGCGCCGTTCCGTGCGCAGGGGCAGACGGACCTACAGCAGAGACACTGAATTTCCCTGACATCCTGGCCCAGCTGATGCAGGCGAGGAGACCATCAACAGGTGCACAGCTGATGGGGACCTCAGCGTTCTCACAACACCCTAGGGTAAGCCCACAGGTCATTTCCAGTGGGGGACTCAACAGTCACACTTACAGTCACTCAGGTAAGTACAGGGAAACAGCACCACCGTGATTCATGGTGGCCCTGAATGTGTCCACAGAGGGAATGTCTTGGTGGAACATCTTGCAATCTTGTCAGCACACAGGATGGGAGGTTGTCAGAAGCTACCACAAGGCCAACTCCACGCTCCTCTCTATCTCCCCTGGGAGGTGGTCCTGAAAGAATTTCTCATGCCCTGCAGGTGCGGGTAAGGCATGGGATCTCTGCCTCATGCCCCCGCTCCTGGGCTCCGCCAGCTACAGTCGTGATCAATTTAGTTTCATCATACGTTGCTTCGCTTCAAGTCACAGAACTGACGGATAGACAATGCTGTGCGAGGGTTTAATTTTATTCTATGAAAGTCCTGTGTGAACAATTCTGTCTTTTATTTTACAGATAGGGACGCATGTACTGTATGGAATTTTATGGCCAGCTTTTTTCTTTTCACAGTCTTGACAAAACATTCACATGTCATGAAAGGATTTCTTTTTACATAAGTAATACCCCATTATTAGATACTTTTTTTCAAATGTCTCCCTTTTTATAAATAATGCTACATAAACATCTTTGTAAATAAAGAAACCATATTGGCTGGCCAAGAGATGGGTATATGTTTAAGACTTTCAATATGTGGCCAAATTTCTTTCCAGAAAAGTCTCCTGTAGCCTTATTCCAACCAACAGTGTGTAAAAATAGCAGATTTACAGTGTATTTGCCCATCTTATATATTGTCATTTAAAAACACTCTTTAATGGATGAAAAATGCTTTTTCATTATTGTTTTAATGTATTCCCTCGGTTACTAATGAATTTAGCATTTTTTCCATCTGTTTATTGGCCATTTGTTGTTCTCCTGTGAATTACCCCTTCACGTTCTTTGCTCATTTTTCACTTGGCATGTTCTCATATTCCTTATTGATTTGCAAGAGTCTCCGTCCGAGTTTAATGAAAAGTTTAAATCCCCAACACAGCTGTCACAAATGCTGACGGTCGCAGTTCTCTGCAGACCTAATTGTCTTAATAAAGTTCCACTAGTGACTCAGAGTCTAATGAACGTATAGATCTGATTGATGGTGCTTAGAAAAGCAACATAATTAGAAGTTTCCTCTCCCAATCAAGTGAGCCAACTAGATCAGTTCATCTTCCTATTTTTCCCCCTATTTTGAAAAACACATTTAAATATATCTCACTGGTCTTGGCAGAGTGGTGGGGCAGGGCACCAGAACCCTGTCTGGTTGTTACATAACTCTCCAATTAATTTAGGGTCTTATTTCCTCTTTTAGATTTCATGCTTTTGCATTTAAAGGGGAAGCTTCAGAGCTCTCGGGTTCATTCCTGCCTCTGCTGCCCCCGGAAGCAGGAGGGAGGACGTCACCTAGCAACCAGGGCTCTGCTTACCGACACACGAGCTTCCCCGGCCAAGAGAGGAGAAAAAGAGTGAGAATGAGAAGAGTCAGCTTTGAACTAAAGAGCTGTCGCTGAGTGAGATGCACTTGCAAGGGCTCTTCCCAGAGGAACCCCAGGGTCCAGAGCCATGATGCAAAGCTGGGGTAGGGGGGTGACTTCGCAGCAGCCTTTGAAGGTTTCACCTCCACCCTGAAAAGTGACAGGAAGCTGAGTGCTTTCAACTTGGGCCCGGAAAGAAGGTTCTGACTCCTCGTCCCCTCTACCCCTGAGTGATCTGAGACCGATGGCCTACTCTCTTGAAACTCCTGGTGCTCTCCTGTGGTCAATATTGGGGGACTACAGGGTGCAAGCCACCATGCCAAAATTTGGGCTTGAAGGTTGCTCCCTGGAGTAGGAATGTGCAAGACAACTCACTGGGAGGCTCCGGGACAATACTGTACTAACATCCATTTTCAGGGGATGCGTGGCCGGTTGGGGCAGGGGAGGGGGAGGGCTTTTGAGGAGAGCAGGGATCTACTGCATCTAGCTGAAACCACGTGTGTCCTGGGCCATGGCTCGGGGACTCTGCAGACCTTTCCTTTGCCTGGGGCATCTTCTCCCCACCTCTAATGGCAGGTCCCTGCGCACCTTTCAAGGCTCCACTCAAATCTCACCTCCTCCATGAAGCCTTTCCTGATTCTCCTAGGAGTCCCCTCTCCTCTCTGTAAGTCCGGGAGTAGTTGCTCCTGGTGCAGGTGGAGCTGAGCTTCCTCTACACGCTTCTGGGTTTATTCCCTACCAGGGGGGACATCACTGAGGGGAAGTGGAGCGCCCAAGCCCTTTCTCACCACACTCATTCCTGTTCATCACTTCCCGGTGGCATTTCCTGACACTTGGGATCAAAGGCCCTCTGCTGTCATGTCTTTTTGTATCCATGGTGCCAACCTCAGGGCCTAGAACAGAAGTATTCTCTGAAAAGTAGTTGGTTCTACTTTTCAGGAATGCAGGCATGAACAAATGTCCATCTTTTCTAGAATCTTGGCTTAGAACAAGCACACAATAGAAATGTACTTTCAGCCAATGAACGTCTCCTTCGAGCCTGTGATGGGACAGGACTATCCTCCCACATACCTTGTCAGGGATGAAGGTGGCTCTGGGGTCCGCATGAAGCATGTAATACCAGATTCACCCACCCCTTCCTGCTGCCCTTGATGGGCCCACGTTGGCCTGTGCTTGTAGGTTCAGTCCCTTGACCCACGAAGCCAAGGTCTAGCGAGGGGAAGGAAGGAGCCAAGTTCACGCAGCTGATAAAAGGCAGGGTGAGATGTAGAAACCAGGTCTCCGGACTGTTAGTCCTCTGTTTCTCAGGAGGAGCAGACCGGACAGGGTGCAAGCTGGGTTTCTCCACTGGGCCCTCCCACACAACCACACCTGTGCCTGCTCCCCCAGACACAAAGGCTGCCGTTCTCTGCCCAGGAGGAGACTCAGAATGCTAAGTGCTGCCTGCCTCTGCGGGCTGGAGCCACCTCAGTACGCTCGGTTCCTGAATGACAACCTGTGCTCTTTATCCTCGGCAATGATTGCTGTCACAGGAACTGGTCAGTCATGCCCACGTCTGTCCTGGTAGCCGAGGCTGGATCAGGCAGGAGACAGATCCAGGAGGCAAGGAGCCCATCACGAGATGGGACAAACAGGAGTTTTGGAGCCTGAAAGGTCTGAGTTCAACTCTGAACTCTGCCACTTACTGGCCCTGGGGTTTCTGGTTTCTCATTAGTAGAGTGGGAGTAATAACAGCACCCGTCTCAGGGAGCTGGTGTACAGTGAGGGGCACAAAAGGGGGTGAATGCCAGTGTCTCACTCTACAGTGGGCAGCTTTGCTTACATTGGCCTACCTGGTGCTTAAAAAGAATTGGAAGTTACACCTACATCTTGGAAGATTTTATATTAAAATCAGAATTTCCAGGTTTTTGTTTTTTTGGGGTTTTTTTTAGATTTTATTTCCTTATTTTTAGAATGAGGGGAAGGGAGAGAGGCAGAGAGGGAGAAAGACATCAATGTATGGTTGCCTTTCACCTGCCTCCTGCCACAGACCTGACTGGAGACCTGGTTTGCAACCTGGTTATGTGCCCTGGCTGGGGAATCGAACCTGCGACCTTCGGGTTCACAGGCTGGTGCCTTATCCACTGTGCTACCAGCCAGGGCTGTTTTTGTTTTTTTTTTAATCAGAAGGTCTACAACACTGAAGGGGGCTCCCTCTTCAGTTCACCGTAGTCCCTACCAGTCCCTATTGCCTCCCTGCCTCTGGTGCCAAGTGACTGGACACTTTGCATTATGCTTTTCCTTAGATAGAGTACATTAGATTTTTCTAATGCCTTTATACCCCTCCATTGTTTTCTCACCTTCCTGGCCTCTGTCAGCATTTGAGTTTTTGTCACTTGAAAATCAATTTACCCTGATTCAGTTCTTCAGAGGAGACCACCTGGGCGGGGGGGGTATTGAGGGTGGTTCTCTCTCCGGTTCTCTTATCCTGTGGAACTCACCTGCCACAAACCCTTTAAAATAGTGCATCTCACACTTGTTGTGGCCTTGGGCAACTTCCTTGACTTCCCTTGTGTGGAAGATGACTCAAGGTCACCTGGACAGTTAGCTGAAAGCCCAGCCGGTGGCCAGGTCGCCCAGCCCTCAGAGCCTGTCTGCCAAGTGAGCAAGTCACCAAACCATTTGATTCCTTGAAATATTCTGTTTTCATCGACCAGCTCTCATCTTGTCTCCATAACAGGATTTTACTGAATATTCAACTGTTGCCACCCCCAGCTTCGGACAACCGCAGTGGCAGCTGGAGGGGTGGGGAGGGGGAGGGAAAGAGGGAGCTGAAGAGAGAGGCAGGCTGCTGGGGGTGGGTAAGGAGAACACATTCATGAGACTATTTTCTTTATTATGAAAACTTAAAAATGCATTAGCCTTATGAACAAAAAACGTGAATGAAGAATATGTTTATGAGAACTCTCCTTATTAAAGAATATATTATACTCTTCTCTTTCCCTCTCTCCCCTCTCCTGTCCCATTAGGCCCCAGCGGCAGCAGCGGGGAACAGGAACAAGGACTCGCCAAATATCCTACACGATGTTATAAAGACGAAATGAAAACCAGTAAACTAAAGCGGAAGGCTTAAACAAAGCAAGGACATTTATCCAAGTTGCCATTTGGCCAATCGAGGAACATACTAGAATCCTCCTAGGAGCACAGAGAACGAAATGAGCTAATTAATGATTCTAAGGCCCCAGAGAACACTCCATAAAGAGCAACTATTGCCCTACTGCTCCGAAAGACACGGTTCCCCAGCTCATCACCCAAGCTACATCCTGAGTCACCCTCAACTCCTCCTCCTCTCCCTCACATGCAGCCAAAACCAAATCCTGCCTGCATACCTGTGACTTAACGAGATCCCCAAGAGTCTGCAAAGGAAGGGATTAGTAGGAGCCTGGAGAGTTAAGCCAGGAATCAGTTCATGACCAATTGAGCAGAGGCCCAAGGCCTGCGATGAAACCAACCTTCCCTGGAGAATGGTCCCTGGACAAACGCCGATGAACCGGGGAAGCCCAAGCGAGTCTGAGGTTGCACATGGCGAGAGGTGGGCTGCCCAGCAGAAGCTGGAGCCATTCCAAGTGCACATTACAGCCCTGCATGCCAAGTTCATGTTCGTGGAGCCACCTTGGAAGAAATCTGTCTCCAAGGGAGCAATGTCTCTAGGAAGAGGATGTGCTCACCCCAGTGAATCAGTCAATTTTCCTTCCGGTTTGTTCTCAGGTTCCTCTGTGGGTACGCTTATTCAAGCATCCAATAACTCTGGGATTTAGAAGATTGAATTTCTTATCTTGTATGGCTGAAGGCCAGGCCCAGAGAAATGACTCATTCTCCCAGGTCACTGGCCCTTGGTGGGAGCCTTTCTGCATGGCCAGTGCCTAGACTCCACTGAGACAGTGGGTTTCTCCCTCAGCCCAGCTCCCTCATCAAGACATGAGAAGCTTGAGTGCAGTCCTGCTGCAAAGGAGAATCAGGCCGAAGTGCCTCTAGGGGCACCAGCAAATTTTGTTCTTGATCAGGACTTATGGCCTTCCCTAACATTGCTGCAGAGGAAGGGGGAAAATTCCTCCCTGCATTAGCCTTAAAATCTAATTGAGGAAAATTCTGTTGCCTAGACAATGGCATATTAAATTGTTTAGCAAAAGCAAGAATTTATTTAAAAATTCTCTCTGATCTATAGAACTAGGGAACATAATAAATCTCTCAGGATTTTTAGCCATGCAGACAATATATCATGCTCAGAAATTGCATTACCATGTAGATGCGATGGGCGGAGGGCTGCCGGCTCCCAAAGCTGGAGAGCAATGCAATGCTCCTGGGTGGTCAGGCTTCCTGGGGTCAGGAATGCGGCCAAGAAAAGCCAGGTGGAGATGAGGCACATGTTGCAGGTACTGACGACCTACAGGACTGGTGACCTTGACGACACAGTATCATCTCTTTGAAGCCTCACCATGCACCCATGGTAAACCATTTGCTGTTTCGGTTTTGCTTTTGTTTTACTATTCATTGTATTAAGTTTCTCAGGTTGGCACACAGGAGAAGCCCGTTCCGGGTAGCTTACACAAGAAGCAGGACTTGCTGCGTCGGTACTGCAGGATCCCACCCAATAAAAAGGAAAGACAACCCTAGGTTGGAGAAGGGCAGGTGCCAAGGGCGGGTCTGCAGGCTCAGCAGCGGGTTTGCTGACCACCTCTCTGGGGTAGTGACATGCCGGTGACTCAGCAAACTCAAGATGTAGGCTCTCCAGTTCAAAGACAGGGGATGTGATGGAGTCAGCCAAGACTGGGTTCTCCCCTGGTCCTATCAGGAATGATCAAGGGGTTGGAAACATAGTGTAAACAAAACCTCCGGGGGCTCAGCTGTGTGGGATTTGTGAGCAGTTCTCAGAGGTGCAGGGTCCCAAAAGGAAGTCCCAGGGTAGCTGGAAAATCAGCAGCCCATCTCTTCAGGCTTCTCCCAGGCATCTCCATGCCGGGGGCCTACGGTGTCCATCAGGCCATTCACATAAGGGTGGCAGGGAAGGTGGCCTCTGAAATTTACCAAGGTGTGATCTTTTGGCCCAGTGGCTCAGGGCACCAGCAGCAAGGAACCTGTGTGTTGCCAAAGTTACATATCCGTTCTGCGGTTGTCACTCTGTTTTCAGGCGGCTGGTCCAGCTTACCTGGAGCTTCTGTTTCTTGAGACCATGCTAATGCTCCCCTGATGACCTTCCACCCCCGAAATACTCAGGCATTTGAGGATCTGCCCCAGGTGCTTCATCATGGGCCGCGCGGGCTGGCTCCAAGCTGACAACGAGAAGTAGTTTGATGGACTGTGTTTGTCCCTGTATGTAAGAGGCCTGTCAGCACCCCATACTGGAGCCAGGGGACCCTCACTTCTTTCCAATTCATCGGGTTGCACATGCGCAGCTCTGGTACCAGGTGGCCCATTCCTGAAACCCACTGGTGCACCAGTGAGGGCGGCCGGCATGCGCAGCCTCCGTGCTCACGGTGCCAGACTATGCTTTCCTGCCTTTGACCCTCTTTATAAATACCTACTCCCAGACCTGGGTAAAATCTTGAACTTATCTTTGGCAGATTTCAGTATTTCAAATTTTAACAACTCATATAAAGAAAGGTTTTTTGTTTTGTTTTTTTTAATTTGTTTTATTGTTGTTGTATTAAAGAAAGGTTTTTTTAATGAATTAACTGAATCATGAGATGATTAATTAATTTCACTTAAAATGACAAGGAAGGGAGGAGCAGGGCCGCATTTTCTGTAGAGGGGTCAAAGCCCAGTGTCTTAAAAATATGATTCTGAACTTTGAAAGAAACTGGAAAAAAAATGAAAACTAACATTGAAATGACAATGCACCTAAAAGGAACCTTAATTTATTGCTGGGATAATAAATTGGAACTTTATGGAAGAAAGAGCTAACTGAAATGACAAAAAATGACCCCACATAGCAAATATTTTAAAGGCCACGGCTGGTGGGAAAGTTGAAGTGATTGATTTACTGACTTCTTTGCCATCTCCCATTTCACAGGGTGCAGATCACTGTAGAATATAAAATTCTACAGAAATAAATCTGCCTTTGCCCAATTTTCATGGGAACTGTTATTTACATTTGCCTTTTCAAAATACCCCTTGGGAAACTCTGCCTAAAGGCTCAGCTCTGGTCTCTGGCTTCTTCCCTTAGAATCCAAATGGATCACACTCAGGTTTGCACTTTTTATTCTAATGTACATAGAGCTAAAATCAGCTGTTGTCTGTGAGGAAGAAGAAACATCTTTGGGATGACCGTACCCTAATGATCATTTTTCAATTTTGCGAAGTGTCAGAGAGTTAGGTGGCTCCATGGTAACAGAGCCAAGAAGGATCCCCATGTCTTCTAACTCTTCCCAATCTGTGCTCCTTCCAATAACTAGTTTCTCTCATTCCCCAAAGATCAGATTTATCTGGAGACACTTTAAAAAATGCCTCACACATGGAGAAAGGGGGATCAGTAGATACGGGGCCTGGCCCAGGATTAAGTATTATAACAGACACCCCAGGTAATTTTTATTGTGACAGTTCAGAGATGGTGCAGGTCCCCACACTGCCTTCTCTGCTGATTAATCATGTGTCATTGAGAAAGTTACTTCATCTCTTAGGCCTCCAACTTTCCAGCCATTGAATTGGGCACTAGGACAATGAATGACCTGCCTAAAACCTCCTTAGTGCAAAGTCTTTAATTAAAAAGCTGGAGACCCGATTTTCCAGCTGACAGAGACAATGGAAAATTAACACCGATGAGACACCAGGGTATGGGGTGGGAGCTGTGTGGACTTGCTGGAGGTCTTGTGCAGGCAGCCATTCCACCTTCTCGCTCATCAGACAAGGCTGAAGCCAAGTTCTTTAGTCCCTCCTGGTCTCAGTTCTGCACCTGTGATATGGTTATAGTGCATACCTACCTCATACGGTTCTTCAAGGTTTGAAAATGTTGCGTGCAAAGGCTTAAAAACATACTACTTGTAAAATTGGAGTTACTGTGGTAGCTGCTGGTGAAAGAAGTAATAGCAGTGGTAACAAGAGTCGTTCTTCATTTAGATTTCTTAACCCAGCTTTGATCCTTGTGGAAACCCAACCGGGAGGTCTGGCCCCGGAAGGAGGGCTCCTCATCATGCCCATTATCAGTGGGTTTGAATGGGCCAAGCCAGGAGGTGTTGTTAGGAAACCCTGGAGAGGCTCCTCCAATCAATCCTCTAACATTTGCTGTGTCCTCCAGCCTCACGCCCATGTTGACACAGTGGCCATTAGAGGATGACAAGGGGCCACAACTAAAAAGTAATGGGCTGGAAGGAGGTGGCAGGCAGCACGCTACTCAGTGCATAAGGAGATAGCACTTCCATCAGCCGCAGGTGTCCATTCACCTCTAGGTTCAGGCTGGGCTGAGGTCAGTGCCTGGCTGCTCTCGGACCCACCCTCAGGCACAGCCTGGGCTTCCCAACTCAGTAAGGAAGTTGCTCTCAGGGTGTCCAAAGCTTCCCGTTGACCTCAACATTGAGGGCCACCACCAGCAGGATGTGACTGTGCCATTCAGGTTATGTGGCTGGGAACTCAAGTACCTTTTTCTCTGATCAAGGGGGCAGGGTGGGGAGGGTGAGACACACAAAACCAGCCTGTCAGTCATAGAAGAACTTGAGTAAAAGTTCTGCCCCTGAAATTCTAACTCTTTCTTCTCCTTTGTGAAAGTGACCAAAAGGCAAACTACAAGAAAGGCTGACTTGCTTTTTCTTCTTTTTAATTTTTTTTCCTAAGGTCTGGCTTGCCCTTTAGGTGGCCATGATTCACTCGGTCCTTGACTTTGTGTCTAGATAGAAGAGAGTCACAGAGGGTTATGTGCCTTATCGTCTGCCCACATAAAGGGGTACTGTTCAGTCATTAAAAACGGCGCTGGGATCCCTGTTGTAGACCTGGAAATACGAAGACCACAGAGCATGGACTGGAAGAGCACGCTATAAAACTGTACACACGGTAGCAGTCACATCTGTAAGGAGAAGGCAGTGCCCCCACTGACACTGATACGGGAAGGGGTCACACAGAAGAGACTGACGCCAACCACCCCGTGTCAAGGGCTCTCCTCTGTGGTTGTGTTATGGGGCAAACTGCTTCCCATGCGGGGGTGGTAGGTATCTTTAATGTCCTTCTTTACGGCTATTGGCACTCATCAAGTTTTCCTCATCCCATACAGGTCGTTTGCATAATTGTAAAAGTGTGAAAAATGAAGAGGGGGCAACCGCGCACAGGCACACTTTGTGACGGTTTCTAAAATCCTGACAGCACAGGGGCAAGTGCATAAAATATGGAGCATTCATACATGGAATAGTAGCCGGCAGTGAGATTTCCTTCTGAAGAATCTCTAACAGGACACAGATGCTGTTGATAAGCTGGCTCTCTGCCCTCCACTCCTTCCCGACCTGTCCAGGGCCCGTGTCCTCTGACCCCCATCATGGCCCCGGTGAGCAGAGGTGCGGTGCCCATGAGCATGTCTCAGGTAAGGGGTGCCCTGAAAGCCTGCTGACACCTGCCGCTCCCTCCTGTGAGCCTCCAAGCTTTGACGGGGACCCCATGCGGCTTAACATTGAGGTTCAGAACTCTGCCTATGGCAAATGACAGCACTGTTGAAGAGGAAGAAAAACCTGTATACAGAAAAAAGGGCTCAAATGCAATGCAACCGGAAGCCTGGCCGTGCTGTCTTTGGGTTCTAGGATCATGGCAGATGCTTCTTTTTTCTGTCTCTATCTTTCACAGCCTCTCTAATGTGAGTGTGTGTTATTGATAACTTTTAAAGGCTTAATTAACTCTTGCCCTGGCTGGTGTAGCTCAGTGGATTGAGTGCCTTCAAACTAAAGTGTCACCACTTCGATTCCCAAGTCGGGCACATGCCTGGGTTGCGGGGCCAGGTCTCCAGGTGGGGGTGTGCCAGAGGCAACCACACATTGGTGTTCCTTTTTTCTCCTTTCTCCTCTCTCTAAAAATAAATAAAATCTTTAAAAACTTAACTCTGTGTCAGAAAGAGCAACTGTCCCTGGAGTCTCTCCACAGAAATGCAAAGAGGCCCTGGCCAGCGTGGCTCAGTTGGTTGGATCATCCCACAACCAAAGGGTTGCAGGTTCAATTCCCAGCCAGGGCACATATCTAGGTTGCAGGTTTGATGCCTGGTCTGGGTGCATGCGGGCGGCAGCTGATGGGTGGTTTTCTTCTTACACTGAGGTCTCTCTCCTTTCCTCTCTCTAAAAGCGATAAAATAGTGTCCTCAGGTGAGGACTTAAAAACAAAAATGGCAAAGAGGATAAGAGGGTTCTGTGGGCTCCTGCTACATGCTACATGGCCCATGCTGGATGGGAGGCCTCTCCTCTGTTCTTCTTTCTCCCAGGGTCTCTTTCCTTCTTTTCCCTATTTCATAGTCATAGACACATCTTGCTTTCCAGATCCTTCCTTCCAATCCTCCATCTGAGACTAAGTAATGGTAAGTCACAATAATGGTAAATGGTTTCCATAGGAACAGTCACGATATAATCGTACAAGAGATGACCTCTGGCCCAGGCAGGGTAACTAGCTGGTTTATTTTGCATCCTGCACCCCCGAATGAAGCAAACTCTTGTCCTTCTCCATCTGGAGCCACCAAGCAGTGAGATAATCAACAGGACCGAGGGAAGGCAGCACCCAGGAAGGCTTCTTTATTCAGAACATGCCCCAGCAGTTACAGGTTGCATCCGTCCAACCACCGGGCCAGAGTGTCAGAGTTCTGGCAGTTCATGGTCCAGGAAGGCCTACAGCAAGGAAACCCAGGGAGTCAGAGCTTAGGATCTGCAGGGATCCGGGGTGCCCCTGCCCCCCTCTCTGGCCCCTTTAACAACCCCCTTCCGGCCCGGGCAGCATTAGAGCGTGTCGCCTCTGCCTTGGGTGTGTTTCTCCAGGAGCTTGTGCATCTCTAGTACATCTCTTGCTGCACCCACCACATGCTAACATGAATGCTGGTTCTCCCTACATCCTCTTGCTCGCCACCCCGACCCCCAGTGTACACACCCCTTTCCACAGATCCCACACTGGGAGAGGGGGAGGCAGAACTGTGGGCTGCAAAATTCTCCCCAACACTGCAAGGTCAATAAAGCGAACTTCTCTGAAGAGAGCGTCAGAGTCCTGGGACTGGCCGGGGTCATAGGGTGAGCACTCAGCAGTCCCTAGATCTAGGCCAGTGCCTCATTCACCTCTACATGTACCTCCTGCACCCCTCACCTTCCAAAAATCCTTGCAGCCCCTCAGCCTGCAGGTCAGCTGGACTGAGCTACTCTAACCTCTCTCCTGGTGCCCCCAAAGGTGATCACCCTACTCTCAGCCCCAGTGCCAGCACCCAGCCACCAGGTCCCCTCATCCAAACCTAGCTGTGGGAGTCACCAGGCCAGCTATGGCCATTGGAAGTGTGTTTAGTGAGTCCTATCCCTTAGCGGGGCAGGCCACCATAAATCTTCCAGGGTCATTGGTCCCACAGTTAAAGATGGGGCTCTAGCCCCTGGCCACTCACAGATTTATAGCATCAGGGGAACATGCATGCACACACATATGGTATCTTCTGGAACCACAAGGCTGTCCGTGGCCCAGGCAGGCCCTACAGGAGACCCCAGGTTTGCAGGTTCTGGTCTCTACCCTTCCTATCTGCCCAGCTCTGCAGAGCTGCTGACCTGAGCTTCAGGAAACGCATGGCTGCTTGCTAGCTTATAAGAGCTCACTTCAGTGGGAATTCTGAGCAAGTAAGAGGCCTGGTCCAGCCTGGCCCGGCACCTCTCTACTCAGTCCTGTATAATCAAGATGATTTCAGCTCTTTGGTGCTTACTCCTGAGAGCCGGCCAAGCTTTCAATTAATTGGAAAGTCAAGACTATGTGTGAAAGATATTTTAAACACTCAGGAGATAGTTAACGTTAATGAGAGGACTCCCATTTGAAAACACGACCTATTAATATAATCAGTGAGGAAAACGGGTTAATGGATAAGCTGTGTTGAGATCATTAATTAGCCATTTGAAAAATATAAAGCTGAACCCTACCTTACTGTTGATACCTAAAATAAATTACAAGGCCCAAAAATGTAAGACTACAAATATCAAACCATGAATATTCTATTTGGTAACTGAATTAGCAAAAACTTAATGTAAGCTTTATTGTGTGCCAGACAGTCTTGTATTAGAGGAAAACATGGCTTCATTTCTTTACAATCTTGGAGTATGGAAAACTTTTCTAACAGGAAGATTTCATAAAAACTCAGAAGCTACAAAAAGAAAGAAAAGATCAGGGGATTTGATTCTGTGAAAGCGTGAAACTCCTTGGTGATGAAAATACCATATGCAAAGTCAAAGGGCAAATAACAAACCTGAAAAAATAGTCTGCATAGATATGAAGGACAAAGGTGTAATAACCACAATTTACAAAGAACATGTATAAAATCAATAAAAGCAAAGAAAACATTATTATCCCAATAGAACAAATGGGCTAAGAATATAAATAACCACTTCCCAGGAAAATAGCTAATAAAGACTGACAAGATACCTAACTTATTTTGTAATTGAAAGATGCAAAGCAAACAGAATGATTTTTGACAAGTCACGATTCCCAAAAACCACACAAGTTTTAATGCTCCAGGCTGGAGAACTGGGAGAACACAGGCCCCTTACGCAGTGTACCCATCTCTGATTGCCAGTTTAATAATCTGTCTCCCACTTTTCAACACAGCAAACGGTCCCAGTAAATCTTCTACAAGGGATTTCCCTAAGAATATGAGGAGAGACCCCCCCACCAAGAAAGGAATTTATTTATAAAGACTATGTATTTATTCTTACATGTTGAAACTTCAGTCACCTTCAAAGTACTCTCCATTTGATGCAATACACCTATCAAGACTTTTTTTTAAATATTTTATTTATTATTTTTAGAAAGAGGGGCAGAGAAGGAGAGAGACATCAATGTATGGTTGCCTTTCGCCTGCCTCCTGCCACGGATCAGGCTGGAGACCTAGCTTGCAACCTGGTTATGTGCCCTGGCTGGGGAATCAAACCAGAGACCTTTGGGTTTGCAGGCCGGTGCCTTATCCACTGTGCTACCAGCCAGGGCTCCTATCAAGACTTTTTTCCACTGCTCAGAACAGGTTTGAACTTGTTGATTTTGATGCCTTTTAGTGGTTCTGCTGGTTTTTGTCTCACCTTTTATGCATGGGCAAAATGTTTCCCTTTGAGGACATTTTTATCTGGGGAAACAAACAAACAAAAAAATGTTGCTGGGGTGAGATCAAGTAAATAGAAAGGGGAGGGAATGGAGGTTATGCCCTTTTTGGTCAAAAACTGCTGAATACTCAGCACAGTGTGGGAAGGTTCTCTCACAAATCACCCATCACGAAATGGGCAAATATGTTGAAAGAGTCTCCAAAAACAAAAAAATTCACTGAAGCCAAATGCAGCCTCTCACAATACCACCAGCTGGTACATTGATACAGATGGGTTCCTAGAACACTCACCTAGTGGGGGAAGCCTGTACTATAAAAGGCCCACCCTCCAGAAGATAGTATGTACCCTGACCAGGAATTGAACCTGCAACTCTTTGGTACACAAGAAGACACTCCAATCAACTGAGCCACTTGGCTGGGGCAGTTTCCTCATTTTAAAAATGGGGATAAGAAAACTCATTGCAGAGGGATCTGTGAAGATTAAATGGTGATTTTTATGTGATTGTACAAAACCTACACACTAAGTCAGCAAAGAAGTTGTAACTATCATGAAAGGATTCCCTCTATTGTAAGGTGTCTTCTAATGTCTTTCATTGCAAGTTGTATCAATGATTTATTAACAACTTTGGGAGATGACACGTCAGTTGCAAGACAAATTGCAGATGTGAGTATATTAAGATGTAAAATATGGAAATATGACATTGTCTCTAGATCTAACTATAGATAACGATGCCCAGAATCAACCAGGAAGTCCGTTATGAGATATGGGGTGGATGGGAAGGCATCAAAGTGAGGGAAAGGTGGAAATTGGTGGTGACACAGTGTCTACTGGACAATGTAGACCCACCATGGAGGTAATACCCGTACATCCCAAGAATGGAGAGTTTTAATGTACTCCAGGCGTGTATACCAGTAAAATCTCCAAATTGGAAATTGGGCCAAGAGATGTTCACACCAATCTAGGCTAAGGTGGACACTGAGAAGGGAATCTGACCGCCACCCAAGTAACAGTGAGCAAAGATGAGAAAAAGTCACACAACCTATCTATTTCACAAATATGGAATATGAGTAAATCTGTCCTTATTCAAGGAATGAAAAAACTAACATGGGGCCTATGGGAAAATATTATAAGAAGAACTCTTATAATGGTTGGGTGGGGGATTATAATGAAATTCAGAAAAACATTCTTCTGAAGACAGCATACTGCAGGATCCAGAAGTAAATTTGTTAAAACTAACATCCTCAGTAAGCTACAGCCAGACATAACCTCTGGAGAAATGCCATGGAAGAAAAGAAAGATTAAAAAGGAAAAAGAACACATAACAGTTTGAGTTTTTAAAGGAATATGGATAGACTAATACACAATTGCAAAGAAACTAAAAATGTAATAACTAAAATTCAAAACCTACTCGTGATTTCAAAACCACTTTTAACCATTGAAACTGGAAAAGAACACTAACAATTTGATTAAGAGTATCTCAAAAACCTTAAAGAAAATACCTCACACAATGATAAAATATTGAACTTCTTACTGTAAGATTGGGAATGAGACAGGGATGTCCTTACTATCACTTCTACTTGACATTTACTAGAGATCCTAACCAATGCAACAAGACATGAAAAAGAAAGAGAAGCATTGTAGAGCCAAATATGAAAGGTAAAACAATAAAGCTTTTAGAAAAAAATTAAGAATAATATCCTTATGACCAAAGATTACTTTAAAATATATAACAATAACCGTAATAAATTAGACTACAATAAAACTAAGAACTTCTGTTTATCAAGACTCCATTAAGAAGATGTAAAGATAACCCACAGAATAAAATAAGATATTCGCAATATTAGTATCCAACAAAAATCTTTTATCTAGAATATATAAATGACACCTAACAAGTTAATAAGAAAAAGACAGATAACTCAATAGAAAACACCCTAATGGGCTGTCATAACATGCAAGAGAAGTAAAACAAAATAGCTATTAATTTTTCAAATGCCAAAGATTTTGTAATTAGTGAGAGTGTAGCAACTAGGCATCTTACTAAACTGTTAGTATTCGTATGAATTGATACAAGTTTGCTGGAGAGTCATTTCACAACATGCATTAAGGATCTTTGAAAGTTTTCAAAAACCCTTCTGGGAACATATATGAAAAAAACATAATCAGAGATGTACATATTTTTATTTCAAGGATGTGCATTCTAACATCCGTCACCCTACACAAGATTTGGGGTGGGGGGAAGGTATTTAACTTCAGGCAATTTGGTTGATAATTATTTCCTTCTTTCTGTGGCGTCGGGGTTGCAGAGCTCAGTGGTGTTACCCTGCTGGTGAGTAGGATTCCTCTAGTTTGGGACTACAAATAGGCAGGAAAATTAAACCAAGATTAAATGAAATGGATGAAAGTCATCAATACAGCGTATTTAAAGGTGCACCACTTACCATGCTCCCATTCCTTTTTTCCCTTGTACAATTTTCTTTGCACATTCAATTGTCTTATTTAAATTTGGATTCAGTAAAGCTGTGGAGAAAACAAAGTGGAATGATACCCTACCACCATTTGTCAGCTAAATCAGAGCATGTCGGGAAGGTATAAGGTGCTCACATTAGAAAGACTCCCACATGATTCCAGGAATAAATCTATCCCTCGAGCTTTCTCAGACAATACTGACAGGTAGAAGGATGAGGTCCTCTGATGCTAAATCTATTGACCTTTTATTGTAATTCTTACATTTTCATTAAAAAAAAAAATGTGTATACTAAATATTCTGTGCTAGGCCACATTGGAAGTAGTGGAGACAGAATGATCAACGTGAAAAGTCCCTGCCCAGGAGCCTGCTGTCTGAAAGTGGGTAAAAATTATAGTCAATCATACCACAAGGAATACCTGCAATGGTGAGGAGCGCAACTTGATGTGGGAGCATGGAAAGCCCCTCATTTAAGACTTGAAGGACGAGAGGAAAGGATTATCAGGTCAAGTGACAGCTAAAGGAGTAGGTAAGGAAAGGGAGTTGAGGGAGGCTTCATGGCTATGCGTTCATTCATCCCTCCATTCCCTCCTTGGAATGCGGAAACCAAGACCTCCCACCTGGGGCTCCAGCAATACCTTCTTGCCTGCACTACCGCCTTCCCCCTTCCTACTCTAGGCTGACTGCTTCTCTTTATGCCATTACTTCAGTGCCCCCGGGTCTCCCGGAAAACAGAACCCCAAATCCTTAGCTTAGTCTGACTTCACCACATAGGACTTTCCAACTCACCAGCCTTACCTGCTGTTGCTTTCCTCCAAGGTCCCACCACTCAGGACGTGGCAAAGGGCACAAGATAAAAGACGGCACCCTCCCTGAGGGTGGGCTCTCCCCCCACCATGCTCACAGCTTGGGGGTCTTATGCATTTCCTCTGGCACTTAGTGGGTGCTCAGTAAATGTTCATGGGACGAGTCAGTCTTTTGGAACCAGCTCCTCCGGACCCCAGGTACTTGGAAGCTCCAGGCAGATGGGCCCTCTCCTGTCTCCCCCAGGGGCCTCTTCTGCCCCCCAAAGTGGAAGCTTCTCTTCCCCTTGAACAAGAGTGTGGTGCCGAGTGTGGGCGATGGCAGGCCAGCCGGAGCCCTCCATGCTCTCCCTTTAGGCTCAGTGGACTCTGATCCCTGCAGCTTCCTCTCTGCTTCCTCTCAACATGGGGACACCTTCCCAGCCCACCTTCTCTGGTGTCCATCGCTCTGTGGCAGCCCGTGGCGCATGGTGCCTTCCCTGCCTGCATACCTGGCGATGCAGTCCAACCCCTTGGAGACCTCACCGTGGATTTGTCTCAGCCCAGCCCCTGCCAAGCCCTCCTCCTCCCTGCTTCGAACGTGTAAGCTCCAGCCTTCAGGAAGGCGACCTCTTGAGCTCCACGCTGCGACCCTTGTGGAACGGAGGGAGGGCACCTACCGGAGCAGGTCACGTGGCAGAGGTTCCTCCCCTTGTCACACCAGCCAGGGCTGCGGATCTGAAAGAGGCCGAAGCCCACGTAGGACTCTAGCGCGTTGTCGTAGACAGCCTGGGGGTTGAACTTGCTCTCAAAATACGCCAGGCACACCCCTAGGATGGAACAGGAGGGCGCATGTCGGGGGAACCTGGGCAAGGGGCAGGGGGAGAGGGGGCCGGGGGGCAGGGGGCCGAGTGGGGCTGACTCACAGTTTTCAAGGCTGTAGCCCTCGAAATTACTCAGGCCTCCTTCCTTGAGCTTCTCAGCCACCTCGCAGCGTCTCCAGAGAGCAGCGCCACGCGGGACCACGAGGCAGCCAACGAGGGACAGCACCACAGATGCCTTCATCTCCCCGGGCCACAGCAGCCTGGTGAGCCGGCCCAGCGACAGATAATTTCTACCAAGGTCCCAAGGACACTGGTTCCTCTGAAGGAAAACAAGGGCCCTGTGGTGGCCGGGTGTGCGGCTCAGCACGTTCAGAAACTTGGGCGACCCTCCAGGCTTCACCACTGTCCTGCTTCCTATCCTAGTAATTCTCTGCAGCCAGTTACCGCCAACACCAGAGCGGAGGCCCGCCTCCTCCTCTAAAGTTCTTATTTTCTAAGGAAATTGCTCTGAATTCCCACTCAGCTCCCTCCCCACCCGCACGTCTGCTCATTCTTCCCATGCTGTCCTCCCTCACGGCTCTGCCCGATGCACAGGCCTCTACGGCGCCTTCCCCAGATGTTGCTCCACTTTGAGGTCTCCACCCCAGGTGCCACCTCCTGGAAGTCCAATGCAATCCTTCAAGAACATTCCCTCTCTTTAACCCTTGTTGCCCTCAGAATCACTTTCTAACACCTAGCCAGTGGTTGTCCTATCTGTCCTGTGTCCCATCCCTCAGACTGGAATATGCAATTGGAGATTACAACATATCTCCCTCATACATGCCCTACAGCCCTTAATGATGCATAAGTATATGTCCATTGAACAAGTAACTGCACCCTCCTATTTTATTCACAGGTATACATGCGTATCCTCTAGCCTATATTCACCTACACCAGGGATTCTCAACCTGGACATTGGGCTGGAAAAGTCTTTGTTTGGGGGGGAGGGGGTTGCAGATTTCCTGTGAACTGGAGGTTGTGTAGGAGCATGCCTGGCCTCCAGGCACCGGTAACTCAACCCCCGGGGTGGGGCTCCCAAAACTGTGTCAAGACATTGCCAAATATCTCCTGGGGGATGAAACTGCCCCCCTGTTGAGAACCAATGACCTAAATGTCTGACTTGGGCAAAAGTTAGAAAGAAATAAGCAGATTCATAAATGAGAAGATTTGCATTTTCTTTTTTTTTTTTTTAAGATTTTATTTATTATTTTTCAGAGAGAAGGGAAGGGAGAGAGGCAAAGGGAGAGAGGCAGAGAGGGAGAGAGACATCAATGTATGGTTGCCTTTCACCTGCCTCCAGCTACAGACCTGGCTTGCAACCTGGTTATGTGCCCTGACTGGGAATCGAACCTGTGACCTTTGGGTTTGCAGGCTGGCGCCTTATCCACTGTGCCACCAACCAGGCCAAGATTTGCACTTTCAAGCATTAGTTCCAACTCACAGGCTGCATGACTCGTGACCACCACGTCAAAGACATCGTGGAGGAAGGCCTAGCCTATGAGTGTGCAGAGATGGGACTCAGGCTGCATGAGCCCAAATCCCAGCATTACCCCTCAGTGGCTGGGATCTTCCCCAGCAGACTGGTCATTGGGAGGCCTGTCCCCTGTTCTTCCAAAATCTATCCACCTCTCGCCGCCTCCATGCCATCCTAGTCCAGATCATCGCCCCCTCTGACTTCTGTTGAGGTTTCCTAACTGTTCTCCTTCACTCCATGTTCCTCTCTCACTCCCCTCTCCCCATTCTCCACACAGCACTAGAAAGATATATTATTATCACATCACTCACCTCCCATTGATTCCCCTTGTACTTCAAATAAGGTCCCAACTCCTCAACCTGACCAACTTCACATTTGTCCCCTCCTTGTTTGCCCTCACACCACCACATTCACCTTGCAAGTTTTTCTTTGGACTTCCCAATCTCATTCCCACCACAGGCCCTTTGCATGTGCTATTTCTTCTGCCTGGGACATGACACCCCCACCACCCCCTAGCTTGCTCTCTCTGGTCATGGCCTCAGCTCAGATGAGCCAACCACCTCACATAGGGTTTCCTGATCACTGTCCATCACAAACAAGAGTTCTTATTTTCCTTCTCATAGAATTCAATTTTAGAAATTACCTTGTTCACTTATCTAGATCCCATTACCAGGGTGTGAGCACCGGCGATGTTTATAGAAATCTGGCCTGGTTCTCTGCTTAATCCCTAGAACTTAAAACAGAGCCTGGTGCACAGTAGGTCTTCACTAGATCTCTCTGGAATGAACGACTAAACAAAAACCTAGTCCTCCCAACACAACTGTGGTCAGATGAGCCGCAAGTACACTTGCTGATGAGTATCACCCGCAGCTGTCCCAGTTCCTGCCCACCAAGCACCTGCTTACCAGCCCACCAGTCCTTCCGCAAGTCCTGGGGCCTTCCTGGGGGCGGGCAGCAACCGCAGCTTCAGTCCTCGTTAAAGGAAAGTTGTTCTTGCTGCCCCACTCAGTCCCCTGGATTATTCAGATGCCGCTTCTTGGTAACCTGTTTACATTCACCCAAGAGCTTCTAAACTGTAAGTCCTTCTCCACGGCCTGCTCTTCTAGAACCTTTTCTATGACATCAGTTGCTACCCCCCAGAACATTCTGAAGCCGGGACTGGCTGGTCACCATAGTATTTGTATTCATCATCTGTTGCTGCTGTTAACAAGTGGCCTCCAGCTCAACAGCTTAAAAACACAAATTTTTATCCTCAAGTCTATAGGTCTGAAGTCTGAGATGAGTTTTATGGGCTAAAATCAAGGCATTTGGCAGGGCTCTCGAGAAGGATCTGTCCCCCTTGGTCATTCGGGCTGTTGACAGAACAAAGACCCTTATAGTGGTAGGACTGAGGTCCCATTTCCTTGCTGCCTGGCCACTGAGGGTCATCCCTGCGTAGGGCCATCCACATTTCTTGGCTGTACCTCCCTTCCTCTAGGTTCCAACCTAGCAAAAATGGGTCAAAATCCTCTCACACTTTGACACTCCCCAGCTCCTCCTTCCATTGTTGTGTCTCTCCGATTCACCTTCTGCCTCCTCCCCCACTTTCAAGGACTCATGAGATAAGACTGGCTCACCCTGACATTCCAGGACAATCCCCCTGTCCCCAGGCCCTCAGCCTTCATCACATCTGCCACATCAATGACCTATTCAGAGGTCCCAGGGCAGGGCAAGGACATCTTTAGGGGAGCATTATTCTGCCTGCTACAGCATTCTTCTGGGCCCACACAGAACTACCTTCTACTGTGGAGCAGCAGGAGCCCCTGTTTTGCTCCTCTATCACAATGGGGTCATGGTCAAAGACAGCTTCTCTTGGAGCCTTGGCAACCTCATGTGCGACGTGAGGGCGTGAGAATGGAGTATCTCTAGGATCCTTTCCAGCTCCAAAAAGTAGAGAATCAGGGTAATGTCGGTCTTTTGAAAACACACAAGTCCTTCTCTCTGACTCAGTTATGGCTGGTAATTAGTTGATTGATTGAAAGGGATAAAGTGGAGGAAAAAATAATACCAGGCCATAAAACCAAACGTAAACTCATAAATGCACATTCGCTCAACCGTCATTAGAAATGGCCTTTTCTTAGCAATCAGTTACTGACTGGAGCACCAAGGGTTTTTTGTAAGTCAATAAGGCAGCTCTCTCTATACTAATATAGAAAGACATTTATGGAATATTGTTGAGTTAGAAGGAGGCTCAAATCAGTATCTCAGTATGCTATCATTTTGCAAAATGATAATATACATATTTGCTTGTTGTGTGTAAGGAAAAAGAGGCAAGCAATTTAAGGCCATGCTTGACTCTTATTTCAAAACAAGAAAATAACTTACTTATTCAAACAATTAAACAAAACATTTGAAAAGATTTTAGTGGCAAAGCAGAAAGTACACTTTGAATAACTGTTCTCATCCTGGGAGTTTTACACACACACACACACCCCCATCAGACAATTTGGCAGCACGAATCTAATTAGAACTTCCGAGAACTCATTTGTTTTAAAATTTGGGAACAAGTGCTTAGACCTGTGAAAATAAGCAAATGGTTGACCTGCCAAATTAAAGGATGGTTCTAGCCAGGCACAGCTCCTCCTGCCCTGCGAGACCAGGACATCATACCTCTGTCCGTATTCATTTGATCTTTAAAAGAACCGTTACTAGGACTGTGTGCTAGGTCCAGGGTGGGCCCCAGCAAGAGACCAGACACAGCCCTACCTTTAAAACAGAAGGGGCCTGCCGGGCTAATGAAGAGGACAAGTGTGAAAGGTAAAAGGTAGTGAGACAAGGGGAAGAGGAAGCACAGAAAACGGGCTGACCCAGCCTCAGAGTGATGAACCCACGCTGTAGGGTAAGAGGTAAGATTCTGCCAATGTCTTGTGCTGAACCTGCGTTTTGGGAGGACAAGGCTGTCCCTGTCATTATAGAGAATGTGGTGGAAAGTCACACTTTGCCCCCACAGTGGGAACACCCTAGATTTTCTATCTGTGGGCTGAAGGGGGGTCCACCCACGTCTCCAGGGTGGAGCACAGGACCAAACCTAAGCCAATCAGCACATCCCATTCTTCTAGGTACAGGGATTGGGTCAGCAATGATCAAGTGTCCTAAACTGGGCCCACCTGAGAAAAGCTTAAGATTTTGATGGAAACAAGTGGAAAAGAGGCATGTTCCACTGTTTCTGAACCTGCAAGGGAAATACTAGAGCTTCTGAGACCATTGGTTCACCAAGGGGGTTGACCCTACTGCTTCCCAGGGGTCCAACGTGAGGTGTCCCTGATGTCACCCCAGGGAAGCAACACAACATCACCTTGGGTGTTCTTACCAGAACTATTTAACCTGAATGACAAAGAGACAAACTCCAGAATGTGAATGTTCTGAAGACTCAAAATCCTAAAATCCCCCAAAGAATTCAGCGTTACAAGGTTTGGAGGGAAGTCAAGGATTGCACTTCTCTGGGGGAGACAAAAGCTGATAAATAGCCAATGTCTATACATCTTGACTGGACTGTAGATTTTTTTAAGAGCATAGCTATAAAGGACCAGTGAGAGCCATTCGAGCGTAGACTGTGTGGCGAGTGGTGTTTAATTGCAGTAAAGCTGATTTTCTGAGGATTAATAATGATACTGAGGTTAGGCAGGCAACTGGCCTTTTTCTTGGGAAATGCAAAATGAAGGATTAGGCGTAAAATGTCACGATGTTTGCAGTCGACTTCCAGAGCAAGAGTGGCAGGGTGATCATAGCAGGAAACCTAGAGAGAAGTATAAAGGCGTTCCTTACGCCACCCCTTTAACTTGAAAAGTAAGCTAATTTTTTAAGAACCTAAAAAAGAACTGGAGCTCGCAAGTCAGACAGTCCTGGCTCTACCACGTGTCATCTGTGTAACCTTACGGCCATAATTTATTCTTGCTTCAACTCTTCACCTATAAAATGAGGATACGGACAAAATCTACCTAACAGGCTTGTTGGGAGAATTAAGTGAGATAAATACATGTAAAATGCTTAACACACTGCCTGGCACGTAATGCTCAATAAATAGTGCTTCTAACATTAAAACAGAGAAGGAGAAGGAGAAAGGGAGGAGGAAGAAGGGAGAGGGAGAAAGAAAGGAGAAGAAGGAAGAGAGAAGTGGGAAGGGAGCATTGGCTTCCTTGCCCTCTCTGGTCAGTGGGGGTCCAGGACACCAAGTCAGATGACACAGCTGGTCAGGAAGAGAACAAAGAAGAAGAGCCCAGGAAAGAAGGGCAAAGTCTCCCCTAGGTGGGACACTTGGGTTTTTTGTCTCAAAGCTTTCAGGGTAAATTGGCTAATAGCTTGAATTATAAAGTCAATGCTTTTAATAGAGCCATAAGCTAAAGCTGCTTAGTTACCACCACATTGCCATCTTCCCTGGGAATAGCAGAGCACAGGCCAGTGTCATCGTGGGGACCACTGACTGATCATCTTCCACTCCCCAGGCTTGTTCAAGTCCCAAGACCCTTGTAGGAGCCAGAAGCCCCAACCTGGGGCCTATCTCAGCCACTCCTGACTCAGAAGTGGGGAGCCAGCCCTGAACCCCTGAAAGGCACTGCTCTCAGCTCGCCCACCGGGCTTCCCCAGATGGGTCTCCATCTGCTCTGCAGACACGACCAGATAACACAGCCTATAATTACATTTGTATCTGTGTCAATATCTGTGTCTATATCTGTATGGTGTCTGTAAAAAGAAAATCCTGGAGACAAGGCAAGATGCTGACCAGCCAATCCTGTAGACATTCAAAAACGCCGAGGTAGAAGTTCCCTCTCTAGTTCTCCTGCACCAAAATGGTGCCTAGCTGGGGCGCCCCTGGTGAAAAGCGGGCTCACGCAGACGCCCTCACGGCTAGTTCGCAACCCTTGCCACTTCTGCAAGTGGCCCATGGGGGCCGTATCGGGCCTTGAGGAGGGTGCGTCCAGTTCATCGTGTTATTCACAGCTGAGCGAGACAGGACCAGGACTAGGACCAGAACCTAAGGCTGCTGGCACCCACAGAAAGAGGGCTGAAGACACATTTCAGGTCATCCAGCCAAAGTCCCCCTAAAAGAACCCTGAAAGTATTTGGACGAAGACCCCTGCTTTGCAAAGAAGGTGGGACCTGCCCCTGGCCGATGGGTGGGAGTATGACCCATTTCTGGCCAACAAGAGATACAGGGGAGCACGATGGGGAGAAGGGCTCCTGGGCATGACCTTCCCCTGGCTCATGGGCAAAGGAGATGGGACCCTGTTGTAGGCCATCTCTTACCCTTTGAGCTCAGCTGCACAAGGCGTGTTGGAGTTGCTGCTGCCATTTTTTTTTTTTTTTTTTGACACGAGGGGACCCAGAGAATGGCTTTGATGTCAGCTCAGAGCCTGACAGCGCGGATCCCTGAATCAATACCAGCAGCTGCCCGCCGCCAGCCTTCTAATCAAGAAACCCCAAGCTCCGTGGCGTGACTCCCCCACCCCCGACCTTCAGTCACGTGTGGATTGAAGGGGTTTGTGTGGCTCCGCCACATGCTTAAGTCCAAGCGCTTTCAGCTCTGGGGGTGCTTATGGAGTTTCACAACATTCGGCTTCATCTGAACTGGTATCGGGAAGAAGAGGGCGCCGCTTTTGTGTAGTCATTGGGGGCGAAGTATGCCGGCAGGCTGGGCACAGGGGCGGGGTGGTGGCGTTCTTTTGTGCACGGTCTTCTTGCTACCCTTGTCCGGACAAAGGCTCCCTGGCCGCCCACAGTGCACCAAAGTGGAAGGAGAAAGACAGCAGGCTGTGCCAGAGAAACACGGAGCAGACAGCAGGCAGGGAGCAGGCAGGGACCCGTCACGACCCACAAGCCCAGGCATGATGGGAGGCACAGCAGTGTCCCGGGGCGGGGGCGGGGGCGGGGGGTGAGCCCAAATCACAGAGGGGATGAGGAAAAACAGCACGTGGGGTGAACATCTGCCCCGTTTGTCTGGGACTGCGGGGCTCTGAAGGATGCAGGACTTTCAGTGTTGAAACTGGGAAAGTTATAGGGTGGAGCCTCTAAACGTAGTTACTCAAATACACGGGTTACACAGGAGATGAGCCACACCTCCCTACACCCCCATGGGGGAGACAAACCACAGAGCCCGCCTGGCCTGGGGTCTGGCAGACTCAGGACGAGGTGTCTTCGGTAGCCCCACGGGGTCTGCACGAACTGAAGGCCATGAAGGGATGGATGGGCGAATGAATGACTCTAACAGGGTAATTACTTACATTTTTATATATGACACTTCTGCTTCCTACGCAACTGTGTTCCACTGACTGCCATACAAATTCCATCAATTGACAAACACTGGTAAACCTACCACTACCTTCTCCTGCTGGGCCCTGGAGGGCAAAGGAAACCCATTTGAGGCCAAAAAAAAAAAATTTTTTTTTAAGTTACATTCACACATATTTCATACTTGTGCCTTTCTGCCTTGACGCAAGTTGCTTTCCATTGGAAGGGCTGTGGGCTCAGAGATGAATGACAATCCAGAAGCCGGTGCCCCGCGCCAAAGGAGGGGGCCCATGTGGGTGGGGTGTGGGTGGGACTGAGATGGCCCAGGCCCCTGGGCGGGCCATACAGGTCAACTCCTTCTCTGCCCCTGACAGCCCTGAGCAGCGGGTACTCTCACCACCCCTGCCTCACAGAGGGGGCCCAGGAACGCAGCACCGAGCAGGCCGGACGGGAGGACAAGAAGCAGCAAGTGGGTGGACCCTGAAGGCCCCGGCCTGACCAAACCACACCCCAACCAGAAAAGCCTGGGCGAGGACCCAGGCCTCAGGATTTCTGCAGCATCCCAGGTGTCTCCGGGCTTGAAAGCCATTGTCCCAGCCCTTGCTTCTATTTTTCCATTTGTTGGTGGGTGGATAATTTTTTTTAATTAAATGTATTGCAATAACATTGGTTAATAACATCATGCACATTTCAAAAGCATAACCTATAGTTCACTATCTCTGTCATCTGTTCATGCTCGCCACCCAAATTCTACCCCACTCGCCCTCCCCCCAACCTCTCCCCCTCCGGTTACCACCATTCTGGTTTTGTTCTTTTGTTTTGTGTTAGTTCATTCTGTTGTCGTTTGGTAGGAGTGAAATGCTATAGTATTTGTGCTTTTCCTTCTGACTTATTTCACTTCACATAATTCCATCACGGCTGGAAGGTACCAACCCCTTTGCATTTAGGTGTGTGGACCATGGAAGAACATGGGGTCCCTGGGGACTTGTTAGAAACGCAGAGTCTCTGGCCCCACCCCAGTCCTGCTGGATGGGATTCTGCATTTGAACAGGATCCCCAGGTGATTTGTGCACCCCTGGGCCGGCCTGCGGGTCCTACGTATGGGAAAAGCAGCCAAATGCAAGGCAGGCTTTGAAGCTGATTAAAACCCTGACTGTGAGTTGGAGGGAAATGAGGGCTGGCTATTTGCACCAAGAGCCTCATCTCCCGGCAAACGCAAAGGGCACAGGCGGAGTGGCTCTGTGTGTTTAAACTTTAGTGTGTCTGCGATTGCGTCCACTCAGGAAGTCCGGGATCCTGCCAGCAGCCCGATGTTTGCTCATCCGCCACTGTATCAGCCGGAGGACTAACATCATCTGGTGTCAACAGGGCACACGCTGGGCCCCGGGTTGGAATTAGCAGAAAAATATCAGCCTGCGTGAGGCTGTGACTTCATTACAGGGAGATAATTCCCGGAGGCCTTTCCTCCAAGGGACAAGCAGCTCCAGCCTGGGGCCAAGGGCTGCGGAGGGGGTCCCTGCGGAGAGCAGGTGCTGGCTGGGTCGGAAGAAGGGGCATGAGCTTGCCCTCCATGACAGAGCCGAGGGCAACCTCTGCTGTGGCTCCAGGCATTGAGCTTTCTCAGGAGAAAATAAATGGAGAGTTGGGAACAGAGGGCTATAGTTTCTAGAACCTAAAAGAATGAAATAAAGCCAATTCTAATCAGTGTTTACTATCTCTGGTAACCCCAGTGGGTGTACCATCATTTCATAAAAGGCAACCACAAGGCAGCTTCTACATCTCATGTTGAAAGCATTCAAGTAGACAGTAAGAATATGAAGTCTCAATTTTTTTTAAAAAAAAAGCATTCCAGTCTGGTTCAATGTCCACCATTTTTATCTCAGAATAGCCAATGGTTCAGATGGGCCTTTGATAATCTAATTAAAATCGTGGACCCTCTCCCTGGAAAATAATCACAACTGTGTAACTATAACTTCAGGGAATGCACAGGCCCCTGAACCACTTCTCAGTATCCTGGGTAACCCTGAGATGGAATTCAGGTTTGCTTCCCCGCATGCATTCAGGCTTCTCCTGATACTGCCACATTTACTTTTAGAATTTACCACTCACTTTCAGCCCCTGTGCTCAAGGTTGGAGCATGTGGCCTGGGACCAAGCCAAGAAGGGCATCCCGCTTCCCTGGCTACAGTGATTGGTTCAGGGATAGGCGCATGGACCCTTTGAGAACTAATAAGACTTGATGAAAATTAAAGTTTTTTACTCTTCTTCCCCATTTATGTGAAAGAGGGAGGCTGTAGCCAGCAGTTACCATCTTGGGACCACAGGGGAGAATGTCTGTGACCCAACACAAAGTAAGTAGAGCCCAGATATGAAGCAAGAAATCAGGTCCTCTACCCAGCATCTGAGCCCTGAAGTCCTGCCACATCTGTCCCTGGACAGGTTAGCAAATAAACCCTGTAAGCCACGCTTAGCCCATGTAAGTCACAGACAACAGAGAGAACTCTGATAACATAATCTTCATTAATTCATTGGAGAGTGTGATGGTTTTTCGTGCAGCCACCAGCTAAGCAAACAATGCCACTGCACAAATGTTCTTTCTGGCCTAATGTTGGCCTTTGTGTCCCAGTCAATCTCTTGGTTCCTACAGTTAATCCTCAGCTTCTCCCAGATTCCTCTATAAATAAACCCCTTCTGTTACTGGTGTTTAACACGTACCACAGACAGGCAAATCATAATGTCAGGTCAATCATTATTGCAATAGGTGAATTGCAGAAATTCGATTCAAGTAGTCGACTTTGGGGCAACTATTTAACAAGTGTTAAACAATTCAATGCCATGGTGGTGATGAAAAGCAGCTTTGGATAAGATTACTTTTAGGCCTCAGGGATACACATGGCATTTTTTTTCAGACCATCGAATGTTCACTTCTAGCAGGCCAGCCAAATCCCAGGGGCAGGTGAATTCCTCATGGGCAGGAGAATTCCCCACAGCCCCATGGGAAGGGTGTGCCGTGCAGTTGAGCCTGGTCCCTGAAGCCAGGCAGACCTGAGATGACACCCCGGCTCCTCCAGTACCCACTCATCCCTTTTCTGAGTCCCCACCCCCATCCATAAGAATGGGTGTAGTGCATTTTTGTGCAAAGCTGCTAAGGGAATTTGAGGGTTCGACTCCCTCCACCCTCTGCAGAAGTCAGGTTCAACTCTTTGTCATCCGTGAAAATAGCGCCTACTTAGTGTTTTGAAAATAAATACCAGAAAGGACCCAGTCTACATCATGCTTCTGTGCCCACGGTCACTCAGGGGAACAGAAAGTTGACAGAACAAGTTGCAGAAGAATTTTAACACATGAAGAAGAACCTCACCATTGGAGCCCCTAACGAATTCATGGATTTGGGCATTGGTCGTCAAGGGTCCTACGTGGGCCTCTCCTGCTGAGGAATTTGTCCCTTTCGCCCATTCATTTCCCATCACCTGATCCCTCTATTCCTTCCCCTAACCTCTTCCCTTCCCCATTTCCTTCTATCAATCCTCCCTACAGAAATATTTGCAGGGAGCCCCAAACCACAAATATCTACTCCGGAAAGGAGAGTGCTCTAGCCCATGGCTTCTTCTCCGTCTTCAGATTTGGGGCAGGGACAGGGGCAGGGTTCACTCCACTATCCCAACTCTTCCTATGAAAACAGTGGTAATGGGCCCCACTCCACTGGGCTCCCACAGCTTGGTTGACACCTGTTTGGCAGCCCCCTGCCCCTTTACAGGAGAGACTGTAATTGTTTGTGAGCTTCTGGAATCCAGACTGTGGTTCAGCCCTCTGTGTGGCCCTAATCGGAGCTCAAGGGCTGTGTGTTGGATAAGTGAACACATAGTCACTGAACAGCCAGGATGGTAGGTAATGCCTTATCCAAAGCTCTGCACTGCACACTTCGGGGTGCCCAGCGGGCACCATCAGCGGTGTCCCCTGAGCAACAAGAAAGTGTTGCTGTCTTGCTAATGGAGATATCCTAGCAGAACGAGACACGTTCATGAGCGTCTCTTCAGAAACACATGGCAGCCTCAAGGAGAGCACAAAATGCAGTGAAACGGGGTATCTTCCCTTCCACTGTGGGCAAGAATCATCACATCAGATTACAGAGAAATAACAAGAACACAGGGAAAGTGAAAATGAGAGAAACAGCCACGAAACCCCGAGGGAAAGAACAAAGCCAGAAATGCTTGTTGAAAATGACAAGACTTCAAACCTAGTGGGGAGATGGGGGAGGGAGCACAGAAATCACAGTAAGTTTCAGTTTCCAAAAAAAAATAAATAATAATAAATGGATGTAGCAATTAAAACAAGTGCGAATGGGTTGAAATAACAGCCTTGACAGCTAGAACTAAAGTAGAAATAAGGAGGGGGAGTGAAACGAAGAAAAGACACCATCTGAGTCCCAAAGGATAAAATAACATGCATTTGATCCAAAAGAAGAGGCTGTTTTCCAATCAACTGGGAGGATTCTGAATATGGCAAGATGGGAAGGCAGGGATTTTCCTGCCCAAATGCGCAGGGTGTGGTCGGAGTGGTCTCTTTCAGAGCCCGCTGTCCTAGAAGCTGAACCTCCCCACCCTGGGGTGGGAGGTGCTGTTCTCACCCCAACTCCTTCCCAGAACACTCCTCCCCCTCACAACCACCCTGCTGGGAAAGGGTCTCAACCAGTTCCTTCAGACTGAAGCCCAGGATTTGCTGTTCTTTTCCAATCCTCTGTTCTCTCTCCTCCATATTGAATCATGAGACGAACAGGAGGCCTTGGGGTTCCCTTACAAATTGTCTCCGTTGGACACACAAATACCCCAGAGACACCTGCCAAAATGCAGATGCTGGGTCGTCCCCGGTCTGGGGTAGGACCTGAAGGCCCTCATCCTTCCTTGGTCTCCCAGGAGATGTGGATGCGGTTCCCCACACTACACTTGGATGGCGAGAACTTCAGACCTCACTGCCCAGGACAGTTAGCCACTAGCCAAATCCCATACGACTCAAAATTCATCTTCTCAGCCACACTAGCCACATTCCAGGCACCCTACAGCCATCCTCTTGGGAACAGAACAGGTACGATGTATGATCCCTGCTCTCAAATGTAGGTGGGCTTTATAACTGCTTTCACAAATATATCACAGCTGAAGCAACCATGTGACTTTCTATCTACTGCTGGGCCCAGCGCTGAACTAGGCTTTGTCTTTTGTGTGGTCTCCACTGGTTTTGCTTGTTTGGGGGAATTTTTAAAGGTTGGTGCCGAGCCCTGGCTGGTAGCACAGTGGTTAAGGTGCCGGCCTGCGAACCCAAAGGTCGCAGGTTCGATTCCCCAGCCAGGGCACATGACCGGGTTGCAAACCAGGTCTCCAGTCAGGTCTGTAGCTGGAGGCAGGTGAAACGCAACCATACACTGATGTCTTTCTCCCTCTCTGCCTCTTTCCCTTCCCCTCTTTCTAAAAAATAACGAAATAAAATCTTAAAAAAAAAAAAATAAAGGTTGGTGCCCATCTGCTTTTTATTTCAACAGGGGGTTCAGGGTAAATGGGCTTCTTCCACAATGGCCCACGGCCCAGGTTCCCACCTCTGGAAACATTCTTTTCAGAAACCCTTCTTGGTACCCTCCCCACCAGCCTGTGTCTGCGTTTCATGGCCCCATGGCCCGGGGACTGCATTCCCCCCCACCCCTCCAATCTAGGCTTGTTCCCCTCTCTGTGGCTTTTCCCAGCCCACGTGCAGGGGCCTGTCTGCATAAGTGTTGCATCTCCTGCCAGCACAGTGCCCAGCGAACTGTGGGGAACTTGTCTGCAAAATGACCCCCACGTGGATGGACCCAGCCCTGGGTTCAGCAGCAGCACAGCTGTTTCACAGCGTTTTCATAAATAAAACATGCCCAACATTGCAAAAATTAATCTCGAGGTCGATAAAATGAAAGGTTCATAAAAATAAAAGTGCTGTGACTGCAACTGTGTGGGTGGCAAGCCTCCCCTTTCTGTGGAAACTAATTGCTCCCGATGGGCTGACAGCAAATAGTGAGCAATGAAGGAAGCCAGAATTATTTATAAAGATCTGGCTCCCGTGGCTTTGATAAATTTATTATGAAATGTCCTACAGAACCTCAATCCCAGTGGGAGCCCATTTTGCCACTTTGATCACAACTTGAGATGTGTTTAAGGTTCTGCCTTGGGCTGGGTTTCAAAAATCAAGTGCCTGGTGTGTGTGCGTGTGTATGCGTGCGTGTGCATGTGTGTGTGTGCGTGTGTGTGTGTGTGAGAAAGAGAGAGAGAGAAGCCACCAAAGCTCTGGAAAACTAGAGAACTGACTATTTGAAAATACATCTCATCAGGGACTGCAAATCCTTGAAACATGTATTCCAAATCCCCACTCATTTTCCCCCCTGCAGCAGAAAGCACAGTCAATACATAGTTGCCAATAATAACATTAATAATAGTCAAAAAGGATATCTTGCATGGCCTCAGAGGTCTTGTCACTCATTCATTCATTGATTCATTGAATGTATACCCTGTGTCAGACACGGGGTAGATATGTCTGATAATGTTCAAGACACAGATACAGCAGTGAAGAAGTCAGCAAAAAACCTGGCCCTGGCTGATGTGGCTCGGTGGATTGAGCACCAGCCTGGGAACTCAAGGGTTGCTGGTTCGATTCCCAGCCAGGGCACATACCCAGGTTGCAAGCCAGGTCTCTAGCCAGGTCCCCAGCTGGAGGCAGGTAAAAGGCAACCATACATGGATGTTTCTCTCCCTCTCTTTCTCCCTCCCTTTCCCTCTCTCTAAAAGTAATGAATACAATCTTTAAAAAAAATAATCTTCATCTTATGGCCTCACATTCTAGTGAGGGGAGAAATAATAAACAGACATGGCAAGTATCAGAGAAGGACCGAAAGTGGCCTCCCGACCTCTTCCTCAGAGCTGGTCACTGTCCGCTTTTGCATGTTGGCCTTTAAATGAGGTTTTGTTTGAACCCCAATCCCTGAAGCTTAACCCCCACCCCCAATCCTCAAGTGGGCAAAACTTCCTCTCTCGTGGCGCTCATGGCATTCCAAGCTCCACCTTGTGACGAACGTGGCACCTCAGGCGTTCGTGTCCTTTCCAGATTGGACCCTAATGACACGAATTAAAAACAGGCCCTTTTCTTCACTGCTAACCAAATGGCACATCTTTTCAGTGAAAGCTCTGCTTGGTCGCAAATGCAATTCCAACCAGGCATCAAGATCCGGCTGCCAGTAGGGCCTCGTGGCTTTCTGATTCAGTTAAGACCCTTCCAAAACGCCTTGATTAAATTTGGCTCTTCTGAAAATGTCAGCGGCTTTGATTCAGGAAGTGTGACTTCTCAGCAAGTTTGCCAAGTATAGGACGCTTGCCTTCGTCACACTTTCTTCAGTGACTAAGGCCTGTGTTTCACCCAAACGGATGTGTTTTTAGCCTGATGGCTGAGGAAAAACACTTGCCAGAATTAAATTCCCATTTCCCCCGTCTCACGTTCACTGTGCTGTGTTGGCGACATCCTGCCTGGTCCCCTCCATCCCCTGAACGCATCTGCAGACACTGGCTATGCCCGTTCCAAGCTCATTCCAAAGCCACGCTCAGTTACAAGGACTCGGGGGCCCCGGATGTGGCAGCTGGATCTCCCAGGAGGTTCAGGGAAGAATTTCATCATTTTCAAGTCTCTGCAGCCTCCTCTGTCTTCTCATCTCAGTCCTGAGCACAGGACCCAGATGTGCTGGGATTCTCCGATATGACCACAGTGACAGTCCCCTGTGGGGAGTGGCACAATGTGCTTTGAGCTGCATTTTCTGACAGGTGACAGGACAGAGAACGTGAGTGGACTGGGTACACCTGGCCTTTAACAGATTGACAATTGTTAACAATGAACCCCCACCCTCCATGGCCATGGAAACAAAGAACAGGGCTGGGACAAGAATAAGGACCAGGCTGTGGGGAGATGCCAATAGGACCCTGGGACAGAGGGCAGGAGAGTTGGAACCTCCTTTACCTGTCAAAAGCCAACTTCGAGTTGCAGGAAACGGAAGGACCAGGGCATGAAATGCACAGGTAATTTAGAAACTCTGAAGGCCTGTGATAGGTCAGGGCATTTCCCCTGCTCTGGAGAAGAAATTCCGGGGACAGAGGAAGGGGGGCCTCTGGAAGTCATGTGGAAACTGGGTTACTCCACCAGGGGACCTTCCTCGGAATTAGGAATATGACAGAGACCTCTCAGGCAGTTGTGGGGGCCCAGATAAAATACAACACTTGAGATGTATTTACGCTAAAAAAAAAAAGGGGGGGGTGGGGAGAAAGAAAAGAAAATACTCTGTATTTCCTGGACATTTAAATTTAACTCGGTGTCTGTATTTTTACCTGCTACATCTGGAAGCTCAACTTGCATCTCACTTCCTGGGGGACATCGGAAAGTCCCCTCCCCGTGAGCATGATGGAGGCATAAAGGTAAGGAAGGTGGCAGGCCCCCAGGGCTGTGTCAGCCTGGACCAGGATCTGCCACCAGCAGTGGGAGAAGGAAAAGGTTTGCTCTGCATCAGAGGCACAAGCCACTGGCTAAGGCTGCAGAAGTCAGAGGAGAAGGACACAGCTGCCACCTGCAGGGAGCATTCGCCCCAGACAGCACAAGTGTGAACTGATGGTGTCACCAGCCCAGGTTTCTCACACACACAGGCATGCATGTGCCTCTGCCCAGAACCCATTCAAGCCCACACTTACTGCACTTGCTGTGTGGCCAGGACCGCTCCTAGAACTCTGTGCTTAACGCTTTCTAATGCATCATGCTTCCCTGGGTCTGCATTCTTGATTCTTGCAACAACCCACGCAGTAGGTGCTTTTCTCTCCATTTTCCTCATGAGGAAACAGAGACAAAGAAATTAGGTGAGTATCCCGTTGTTCACCTGGATGGCAGCTGACAGAACTCTGGTGTGAGGCTGGCTGTTTGTCCCAGAATCCACACTCCTAACATCCCTGTTCTAGAATCCATATCACTTAAGGTGGGTAGAGCAGCAAGTTACAGAAAATCCCAGTGAACAGTGGCTGAAGCATACAGAATGTTATGTTATCATGTTCTAAGGGAAAAAAAGAAAAGTGCAGAAGTAGGCAGGCCAAGACAGGTGTTACAGATCCTCAGAGCTCTTCCCAGGCTTCCCCTGCCCTCACTAGGTGACTTTCAAACTTGTGGCCCAAAAGGGCTGCAGGAGCCCCCACCATCACATCTGTGTTCCAAGCAGGGGGAAGGAGAATAGATGATAAAGGGTGTGCTCCTTCCCTTTCAAGCTCTTCCAGGAAGTCACATATACTACCTCTTAGTAACATGGCCTCATCTTGCTACAGTAGTAACCAAGTAACACCGGGCTGGTTGTCAACATTCCAGCTACCCTGAGGAATAAGAGGAGAAAATGGCTGTTGAGAAGCAATAGCAGACTCTGTTACACTTTCTCTCATTTTCAAAGCCCCGTAGCCACATAATGAATGGAGCCAGCACAGCAGTTAAGCGTGGCCTCCCAAGGCAGCCTGAGAGCCCAGGAGGCTGGAGGCTGAGTCAGGGAAAATTCCCAGGGACTAGCCTCCCCCCACCCCCTATCCCTTTGCTTAAACCTAACAAGCCCTTAATAAATTATGGTTCTGGAAGATCGAAGCACAAATCCAGCCCCTTCCCCAAGTCCTGGAGCTGCTAAGTGTCAAAGCAGCAATCCCCCTTTCATCTGCAGGGTCTGAAGCCCACCGGGGTTCAGCTCCTTGCACCCCCTCCTTTCATTTGTTTCCATCTAGTAAACCCACCTGACTGAAGGTGTGTGTCCTCGGGCCTAGCTTCAGGAACATGGTGCTACTGCCCCCTGGTGGTAATGCAGCCACATGGCCCGTGGCTGGGACAGATGAAGGAACCACCCTCAGAACAGAGGACACACCCCACCTGGGGAGTGAAACAGGGTCCCAAAGCCTCTCTGGAAACCTTGTCCCCAGAGCACTTCGGACTCAAGATTAGCATGTCTCGTTCTAGTAAGGCACTTTGAGACCCGTGCTTGCCAACATGTCTGCCTGTTATTAACACATCGCTGTTAGTGGTCCGTCAGATTGACTGGCTGTTGTGCAGGAGACAGAGGGTCAAGGGGATGAGACACAGGATAGGTACGTTGCGGGCGGGGGTCACACAGTTCAGAAGGACCTGAAGCATGGGCCGCACCCCAGGGCGTCAGATATGGCGGTAGGAAGTGGGAGTCAGAGCCCCCTTTATCATCCTGTTCCCTTTTGGCCTTCCTTTGCCAACTCCCCGCCTTGGGTGGCAGGAGGGGGGTGAAAATCTATAAGGAGGAACACAAAGCCTTCTGTGTTCTGCATCCTGCCACCCGCCCGGCCACGTGTCCCCTACCCCACTTCACAGCCTCGGATAGATCCACAGTATTGGTGGGTAGTTATCCTGCGGGCTGCTCCCCACAAAACCCACTTTCTGGGAAATACCCTTGATGACTGTGGGAGAGAAAAAAAAGCCTTTTCTCTTCTAGGTCTGTGGCTGGGGCTGTGTAAACAATGACAGAGTAACAGGAGAAAATATAAAGGGACATGGAATGCATGGAGCACCCAGAGGTGAGTGACCCAAAAGGAAGGTTGGAACTTGGGCTTATAAACTGCCTTAAACTGAAGGGGCGGAGGGCAAGTTATAGGAAGGTGACCCGGAAACGCATGTTGACAAGGGCTGCTATGCAGAGGTGTAGCAAGGAGGTGTAGCTGGCAACCCCAATCAGCATATATGGTGCCTGGGCCGGATCCCCTTTGCCTCGGTAGGTATACCTGTCCTCCTAGTGCTTTGTTTGCTGTTAACATTCCAACACTACCCCTTTTCTGGAGAATCACCTGCTGCCACAGAGAGCCCACCCCTCCTTCGGCCAACAGCCACAGAATTACAAAAGGCCAGGCTCAAGGTATAAGAATGGTGAAGTGGGTTTACGTTCCAACGGGCCCACCCCTAATCCAGGATCAGGCCACACTCTTGCTCAGTCCTGCTCATTCCCATCATGCACTTCTTGGTTTACAATTAGCAAATTCCTTTGAGTTTATGTGAGAAACCCACTTGGCCAATAAAACTGAGAAAGTTGAGCTTCACCAGAAAACTATGCATTGTTTATAGCACACTGGATCCCAGTTTATCTGATTCTGATTTTATGGGAGCTAATTTGTAGCTCCATAGATTATAGCTAACTGATAGCAATGCAAACTTATTCTGGCCTAGAGACATGAAAGCAAATTCTATGCAGGGGAAGGATGCCCCCACCCTCTATTGGAGAAGCCAGTTTTGCATCCATTTGTATCTTCATTTCAATATTCCTCATTTATCTGTAAGTGAATCTGTTTTTTGGTTTTGGTTTGTTTTGTTTTTATATTCTCCTTTGATCAAGTTTTGAAATTCTTATCAGTTTTACCATTAATGAGCAAAATAAAATCCTTAAACTGTGTTCATTGTTTTCTGTATGAGAGTTATAATTTTACCAGTTTTTGGAAAATTAACCTTTAGCAGAATATTGGGGTCTCTGGTTTTAATTCTCCGATAATGGTGATGGGTTTTCCTTTCATGGTCTCATGTATAGAGATGCCATCAGTTCTGTTCTCTGCTATCCTAGGCTCCAGAACAGTCCCTGGCATGGAGCAAGTGCTCAAAAATTTATTTGTAACTAAATGAATAAATTTCAACAATGCCAGGCAAAACTCTTGTTGTCATGTCTGTTTTAAAGTGGAGGAAACTGAGGTAGAGGAGAGAGAGCATTTGAATGCTTTGGAGAACATCATGTGACTTGCTCCTAGTTTGCACAAGTACTGCATGGAGTTAGCTGGTTCTGACTCTAAGTAAGAAGTGCCTTTCCTGAGGAATTTGTGACTCCCACCTTGTTGTCCCATGTGATGTGGAGAATCATCATAGCTGAGAGAAATGTGTATTTTTCAGATTCTGCTCAAGAAATGCTGATGGACCTCACACATTCTTTTGCCAACCAGTAAGAAGTTACTTTGAAGAAGGGTGTCTGAGATGGAGTAAATCTGCAGTAATAGAATAACTATGCAGTTTTCCAGGTTCACCAAGGTAGAGGGAGTGTCCCACTGCCACTGGTTCTCCCTCTTCTAACTAAAAGTCCTGGGACATAATACAACAACCAAATGTACAAAGATTCTGAGAGAAAGAACACAGACCGTCTATGGACCTCTGGACTGTCTGAGTGATTACCATGGTGAGTCTCTTGGGTTTTCTCCTTGTCTTCCTAGTATCCTGGGCAGGATATTCCAGAAACTTCCAACCCAGATTATGAACATGCGCAGACATAAATACTCCAAGAAATGCCTGTTCTCTCTAGCCAAAGGACTGAAAAAAGGGAGGTCTAACTGCAGGAAACTTTGGCAATACTTGCCCTACTCTAGCCAAATACTAATGAAAAAACAAACAAACAAAACAAAACAACAACAAAAAATACCCTGCTCCTGACAGTTCAAGTAACTAAATTAAAAATATAGCACCCACGAATGATAAAAACTCTCAGAAAACTAGGAATCAAGGAGAATGTCCTCAACTTCATAAAGAACACCCACTAAAAGCATATAGCTGGCATTATATTTCATGGTGAAAGACTGAATGCTTTCCCTCTAAGGTCATGAACAAGATGGGGATGTCTGCTTTCACCACTACTATTAAATATAGTACTTAAATTACTAGCCACTGCAATAAGGGAAGAAAAATAAATAAAAGCACATGGATTGGAAAGGAAGAAATAAAACTGTCCCTATGTTTTTTGCAATGACATAATTATCTATGTAGAAAAATCCCACGTAATCTACAAAAAAAATCCTTAAATAAGTGAATTAAGCAGGATCATAGGACTGCAATAAATAAACAAAAATCAATTGTATTTTTTAAAAATATTTCGTTATTCCATGATTTTCCCCCTTTGCCCTCCTCTGCCCAGCCCACCCCATACTCCCATAGTCAATCCCCACCCTGTTGTCCATGTCCAAGGGTCATTCATACCTATTTTTGACTAGTTCCTTCCCCTTTTTTCCACCATTATCTCCCTCCCCCTTCCCTCTGGTTGCTGTCAGTCTGTTCCATGACTCTGGTACTATTTTGCTCATTAGTTTATTTGTGTTCACTAGGTTCCTCTTATAGGTGAGATCAGTTGTATCCTAACAATGAACATACAGAAACTGAAATTAAAATACAATACCATTTACAGTCATTCCAAAGAAATACAAAGTAAGTATAGCTTTAACAAAACATGCATATGATAGATCCTGAAAACTTTTAGGAACTAATCAAAGAAATTGATGAAGACCTAAGTAAATGGAGATATATATATATTATGTTCATAAATAGAAAATTCAGTATAGTAAAGATAGGTTTAATATAATTCCTATTAAAATTCCTAACAAGTGTTTTATAAACATAGACAAGCTTATTCTAAAATTTATATGGACAGGCACAGGACCTAGAATAGCTCAAATAATTTTGAAAAATAAAAATATAGAGCGAGGAACCTCTCTACCCATCTTTAAGGTTTAATATAGTAATCAAGACAGTGTGATATTAGAAATAGATGGATGCATAGATTAAAGGAAAAGAATAGAGAATCCAGAAATAGACCCACACACTTACATCCAACTGATTTTTGAAACAGGTGTAAAAGCAATTCAACAGAGAAGAGGAACAAATAAATCATGTCAGCAAATGATGCTGTGGCAATTGGATAGCAACAGGCAACAAAGTCACTTAAAGAAAATATAAGTCAAAATGGATTAAGACTTAAATGTTAGACCCCAAACCATAAAAATCATAGATAAAGCACAGGCAGCAAAATCATGGACATTGCTTGTAGCAATATTTTATAGGATAAATCTCCCTAAGCAAAGAAAACAAAAGAAAAAAATAAACAAATGGGTCTACATCAAACTAAAAGGTTTTTGCACAGCAAAGGAAAACATCAACAAAATAAAAGACAACCCACAGAATGGAAGAACATATTCGCCAATATATCTGATAAGGGGTTAATATCCCAAATTCACAAGGAATTTACAAAACTCAACACCCAAAAAATAAACAACCCAATTTTAAAATGGGCAAAGGACCTAAATAGGCACTTTTCTAAAGGGAAGCTACAGATGGCCAATAGACATTTGCAAAAACGCTCAACATAATTAATCATCAGAGAAATGCAAATTAAAACCACAATGAGCTCTCACCTCACACGTGACAGAATGGCCATCATCAAGAAATCAACAAACAACAAGTGCTGGTGAGGATGTGGAGAAAAAGGAGCCCTTTTGCACTGTTGATAGGAACGCAGACTGGTGCAGCCACAGTGGAAAGCAGTATGAAGATACCCCAAAAAGTTAAAAATGGATCTGCTTTTTGACCCAGCAATATCACTTTCAGAATACATCCAAGGAACCCACAACACTAATTCAAAAGAACATAAACACCCCTATGTTCATTGCAGCGTGATTTACGATCACCAAGTTATGGAAGCAGCCCAAGTGTCCATCAGTAGATGAGTGCGTTTACAAAATGGGATACCACTCAGCTGTAAAAGAGAATAAACTGTTACTCTCTGTGACAGCGCAGATGGACCTGGAGAACATTACGCTAAGTGAAATAAGCTGAATAGCATAGGATTTCACTTACTTGTAGAATCTAATGAACACACGGAACTAACAAGCAAAAGAGACTCGTAGAGAGAGCAGGGGTTGGGGGGAGGTTAGAGGGTGGAAGGATTGAGCAACAAGGAAAAAGGACTCATGGACATGGACAACAGTGTGGTGGTTGTGGGGCGTGGCAGGGGGTATAAGGGGACTAAATGGTAATGGAAAAATACAATAAAAAATAATGCGGATAAAAAATAAAAAAAAATAGTCACAACACCAAATGCAGAGAAACTGGATGATTCCTACATTGCTGGTGGAATGTAAAATGGTACAGCTGATACGCGGTGATCTGATTAAGATCACTGGGAGAAGTGGGAGGGGCTGTTGGAGGAGGTTGCCAAGGTGATGGAAGGCTATCTAGGATGGGATTGGCTGAGAAACGGAAGCCTCCTCAACCAATGGGAATAAAAAGAGGGCTGGCGCTTGGGCACAGGAGCGTGGACTCTCTGGGTCTCAGGCTCTTCTTCCCCAAGGAGCCCTGATGGCCATGCTGCAGGTGCCTGCATTTCCCAACAGACAGTATAGTATTCTGGATGGAAAGGAACTCCGAGCACAGCCTAGGCTCGGGCTGGCCTGGCCGAGGGTGCCAGGCTTATTCTTGGGGTGTTTTAGAGAGGATGACCTCTGAGGCAGAGACCGCCATTCTTCCAACATTGTGTAGCTTTCGTGTATTATGTGGTTTTCATTTGTAAACTAACCCTAGAGAAACTAAAAGGGTGATGATGGAAGAATTCAGGTATTAAGCTTTAGCCTTAACTGACAGCCTGAAGTGACTGCTTTTGAATAGAGACTCCTTTCCTTTATCACCAAACCTTTGCCTCTGGACTTTTGCCTAGAGGGTGGCAGTGGGCAGCAGGACCCCAACTTGCTGTTGAGGAACAGAACCACGCTGGAAAACAGCTTGGGAGCTCCTGACCATTTAACTACTAAAAGACCCCACTGGGTCTTGAGCATTCAGCCCAGGGAAATGAAATTTTACGTTCACAGAAAAACCTGTGCACGAACATTCAGACAGCTTTACTGATAATTGCCCCGAACCAGAAATAGCCCAATGTCCTTCAACAGGTGGATAAACAAACAGTGGTACATACGGATTTTCAAATACGACACAGCAGTTTTTCGTGTTTTCTGTTTTTTTTTAAAGAATGAACTTTGATTTACTCAACAATTTGGATGAATCACCAAGGAATTATTCTGAGGGAAAAAAAAAAAAAAACACTTCCCAAAAGGTTACATACTGTATGATTCCATTTATATAGCATTCTTGAAATGGCAAAGTTATAGAAATAAAGAACAGATTCGTGGTTGCCATGGATGGTGATAAAGAAAGAGATGGAGAGGGGGTGAGGTGGGCATGTCTATAAAAGGGGAAGTGGGGAGGTTCTTGGGGGGGCTGGAACTGTTCTGCATCTTGATTATATCAATGTCCCAATTGTGAAGTTGTGCTGTATAGTGTTGCTCATTGGGGAAAAACACATAGTTTTATTTACCACTGCATGTAATTATCTTGAAATAAAACAGTCCATTACATTTTTTTCAAGTACCGAAATAATTACTCTGTAGAGTCATAATTTGCTCTAACGCACCATAAAGATGAGTCAGTTAACAATGTGCGGTTCTTAGCTTTCTTCCCAGCTAAAGCTCACATTCCTAGCTGTGTCCTAACAAACAAGAAGGAGAAGAATCCCGAGACTGAGCTTGCTTCCGCTTACCCTGCTCGCTTCCTCGGATGCACTTTGATGCCTCTTAACTGGGTCTGTGTCACAGGTAGGTAGAGGTGAGAGAAAAGGCAGGGCCTCCGTGTCTTTGTTCACGCCTGTCTCTAGTTACCCTAAAAATCTGTAATCAGCTAGGGTGGAGCTTTGGAGACTGAACCCTTTTGTTTTAACATGGTGCCCCCTTCCGCAAACGCTGCTTACAGTCACCTGTCTCTAAAAAAGCCGAAGATTATCACTGCCTCTGAGAGCTATTTCTTCCCAACTCTAAGACCCAGTCCAGGGTCACACTTTTCATCGGGCTGCTGCGCCTACTTAATCTCCTTTAATTTGGAAGAGTCATCTCTTTCTGTTTTCTGTGCCATTGAGATTCTCAGGAGGACAGACCCACTGTTTTGCAAAACGTTCCTCCTCCGTGTGGATTTGCCTGGACACTTCCTCGCAATTCAGGTAACGTGTTTACTGACAGGAGCGCTACCTGAAGGATGTGTCCCCGAATAGCCCATCAGGGGACACAGGCTGCCATCTGGCCTGTGACTGGTGGTGCGATCCCTTACTTGGCTAGGGTGGTATCTGCTGAATTTTTCCACTCCAAAGTTACCTTTCTTTTTGTAATCCGCAGGGTCTTTTTAGAACTGTGTTTCATAATCATGTCTCTCAATATCTGGAATAGTCACATTGGCAGTAGAAGGGCAAATATCTTCATGCGTTTGCCTGTTAAAATGTCAGTTCCCACATAGTGAGCCTGGCCATTGGCGAGGATGTGAACAAATTGGAACCTTTGTGCCCTGTTAGTGGGACTATAACATGGAACAGCCACTATGGAAAACAGTATGGTGGTTTCTCAAGAAATGACCATAGGATCCAGCAATTCCACTTCTAGGCGTTTGTACCTGAAAGAATTGACAGCAGGGTCTGGGAAAGATATCGGTACACCTGTGTTCATAGCAGCGGAATTTACAAAAGCTGAAACATGGAAGCCACCCAAGTGTCCCTCCATGGATAATTGGATAAACAAAATGTGGTAGAGCCACACAATGGAATATTATATTCAGCCTTAAAAAGACAGGAAACCCTGACATACGCCAGGGTGTGGATGAACCTTGGGCCATTCTGCTGAAGGAGAGGCTGCCCACTTGCTCCAGCAGCTCCCACTCAGGAACATAAAGAGGCCTCTGAGGCTGTCCTGGCCAGGGGGAGCACCCAGGCCTTGCAATGAGGCTGCCGGGATGTGGGACCCTCTTCATCCCTTCCAGATGGGTCTTTACATGGCATCATCCAGCTCCCGCTGGTTCCAAGGGAGGGCAGTGGTGTGACCCTGGGCTTTATGGGCATGTGAAGAGGGTTCGCTGGTCAGGACCCCACCCTTGAAGGCAAAGGTGTGCTCTTTGTCCTGTAAGGTACTCTGGGCCTCAGCCCTGAGGGGAGGACCTGCACAGGTGACTCGCCAGCAAGTCACCAGCTCGCCATGCCTCCTCAGGGCAGAGGTTCCCAGTGACGGGCCTGGCCACCTTCACAGAAAGGGTTTAGCCGTTCTCCAGGATGGCAAGATTTGTGGTCTCTAAATCGACCCATAGTTTAAGCAATAGCACTCCATTAACTAGAACATCGGACTGCACAGAACTTCAACAGCCAGCACAGAGGGCCTTCCTGTGGGAGTCAGGGCTCACGAGTGAGTCCTTGGGCTCTATGCCTCCAGAGAGACCACCCGAAGTGAAAAGGACCCCCAAGTTCTAGCCCTCCCTATTCCAGGGACTGCGTGGTTTGGGGGATCTTCTGTGTCCCATCTGGATGTCAGCTCCCTCACAGGTGGGCACACTATTTCTTGGGCTGTCCAGCTCACGGTCTAACAGGCCTGTCATCTGTTGGCTCCCTGAGCATCACCTGCTCTGTCCTCTGCCTTCATAGCTTGGGGACTGGGGGAGGGAAGGTCCTGCAGATGGTAACTGTGCTCTTCAGTCCTGGGGCCACCTGCACCTCTCAGGCATATCTCACTTCCTCAGGACCATGTTAAAAAGCAAAGTACACATACAGAGTCAAGGATCAGCAGCAGCGAAGGCAGAGTCTACGGGAACAGCCCTGACTCACTATGTGACCTTCCTTGGCCTGCTTCCCCTTTCCCAGCCTCAACTTCCTTGTCAACATCATGGGACACACAGAGCCCAAGGCCTGGCCCCATCTCCCCTGAATGCCTGCTCTGCCCACGCGCCACTTAGTCTCACGCACAGAGGAATCTGAGCTAGCTGCCCCTTCCCACAGGAATTCGTGGAAATCTATCTTAAGGGGGGATGATCAAGCCAGACATAGCTGTCACTTTCAAAGGCCTAGCCCAGCAGGAACCGGGCACCCCCTTTTCTGAGCCAAAAGGAGGAGGTGGATTGAGCAGCCCCAGATAAGCAGGGAGGCTTTGCTGAGTACGAAAAATGAACTCCTGAGGTCAACTGTTGCCTCCAGCTCCCCCGCCCCCCAACACGGCTAGCAACCATCGTATTTCGTGGAGAGAACCCAGACTCTCAATAGCTCTGAGGACCCACAGCTGCCTCTGAAAAGATCTGTGCCAGTTTCTGCAAACAAATTGATCAGTTCTCATTGATTGACCTAAAAAAAAAAAAAAAAAAAGACAAAACAAAACAAAACAAAAATACAGCCCAGTCCCTTTCTGGCATGTCCTCAGAGCTCTGACCGCATACCTGGCCTGAGGCCAAGCCCTGCCCCTGGCCCAGACTCAGCCCTGACCTTGTAGAGGCCAGGACTTCAAAAGACATAGGCGCCCAGCAAGACAAGGGTGTTTACATAAACATTGTGCAATTACAACATTACACATGACAATGGAACAAGTGTCAAAATTATGAGCTGAGAATTATGGGTGTTCCAGGGGAGCTTCTTGGAAGGGAAAACTTGATGGGCTAGACTGTCTTACCCTTGTTGGTGACTGCAGAGCCCAGCCCGGGACTGGCACGGAGCAGGTGCTCAGAAAACATCGGGAGGAAGGAGCAAGTTAGACCTTGAACTACAGGAAGAGAGCCTTCCAGACAGAAGGAGCAGAGTGAGCAGAAAGAGAGGGTTGGGGCCTAGGACAGCGGGGTGGCCCCCAAGGTCCCTGACTCCTGGTGTTGACACCCGTGTGAGCCCCACTCATTGGGTGGGACCTGTGACTTGCTTCTAACCAGTGGAATGTGGATAAGGTGATAGGATAGGTGTGATTACATAGGCATGGTTACGTGGCTACGTTACGTAAGATTGTAGTACCTGTCTTGCTACAATCCCTTCCTGGCTTTGAGGCAGCAAGCAGCCATGTTGTGGAACCACGTGACATCTAAGAGCTGAGGCCCTGCAAAATGAGGCCCTCAGCCCGACAGCCGCAAGGAATTTAATTCTGTCCACACTAGGCTGTTGACTACGTGAACTTGGAAGCAGACCCTCCCCCACTAGAGCCTCAGGTAAGAGCACAGCCTCACCTGACACCTTGATGGTCGCTTCTTAAGACTCTAAGGTAGAAGACTCAGCCACACCGTGCTCAGACCCCTGGCCCACACTGCGAGATAGTGAAGATTCACTGTTAAAAGCAGCTAAGTTAATTCCTGCATAAATTTGTTGTACAGGAATAAGTAACTAATAGAAGGCTGTCCTGGGAAATCTTTGGGTCATTGAGATAGCTGGCAGGTGACAAAATATTGGGCAACAGTGGGTGTGGGGTAGTGAAACAGGTAATAATGGGTACTTGTAGAAGTTCTTTTAAAAGGGTTTGTTTATTTATCATTAGCGAGAAGGGAAGGAAGGGAGAAAGAGAGGGAGAGAAACATCCATGTGAGAGAGAAACACTGATTGCCTCTTGTTTGTGACCTGTCTGGGGACCAAACCCACGACCTAGGCCTGCATCCTGAATGGAAATTGAACTACTGACCTTTCGGTTGGTAGGATAACACCCAACCCACTGAGCATAATGGGTACCAGGCACTTACTATGTGCCCAGCACTATGCTAAGTGCTGTATTTGTGCTAACTCATTTAATCCTCACAAACCCCACAACTTGGAGACTATTATCCCCATTCTGCAAAAGAGGGGATTGAGGTTCAGAGAGGTTAAGTACCCAGCCCAAAGTCACACAGCTACTGAGTGGTAGAACTGGAACTCAAGCCAAGAAGCGGAACTGCACTGCTGCCATTTTCAAGTGCTTTGCTGAGCCTCCATGCGCTCAGAAGCCGGGGTGTCAGTCTGAGGAACTTCAGGCAATGGGAACCCTTGAAGGTGGGGCACAGGGGAGTGGTGCACCTATTGTTTGCAGGGTGGTGAGCTGGGTAGGGGGGAGATTTGGAGACAGGAGAAGCTGTGGAGAGAAGACGGAGGAGGCAGAGGGGAGACCCACAGCCAGACACCTGGGGGTGAGCTGGAGGGTGGAGAATCCATGAGCAGAGCTGATGCTAAGCAGCGGCCTGATCAGGATTGGTTTAAATGATCCAGTCCAGCCTCCAGGCCTTGCTACTGCCCGGCCTCTGCTCTGCGGTCCCGTAGCCTGAGCAGTGCAGTCAGAGGGAGCCTGGGGGTCCTCCAGCCCACAGCTCCAGCGGTCCCTCTGCATGCTCTTCCCTGCTCCTCCAAAGGCCCCTGGGGCATGCCCTCAAGGTGAGTGGTTCTGCCCAGCACAGCGGGGCCAGGCTGGTGTAGTCAAAGCCACAGGGCACAGACCCCCCTCCACCCCTCAGGGTTCCATTGAGTTGTCCCCACAGCTTCCACTGCCCCACCACCTATGGAACAAAATCAGGGGCTGACAGGGGTGAGCCAGGCTTAGGGCAAACCCAGCAATTAGTTTTTGAATCCAATGATTGACAGTCCCTCTAAGACATCCGGCCGCTGAGCCTCAAAGCCACCCGCTCCAGCTGGGGGGGTGGGGGAAGCGGGGCAGTGGCTGCTAGATCACGTGCCTGGCGGCTGGCACTTCTGGGTCGAGCTGGCACTTCTGGGTCAGGCTGCCCCGAAGCCAAGACGCACGACCGTCCGGGCGGCCCCCCAGGAGGACATGGATGAATGGTTGGCCTTGTGGAGCTGGGACCCAGCTGCCTGTCCGCTTAGGTCTCTCTGCTCCTGTGCCCACCTGTGCCCACCTACCTGACCTCCAGCCACGGCCCCATTGCATTTTCTCTACCTCCTCCCAGGGATGCCCTTGCTGTCCTCCGCCACCGTGCAAATCCTACCTGACCCTCACAGGCCAGCGTCAACATGACCCCCTCCTGAATCCCACCTGAGATGCTTTCTCCTTCCCTAAGGATCCCCAGCATGTGGTTGCCCTGACAACATCTTTTTTTTTTTTTAATTGTTGTTGTATTACATCCATCCCCTTTTTGCTCCCCTCTGTCCCCCTCCCCACCCACCCACTCCCCGCAAAGTTAATCCCACCTGTTGTCCATGTCCATGGTTCCTTTATACTAGGTTCTTGTCTAAGCTGCTCCCCTTTCTTACCTCTGCCTCCCCCCCTCCCCCCAACCCCTTTCCCCCTGACTACTGAAGGCCTATTCCTTGTATTCATAGACTTGGTTCTGTTTTGCTTGTTGTTAGTTTTGCTCATTATTGTCCTGTAATGGATGAGATCATATGATATTTGTCCTTCACTGACTGGCTTATTTCACTAAGCATAATACTCTCCAGTTCCATCCATGTTGTTGCAAAGGGTACAAGTTCCTTCTTTCTTTCTGCCATATAGAATTCCATTGTGTAAATGTACCAAAGTTTTTGGATCCAATCATCCACTGATGGGCACTTAGGCTGTTTCCAGCACTTGGCTATTGTAAATAGTGCCGC
>PVIW01000379.1:0-322147 GCA_004026585.1 Noctilio leporinus | reverse complement strand
CGAGGGTTCCCTTTGCCCCACATCCTCGCCAACACTTGTTGTTTGTTGATTTGCTGATGATTGCCATTCTGACAGGTGTGAGGTGGTATCTTATTGTGGTTTTAATTTGCATCTCTCTGATGACTAGTGATGTTGAACATTCTTTCATATGCCTCTGGGTCCTTTGTATATCTTCTTCAGCGAGTTGTCTGTTCAGGTCCTTTGCCCATTTTTTAATTGGGCTGTATGTCTCCCTGGTGTTGAGTCGCATTAGTTCTTTATATATTTTGGAGATCAGACCCTGCTCTGACAACATCTTATCTCATATGCTAGTATCATCCTTTCCTCCTGGACAGAGCCACCCACAGCTGGGGCTGAGTCTGGTTCAGCTTCGGCCATGCCTAGAGGTCATGGGGGTCTTGATATCCTGAGGCTGGACTTCCCCTCCTGTCCCCTGGGTGTGAATGCACACATGCTGGCATTTCCCCAGACCCCTGGTTTAAGAGCAACCAGCCGGGGCCGAGAGAGGTTCCCCAACTGAGGCCATGTGGCCCAAGAGGTCCCCTTTAAGGCTCCCAAACAGAGCGTCTCAGTCCTGGGTCCACCGACCCCCAAGGAATACATGAATAGACATCAGCAAGTCCATGGATTTGACTTTCTGAAAATGATAACTTTATTCCCGTTAACTTTAGCCAAAGTGGAGCATTTTCTCCCACTGTGAAAGTAGACAATGAGGCACAGTGGTGGCAGAAGAAGCTGTGACTTTATTTCCTTCCCCTTTACCTTCCCCACTGCCCGGAACACAGAAATGGTGATGAGCCAACACGGGCCGTGTGGACAAGGGTCAGGAGTGGCCAGAATATGGCAAAAGGAACAGTTTGTGACCTCCAAGACTAGTCGCAAGAGGCACTGTAGTTTCTGCTAAAGAGAAAATCAAACCACAGGTACTGGCGAGGATGTGGAGAAAAGGGAACCCTAGTGCACCGTTGGTGGAAATGCAGGCTGGGGCAGCCACTGTGGAAAGCAGTATGAAATTTCCTGAAAAATTTAAAAATGAAACTACCTTTTGACACAGCTATCCTAAGACTCCCAAAACAGAAATTCAAAAGAACTTACACACCCCTATGTTCATAGCAGCGCTCTTTACCATAGCCAAGAGCTGGAAACAGCCTGAGTGCCCATCAGTGGATGAATGGGTTAAAAAACCATGGGATGGGATGCTACATAGCAGAAAGAAAGAAGGAATTCCTACATCTTGCAACAGCATGGATGGAACTGGAGACTAAGTGAAATAAGCCCATCGGTGAACGGCAAACACCATGTGATCCCTCTTATAAGAAAAAGCTAATGAACAAAATAAACTAATGGGCAAAACTGAACTGGAGACATAGAAACATGGAACAGACTGACAGCAGCCAGAGGGGTGGGGGTGGGAGTGGGATGGTGGGAAGAAGGGGGAGGGAATAATCAAAGAACGTGTATGAATGACCTCTGGACACGGACGACAGTGTGGGGATTGACCGTGAGACTGGGGGGTGTGGGCTGGGTGGAGGAGGGCAAAGGTGGAGAAACTGGGACACCTGTAATAGAATAAATAAGAATTTTTTTAAAAAGAAAGAAAGAAAGCCGCAGGTCCAAAATGGCTTCCCTTGTGCTAAAGCCCATGATACCAAACCTAGACTGAATACCGGACCTAATTGCTATTTCAGCCTTCCCTAGAAATATAGTCTTAATCAACCAGTCTGGAATTTTCTAGTCAAGCACCAATAAGGTGATTTGTCACATGGGTCCTCTCTCTCCTCCAAATAGGAAAAATTAAAAAAAAAAAAAAAAAAAAGAGGCAATCTGCATGACAAAGACCTTTGTCTTCCCCTTCCTCCCAATAAAAATTAGATTATTTTTATTGGGAGAAAGGGAAATAATATTTTTAAATAATCTAAATAATCTCCTGACCTAAAAATAATCCTTTCTTTTCCTTTGTTACAGCTTCCTTGCCCCACCCTTTTTCCTATAAACATTCTCCATTTTGTACAACCATTCTGGCTGCTGGATGGGATGCCGTCCAATGCATGAATTTCTTAATAAAGCCAATTAGCTCTCCATATTGACTCAGTTGGATTGTGTTCCTTCTTGGTCTCCTGGATCCCTTACTCAGGAGTAGCCAGCCACCACGCCATGAGACACTCAAGCCATCTAGGTGGAGATGAGGCCGCCTGCCAATAGCCACTCATTCTGAAGGGAGCCACCTTGCAAATGGACCCTCCAGCCCCGGTCAAGCCTCAGATGGCTGCAGCCCTGGCTGACCTCTGACTGTAAACTCAGGACAGATCTCAAACCAAATCTGTCTAGCCAAGTTGCTCCCAAAGTCCTGAGCACAGAAACCATGAGAGATAAAGAATTGATTTAAGCCACTCAGTTTAGAGGTGCTTTGTTGTGGAACATTACACAACTGTGATGGGTTGCGTTGCGTCACTCCAAGTTCGTATATTGAAGTCCTTAACCCCGATGTCTCAGATTCTGAGATTGTTTGGACACAGGGTCTTCAAAGAAGTAACCATGTTAGAATGAGGTCATATGATGGGTGTGCTTATAAAACTGGGTGACCTGGAGACAGATGTGGGCACAGGGAGAAACACTGTGTGAGGATGAAGGCAGGGATTGGGATGATGCTTTTACAAGCCAAGGGATGACAAAGATTGTCAACAAACCACCAGACGCCAGACTTGAGGCATGGAATTGATTCCCTCCCACCGATTTCAGAAGAAACCCTGCTAACACCTTGTTCTTGGACTTCCAGCCTCCTGAATGGGACATGATACATTTCTGTTGTTTAAGCTGCCCTGTCTGTGGTCTTTTGTTACATATGGCATCCCAAGCCAACAAATATCATAACTGATAGAGGTGACATCCAGGGGATAACAGCAGCAGACAGAAGGATCCTGGCCATTTGCATACTAGTGAGAGCCTCCTGCCAGCCCTGGCTTCCACATGCAAAAGAAATTAACTTCTATTTTATTTTAATAAAATGCATTTATTTATTTATAAGTCTCTGTTCTTTTGATCTTTATCACATGCATCTGAAGCTATATCCTAACTTACACAGCATCTATAACCTCCTCCCCTGCCCTGGCTGGTGCGGCTCAGTGGACGGGCGCCGGCCTGTGAACCCAAAGGTCACTGGTTGGATTCCCCAGTCAAGGCACATGACCAGGTTGCAGGCCAGGTCCCCAGCTGGAGGCAGGTGAAAGGCAGCCACACATTGATGCCTCTCTTCCTCCCTCCTTGCCCTTCTCTCCAAAAATAATGAGTAAAATCTTTACATACATACATACATAAATGAAACATCCTCCCTTGACGGCATTCATGTAGAAACGATGCCCCCGAAGTAAATCAGGGAAGATGCACATTATCATCAGTGTGGCCCTGAAGACTGCTTTCCTTTCACACACAGACATTTCCAGCTTCTCCCACATGGCAAACAAGTGAAGCTGGTTTAGAGCAGATGCGGAGAGCCGGCTCCCAACTCTCCTCGCTGGGGAAGACCCTGGCAGACTGAGGGAGAGGCCGGGAGAGGCCGGGAGAGGTGGGGAGAACCAGAAACCCAACTCACTCTCAGAGATGGAGCAGAGGATCTTGAAAAATATAAAAAGAGGGCTAGATCCAGGGGAGACTCCACAGGTCAGGAGTAGAGACCAATGGGGAGATTCTAAGGAAATGCCTCTGTCACAGAGCTAAAACAAGGCCCAGGCACATTCCCAGCCCCCAAGGTCAAGTCTCCACTCTCTCTCCCTGAAGAGCTGGGGGGCCCTGGGGTGGGGAAGGTATTAGAACTCTCCCTGTGTCGTGCAACCGAAAGCTCAGGCAAAGAAGGGATTTATATCTTAGAAAACAGAAAGTCCATGGGTAGATTGGCTTTAGGTGTAGCTGGATCCAGGCTCTTACTGTCATCAGATTCGGTCTCTGGACATCTCTGGGATCTGATTTCCTGTGTACCGTCTGCGTGGAAAATGCATCCTGGCTCAAACCTCAGGCAGGTAAATGTGTTCGCGATAGCAGCAGGCTTAGATTTTCCCAGCATAGTAGCATTAAAGCATGCTTTTTTCCCATAGCTCCCGCAAAAATCCCAGGGCCGGTGCTCATTGGCCCCGCTTGAGCCGTGTGACCATCAGCATGCCTCTCGTTGGCCAGGTGGGGGGCGAGCACCCAGGACTGGAGCCAGAGTGAGGAGGAGCCTCGCCCAACCCCTGAACCACATGGGTCAAGAGTAGGGGATGTCATTTCTTCCCCAACAGTCAAGGAAGGCAATGTCACAACAAGGGCACGGGATGATGACAGATGTGTTCTGCGTGGACGTGTTTTCCACATGGACACTAGGAGGGCTGAGGAAGGGAGTGGCCAGCACGTGCCAGGCTAGAGCAGCCGGGGCATGGTAAAACAGCCAGCCGTGCCCATGGAGCGGAAGCCAGTTGCCAACCCCTACTCTGGGCCCACGTTAAGGGATCCTCAGGCCCCAGTTTTCCCATGAGTTGGAACTTCCCCTCAAACCAGGGGTGATGCATTTCTTGAATGAACTTAGCCTTGTCCCCTCCTGGGTCAGGACCCCTTGGCATGGTCCTCTGGTGGCGCCCAGTTGCCCTCAAATATGGACTTGGCTCCAACCTACAGACCTCTGCCTTCCCTGCTGTCAGCTAAACACACACACACACACACATACACACACGTCCATGACCTCCCCTCCCTGATGCCCTATTCCCTAGAGAGCACAGCCCCCGCTGAGCCCCTCCCCTGGCCTGCACCACCCAGAAAAGCTAAACCTAGCCTGCAGCCCCCATTCCTACATGGAATTCTGGTCCCCTCAACCACCCTGAGGGCTCCCATGGCAGGGCCAGGACCCCCCACCCCTTCCAGGCAGAGGACAGACATTTCTACACACCTAAGGGGAGAGAAATAATCTCCCATCTAGAGCCACCACCCGGCAAGAGAGCCAACAGCCAGTCCAGACGGCTTCCCAGAGCTGCCGCAGGTGTCAGGGTCACTTGGGCTGCAGAGTGCCACTATAGCTGTCCGGGCACCTGCCCCCATCTTTCCAGCCCGATCCCATCCCATGTCAGAAGAAGCCTCGGGGCAGGAACGGCTGGGTCTGGGCAGGATCCAGGGTAAGAAGGAAGTGAGACAGGCTTGCAGAGCCGAGGCTATTTTTACCCAGACCTGTGCAAACAGAGGCGTGGGCTGGTCCGGCCAGTTCTTCCCCTGCCCTGGTGCCTGGCCACCAAGTCTCTTACCAGGTTGGCAGTATCCACCAGGTTTGGGGCCAGAAGAGAGGGATGGGTAGAATATGGGTAAATGTGAGAACTGCCCCCAGGTGCCCAGAGACTCCCAGCTTGAGGCCCTGGTTTCCCTCTAAGGACCCAGCCCCGCTCTCTCACTCCCCAAGGCAGGCAGTGTCCGCTGGGGCTGGAATCAGGGCCAGGGGTCGGCCTGGGGTCAGAAGCCAGGCCAGGCTGAAACCTGTGGTCAGAGGGAGGCATCACAGGGGGCCATGGGTCACTCTAGGCTGAGGCCCATGGTCAACATCAGAGGTTAGTCTGGACGGCGGCCCCTGATCAGGATTAGGGGTCAGTCTAGGGTAATGGGTAACCCTGGGTGGAAGCCAGGGACCATGGGTAGGGGTCCAGGGTCAGACTTGGCCTAGAGTCAGATGTAGATGAAAGGGGGAAAGGCCTCATGGAGGGACCTCATCCCTCTTGCTTAGCTGCCCTTCAGTGGCACCCATGCTGGGACATGTCATCCCCAGCAGAGAACCCCAGAAGTCTCCCCAGTGGGAATGACTGACATGGGTTCAAGCCCTGAGGCACGATAAAATCTCACCTGAGAGGTGTGTGGAGGAAGGTGTTCCTGGCAGAAGAAACAGCCCAGGCAAAGGTATGGGCAGCGCCCAGGCAGGGGCGGGGGCGGGGAGAACCGGCCAGGCTAAGGAGTGGCTGATGGGTTTCAGAACCAGCCATGGGGCAGTATTGGAAACCTGGGCACAGATGAGGGAGGCATCAGCTCTGGGTGTTAGGAAGAATCATTCACTCATTCATTCAATATAAACCAAGAATATAGAATGGTGACAGGCACCATTCTAGGGGCTCGAGATACATTAGGAAGAAAACACCTGAAAAGCCCTGTCCCGGAGCAGCTTCTGGTCTAGTCGGGGGAGGTAGATAAGAAATGTAATACAGTAAATTCAAAATATTTAAGGTCATGGTGCCTTTGGAGGTAGAGGGGGTCATGGGGCCCAGGAACAGGAGGGGAGGGAGCAGTTGGCAGTACTAAGTAGGGGAGTTGGTGTTGAAGACAGAGGTCAGGAGCCATGGGCAGACGGGGCAAGCGCCTCCCAGGCAGAGGGACAGGCCAAAGTGCAGACCAGAGGGCTAGAGGGGTGAGGAATGAACTGCTGGCATAGCAGGGGGTCAGCCGGAAGACAAGGGAGAGGGGCTGCAGGCACTTGGGACTGAGGAGCTGCAGGATCCCACTTACATTTTCAATGTGTTTTAAAATAAGCAGTCTCAGACAAAGAGGTTTAACACCACGGGGATGCAGTTAGCAAACTTCAACTATGGGAAGCGAGTGGATAGAACCAACCCAGTTTCTTCAGAAAAGGAAAAAGGAGGCCTAGGCGGAGAGGCAGAGGGTTCTTTATATTAAATTATAATGTGCGAGCCTTATTTAAACAAACAACTGATTAAAATAATAAAAATAAGAGCATTCGTAAGGCAAAAATAAAAATTCAATAATGACTGAATGTTGAATGCTATTAGGGGATTGGGCTGATTGGTGTTTTAGGTATAAAAAAATGGTATTGTGTGATAACAGTGTTGTGGTCTTTTCTTTCTTTCTTTTTTTGAGTCTGATATATTTACAGATAAACATATTGATATATTTACAGATAAAATAATAGATCTGTGATTGGATTTCAAAGAATCATGGTGGGGTGGGGACACAAAGGAAATACACGCAGTAATGGGCGCATGGACGTTCCTTATCTTATTGTATCCACTTTGTACAATATATTTGGCAGCTGTTCTCAAGAGATTGAAAAACAATAACGGTAGCCAACCTGGCTACTGAGGGTGGAGAGCCAGGGAGAAGCCAGAGGGTGTGAGGAAGCTACTGGGTGAGCAGGTGGCAGGTGAGCTGTAAGGGGTGATGGGATGAAGACCACCTGAGACAGGAAGTAGGGGTGGGGGAGGCGCAGGGATGGAGCAGACTTCCTTCTGCAAGACTCCCATGCTCCAGTTTTGGGTTTCCTCCTCACCCCTCCTCCCGCCTTGCCCATTCCTTTCCTCTCTCCCAACTTCCCTTCATCCGCCAACCCTCCCCACCCTCCCTCCCTTCCCCATTCCTTCCCCTCCATCTCCCCCTCCTTCCTTCCCCTTGGAGTCAGCATCACCCTGGCCCGGTGCCCAGCCCTGCACAGGTGGTCCCATCCAGCTGGTTTTTCTTTACAACTAGGTTGCCAGGCAGCTCCAGTTTCATTCCTCTGGTTACCAGCCCCCGGCCCACCCCCCCAGAGCAGCAACCCCCACCGCCAGCACCCAGTTTCCTCCAAAGAAGAAACAAGGGTGTTGCAGGATCTACCGTTCCTCCCCCAGGCAGGCACTGCCTCAGCCTAAGGTGGTTCTGGCCCGGTTAGGGAGGGGTGGAGGAGGGGGACCCAACTTGGCAATGCCAGCATGAGATGGTTTTGGCTGTTCTTCTCCCCAGAAATGATCCCTCTCTTGGACGGGTGATCTCTCATCACAGAGGAGGGATGAACCTATGAAGACACTGGGGCCACTTTGTCCAGGACTCTGTTATCAAGTGCCAAGCCCAGGAGACACCCTGCAGGGAGAGAGTGGGGAGCTCCCCTGGGATTCCCCGGTGCCTCCTTTGGGCAGTGTGAAACTCCCTAAGGGCTCCTGCCTCACAGAGAGGCCCATAGTGTACCCCAGGGGGACCCTGATGTGAGGCCCCCAGCCCCGCCAAGATTCTCCGACCCCAAAGGCTTGCACCAGCACAGGCTGGGTTAATGGGGGTCTTGGCACCCACTAAAACAGCCCAATGAACAAGGGAAGAATAGAAGGAAGGGATACTTAACGCTTTCTCAGCACAAACCATCTGGGAACCCTAGAAAGGCAGAAGTTGTACATTCTGCCAACCTGATATAATGAGGGTGTCAAGCCAATATTAATTTCAATTCTAGAAAATAAAGACAAGCCCTAAATTTTGGACCTGAGAGTATGCAGACCAAGATTGCCACCCAAGTGAAAGGGAAGGCTGGGAAAGGAACTGAGGGCTTCTGGTCCAGTGAGGTCAAGACTGGGTACACCAGGAGGAGAGACTTCAGAACAGGATACCCCTGGGAGGAATCCATGCAAGAAGGCATGGGGAACAGAGAGAAGGGAGTGTCTGTGGTCCCCTCCCTAAGTCAGAGGGACAAGATGGGGAGATGGGGAACAGAGACCCCAGTGCTGGGGATCCTGCTTCCCCACCTCCTGGTTCTGATATCCACCCGCCACCCAGAAGCCTTTCCAGTCCATCTGACAGGTGAAAAGATGGCTTCTCCTCATCAGACCTCACAGGACTCCTCAAGAGTTGGCCATGGCTGATCCACACCACGCCCACCCCTGTGCCTCCGAACTCAGACTGGACATTCACCAACCATTCATGGAAACATGGCCCATTTTAACCTTGGTTTTATTTCACTTTGCTGTTTTGGTGTTCTCTCTCACTTCTGAATTTATGTTGTGTTTTTTGATAGGAAAGGAAGGGTGGGTTCCTCAGGAAAACAATTCTGACAGAACAGAGAAGCAATCTTCACTGCTAAGGACCTGCAGGGAGACTCTTCTCCCTCAGCCGCCACTTCTGTCTGGGGAGCCTGGGACCGCATGGGCACCCAGAGGCCCACCCAGCTACTCCCACCACCTGCAGCCTGCCAGAGCAGCCCTGAGCCAAGCAGGGGGTTTCTTGCAGACCACCCTCCAGAACAGGGGAGAGGCCCCCCATCACCTGCTGGAGGCCTTAGGATTCCCCACCCCTCCCCAGAAGGTCACATGCCAAAGTGGAGTCTGGCTCCCTGCCATTCCTCAGTCCTTACCCCTCACCCATGACCCCTGTCCTCAGAGAGAGCAGAACCTCAACAGCCCAGGGACACAAGCAGTAATGGTGGGATTTCAGCCTTCTGCAGCTGGCTAGGTTGCCTGTGTGTGTTGTGTGTGTGTGTGTGTGTGTGGAGGGAGAGTGGGCAGAGGGTTATAAGAGCCAAGGTCCATGGATTTGCCACTCATCCGGGATTCTAAGGACACTGTGCCAGCCAGCAGAGACAACCCCCCAGAGAGAGGCCATGATGCCACTGTCCTGCTGGAGAACTGAGGCCCAAGGAGTACTGTTAGATCGCAGAGGAAGCAAAGACCCCTGGCTCCTGAGCCTAACCTGGCTCCCACCTGGCTGAGTGTATGGTTGGTGGTTTTTCAGACACGCTTCCTCCTGGTGGGGAGGAGGGGGAGTTAGGTCCAAACCCCAGAATGGCCAGGCGAACAGTTTTCCCCGACCTGGGGAAGGACCTAAGCCAGATTCACCAATTAAATCTGGAAGGTGGTAGAAACTGGGGAGCACAAAAACTCCCCAGTTTCTCCTGCAACAAGAGGTGTCCCTCCCTATCTTACCCACCTTTGTGTCCTAGGTCACAGCAGAGTATGTGTGAAGAAGGAAAGGAGGGAGGGAAGGACCAAAGCAGGCATGGATTGTGAGGAGGGAAGAAGGCAGGGGAAGGAGAAATAAGGGAAGAGGGCGAGCAGAAAGCCGGAAATTGAGAGGGGCTGGGCTCTCATCCCATCCCAGCTTTTCCCTGACTCCCTAACTCCATCCCACCCTGAAAGGTCAGCAGCCAGTTTCCCGAGCTGCAGGGAGCACAGCCTGGGCAGGTCCGCCGGGAATTCTGACACACTTGCTGGTCCGCCAGCGCCTTGAGTTGAACCTCCTTCAAGCAGCTGCGCATCCTGCTAGGTGTCCGGGGTCGCGCACCCCTCTTCTCGCCCTTATTAACACTGCCCTCCCTCCGGCATCTCACTATCATATTTTACAACGTTCCCGCCACCACCTCCAGTCTGATTGCACTGTCTAGAGCCCCCGAAAAGAAGGCAAAGCGGTCACGGCGCTTGGTGCGCAAGAAGATGCGCTCTAGGCACAACTACACTGAGCCCTGAGGCCGTGTGAAGGAGACAGGCTGGCCCAGGGTCACCCCGCCGCCGACCCGCTGAGCCTTGCAAATGAGGCACCAGAGGCAAGACGCCCGGGTCTGGACCTTTCTCAGGGCCTCGGTCGCCCAGACTGTAAAGTAGGGCGGGCAGGGAGAGGAAGAGGAGGTCTCCAGTTTGGGGTCGACTGCACAGAGCCGCGTGCGGGCGCTGGAACGCAGGCCCAGCCTAGCTCGGGAGGTGCCTCCACCGAAATGAAATGCGGGAGCGCGGCCACGCTGTCCGCTGAGGCGCGCCCGCGGGTGCCAAGTGCGCTCTGCCAGGCCCCGGGGGGCACCGAGGAACCCAGAGTCGGGCCTCACTCGCCTCGCCCTCTTGCTCGCCCTCCCCTTCCTGTTCGGCGCGAGGAAAGAGTTGGGGTGATTGAAAATGCAGCAAACAACACGCCCCACTTACTTCGAGTCGCCTGCAGCCCAGGACCCTACTCGCAGGCCCCGCGGCCGGCAGCCGGCAACCCGGGGTCTGAGAAGAGCCCACCCGGCCCGCACCAGCCCCAGAGGAGACAAGCGGGAACGGGGAGGCCGGCTGGGAGGCCTCCAGCAGGTGGCTCCGAAGGCGGGCAGGCAAAGCGCCCCGGGCGGGGCTGAGGGGGCGAGCCGGGCGCGGAGAAGGCAGCCTGGCGCTCGGAAAAGTGGTGAGCTGCAGATGAATGCGAAGGGTTAGGGTCTCAGGACTCCCAGGACGCAGTTTGCAGTCGAGGGGGCGAAGGCCTGTCAATGCCCAGGGACTGACGTATGGGATCGGCGGAGGGAACCCCGGGACTCCCGACTCTCGGGGCAGCCCCCCAGCTCCGCCCACACCTGCGCCGAGGCCCCGCCTCTGCCGATCCATTGGTTGGACCCGCCGCCCTTCAGACGAGCCCCCGGGGCCCGCCCCTAGCCCCGGCCGCGTCTCCGCGCTGGGGCCACCGCGGCAGCTCCACTCGCCAGGCTGCCCGCAGTCACCGCGCGGTGCGCGTCCGCCCGCCTATTCCAGGCGTGGGGCCGCCCGGCACGGGCTCGGGGCGGACCATGCGCGCGCCGAGCCCGCTGCGGGCCCGCTGGCTCTACCTGCTGGTAGGCACCCTAGCCTGCGCCCTCCGCCCCACGGTGAGTACCTGCCTGGCCGCCCAGAATCCCGGCAACTGGGGATAGAGTGGAGGCGGCGGAGACCCGCGGTCTGTGCGTGCGCACGCCTGTGCGAGGGAAATAAGGGCACGGAGCACTGGGTCTCGCCTCCTGGCTCCGCCGCGGACCAGATCTGGACCCGAGGGGAGGGGTCTTGGTCGCGCCTAGGCCCTCCCAGCCCAGCCCAGAGCCTGCTCCTTGCGGCGGGCTGGAACACCGGTGGGGGGCAGGGGTAGCGGTGGATGCGAGCAGGCTCCTCACTTGCCTTCCGTGTTGTGGCTGCGGGTGTGCATGAGGCGGCGAGATCAGCAGGTGTGTGGGGTTCGGGACTGTGATTGATTGAAATAGACGGTCTGGTAGACGGTGAGTGGGAGGGAGGCAGTGAGGGTAGTCGTGTGCTGTGTCAGTTTGGAGGTATTTGTGGGGGGTTGTGCGTTACATGGAGGAATGACGTCTCCAGCAGCAGAGCCAGTACTGGGGATCCCCAGGACCTGGAAAGAGACTTTGGGGATCAGATGAATGACAAGCAGACCCATCCTGTGCCCTGTCCCTGGGCAGAGGTGAAAGATAGGGAGCCCAAGGTGGAAGGTGGTGAGCAGTAAGGGGTTGCGGGTGTTTAGCAGAAAGGGCCAGCCACCTGCACAGGGGAAGCTGACAAGGAGCAAACAAACAATAAGCAGTGGCCTCCTCTTCCTCGCCTTCTGCTTCATCCCCACATGGGTATGTGTGTGCCTCCGACCTGTGCCAGTGTGCCCTATGTGTGGGCGTGCCCATGTGTGTCTGTGGATGGCTCAACTAGGCTGCAAGGCAGATCCTAGTTGAGGTGGGAGACACATGGATCACCTTCCTCTAAGATCAGGGAAGAACTCAAGACCCACTGCATCTACCCAAGCCCATTTTACAGATGGGCAAAGTGAAGCCCAAAGAAAGACCCTGGAGCCATGCCCGTCCCCTACCAATCAGACCTGGACTGAGGTTGATTTCCTCTCTACCTCTGCCTCAGGACTGGAGGAATCACGGGGTTGCTGCTTGTGCAGAGCCTAAAAACCATGTGGGTTCCAGGTCTGGCACCAGCTCCAGGTTGGCTGGTGGGAAGGTTGAGTATATTGGCTTAGTCTCTTCTACCTCCCTTACTGTCATCCCCGCCAGGGCAGGAATCTGTGTTTCCATCTAATGATGTCTTGTACACCCTGGGGATGGGGAGCCTGTCCTGAGAGCAGACTTTATGACCATTGGCAAGGGCTTCCTCCCTTTCCGTTGCTATTTATGACACCCACCTGCTGAGCACTCAAGCCCTACCAAGTTCAGGAGCCCAAGACCACAGTTCTGGTGCCACTCACAGCCCCTCAGTGTCATGGATCAATCCTCCAGGCTGCACCAACAACACTCTCGCTCTCCCAACCCTGGTCTTCGACCACTCAAATTCTCCTTGGATGGGCAAGGCATCTTGGGATCACCACTGATACCCTATTTCCCTATCCCTGGATGTTTCTCAGACCAAGTAAAGAGTGGTTTTAGCAAGGCCTCCTATCATGTTAGGTCACATGCACCCCCATATTTTAGGACAGTCCAAGCCTGGCTTGTCCAGTGCCTATCCTGCCCCGTCTTTTCACATCTTATTCACTGTATGCAACACTCCTCCTACAGGCAGCCTTCCCTGATTTCTCCAGCCCACTCAGTCCTCTCACCCCTGACCCCACCCTTCAGGCCTATTCACTTCCCAGCCTGGGCAGTTTTGACCATCCCATGAAATCAAGGGCTGGGGTCCCTGCCTGCCCATGTACCCCACAGTGCAGGGCTGGGCCAACAGAGGGAGGAAAAGAGACTCAGCCAGGACTAGGTGAGGGAAGGTTGGAGAGAGGGACCCCAGTTCCCTCTACTTCTCCCCATCAGCCACTTGCTCCAGTGCTGAATGGACATCAAGCAATCCTGCTCCAGCCGAACTCGAGGGGGGGTGGGGGTGCTGACGTTATCAGGGCCATAAAATGGCAGCTGCAAAGTTCAGTTTGAAGGCCCAAAGCCTTATCACTCCTGTTTATGGTGCCCTGACCTCAGCCTAGAAAGGGAAAATCTCTGAACAGGGAAGCAAAAGAAGGGGAAGAAAACCTCTAGTGTCTTGGAAGAGGAAGTCTGCTGTAAAGCCACCCGTCAGGATTTCCACTGCTCCTAATCTCCTAACCCCTGGGCAGCAGGCACAGGGTCTTCTCACTAGTGGCAGAACTGCTCTGGGCAATGCCCAACCCAGTGGTGAGGGGGAGGGGTGCTAGAGAGGAGGGGTAGACACAGGCCTTGCCTTAGGCAGATTCTCAGGCTGGTAGGGAAGAGCATATCCAGTGACCCAGGAAGAAGAGCCCGGATGTGGTGTGCAGCCTCCCAGAACTGGGTCTTTGAGAGGAGCAGTCAGGGAAGGCTCCCTGGAAGAGGCAGGACAATGCCCTGAAGAGTTCTGCAAAACGGGCCAAACTTCCACTGAAATTGTAAAATAGCGTCTGTTGGCAGGACCAGTGGGCCTGATCCCAAGAAGGAGAAAACCCCCAAGTTCCCCTGGAGATAACATGGCCCAGGGGTTGGGGAGGCTTGGCTCCCCTAATTCCTCTGTGAGCAGGAGCAGGAGCAGCTGACCACCTGCTCCTCCTTGCCGTAGGCATCCTGCCCCAGCCATCTGCTTCTGGGCTCCCCAGAGGCTGTCCACGGCTGCCCAGGCCCCCCTGCCTCCCCCGTGGGCTTTAGAAAGCATGGCTGCAGCAAGGTAAGGCCTCCTCCACAGGCAAAGTAGCCTGCCCAGGACTCACAGGGACTCTGCCGTCCGAGCAAGCTCCCGTCGGAAGTTTCCACCCTCCCATCCTCAGCCTCCCTAACAGTTCTGGAGCTTCCATGAGGAGCCTGAGCTGGGGCCAGAAACCCGGTCCTCAGCCCCCTCCATGACCATGTCTGGTTCTTCCCGAGAACTTGTGGGATCTCTGGAAGAGCCCCAGTTTCCTCATCCCAAAAGGGAGGATGAGAAGCCTTGGCCACCGTGCAGGAGAAATGGGGAGAGAGGCCTGGGCTGGGGGCCCGCTCTGCCCTCAGTAGAACATCATCTTGCCTGTGAGCTTTGTGACTCTGAAATGGGTTTGGTCTTCCAGTCAGAACGCCTGTGACACCAGAAAAGACAAAGCGCTGAGTGAACTGTGTGACCGATTATTTCCTTCCTTCTGATCCCCAGTTTAGGAGCCCTGTGGACCCCTGATCAGCCCTCTTTGCCACCACCTGCCCAGAGGTCCCCAGGGCTGGCAGGTGTCCTGGGGACAAGGGGTGTACTGATGAAGTGGCCAGAGGATTTGGATGGTGGTGAGGTGTGGGGGGCTGAGGCTCCAGGCCCAGAGAGGTGATGGCTCCTCTCAGGGGGTGCTGGGTGATAGGTGCTGGGCTTCCCCACATGGTGGGCAGCCTCCATGGTAACTCAGCCTGGGTGGGTCGACCCTGCCACCTGCCGAGGCCCCTCATTGGCTATGGATGCAGGAATGGGGCCAGGGGACTTGACAAAGCCCCATCCTTTTCTTCCTGTGCCTTCTCAGCCTCCCAGCCTCCAGCCTGGCCTGTGTGACCTCCCAACACCAAGCAGCACTCAGGGCAGCCGGGCAAATGTGCAGTGTGTGAAAATCCTCGCGTACCTTTGACGTATTTCAGAAAAAGAGAGCGAAGCACAGTTGAATCTCTCCACCACATTGCAGGATTTATTTATTTGGAAAATTTCAAACATGCCCAAAAAAGTAGAAAATGGTATAATGAACATGGACGTACCCATTCCTCTGGAGTGACATCAGAAAAAAAAATGTCAGTATAGGAATTTCTAGCACTCATTTCCTCCCGATTCCTACTTGGGACAGTTATTGGCCTTTAAAAATTAATATTGGCATCCTTTGCTTTTTTGGTTGAAATATTTTAAGAGATATTATAAACATCATGACCTTTTACCCCAAATGATTTTAAGATGAATCTAAAACCAAAGGACATGGTCCTGTATAACCATGACACCATCATCACCACTAACAACCTTGACAGGGCCCCTTCATATCCACTATTCCAATCTCCCCAGGAAGCCTTGAATCACGCATCACAAGATGAGTGGTGATATGATCAGGAGTTCTGATCTTATTGCCCAGAGCTGTCCTGTCTGTGTCTTGTGCGGACTGCAGAGCGAGCTGCAGGGATAGGGGACCCCAAGCCGGGCTCCCCTGGATGCGTCCGCCTTTCTCTGCACCCCTCTCATGTGACTCATGATGTGAGTCTATATCTCTCAGGAAGTGCCTCTTACTTTCTCAAAAGCAAGGTCTTCTTGCACTGCAGGTCGTCAGAGGAGGGAAGGGGTCACCCACCACCCTGTGTCTTGAGGATGCACAGCCTGGGGCTCCCTGTTCAGGTACCCAGCCCTGGGCAGGTGGCCCCAACACCAACATCACCCACAGACACGTTTGTCAGCTGAGTCCTCTTTTCCCAGGGGTGCCTAAGGTGACTTTCAAGGGGCAGAAGATTCCAAACTGTGTCCCTGCTGCCCCTGCTTCGCTGGCCATCCCCAGCATGACCCTCTGCAAGGAAATCCGGAAAGACCTCAAGCCCCTGAGTAAAACTTGCAAGAAAAGCCCTTAGATGGGAGCAGGCTTTACCCCAAACCAAACAGCTTATATAATAGCCAGAGCCCTTGTCCTGGCACCACTGAGCTGTGGGAAGTTCTTTGTTCCCCAAGACCTTGCTTGCATCTCTGTGTCTTCACCTCTTCTTCACTATCCACCTCCTCACACGCTCTAGTTCTCATTCCACCCGCCTCCCAGCCTTCCCCAAGGGGAGGTGTGGTTGGCAAAATATGGCAGAGACTTGCGGAGAGGGGAAGATTTGGGCTATTGGTAAAAGGATGTAAAAATACAGAGCAGGGAAGAGAAATGACTACACTGCGGGGTGAGGGGAACTCCCAGAGTGGAAACTTCCTTTCTGGAGGGCACAGCTGCCGCATGTCAGTGGGTGGGACATTCTGACAGCCTGAGCCTATGCAGGGCATTAAGGCTGTGCTAGACAAGGGTACCATGATGACAGGCCAGCCTGGCATGAGGGGCTGAGCTAGGGCTTTAGCAGTGACTGCTAACTTCCTAGTAGTCCCCTGCTATACTTTCCATGTGACCCTTGACACAACCCAGGAAGCAGGTGGTGCTGTCCTTGGGCCCAAGTACAAGTGAGGTGGGATAACCTAGCTGATGGGGTCACACATCCCGGAAGTGGCAGACACCCTGATTCCAGACGTTGTGGACTTAACTAGGTCCCAATGAATCACTAAGAGGAGCTGCTTCCTTCCAAGAGGCTACCCCAGGCCTCTTGCTGCCCTGGGCCTTTAAAGATAGGTTTTCATGAGTGAAACGGCACAAATAAGAAGTGGCAGCTCGGGATTGTCATACCGGTGTACACCTGTGTAGCCATCGCCCAGATCTAGTGATGACAGTTCCTATGGCCACCCCCCAAAGGCTCCCTTGTGCCCCTTCCCAATAAGATGAAGTCTGATTTCAACTTCTTTTCATGACTTCTGGATTCCATACCCTACCTCACCTTCTTGCGTCCCCCGCCACACTCAGCCCACCCTTTCTCCTCTTACCTTTTCTCTTGCTCCTGCCTTCAATGCAAAATCCCCATCTCCTTACCAACTCCAACACAAAAGCCAAAATGAAGGGAGAAGCCTGGGAAGCTGGCTTATGGTCCCATGTGCCATTCTCTCTGGGTCCTCAGTTTCACCCTGTTGCCTGCTATTCAATTGGAGTGAGCTTCTTAAATAAACCATGTGATAGGAGATAGTAATGGGGGAATGGTAAGTGGGGTCACTCCGGAGCCCCTGAACCTCTTCTTCCCAACTCCAGCCTCCTCCAACCGTCCCCAACAGGAAAGGGCCCTCTTTTGACAAACCTCAGAAGCACAAATCATGCAGGGTGGCTCCCAGTGCTTGGTAATTTGCAGGCAGGAAGTTCTTCTTCCTGTCTCACCTAATCCAGCCTGCTGTATCTTAGACACTCCTGAGACCAGCTGCTCCTCAAGACTCCTGTTAGCCTGGCTCACTGCTCCTATCTCTCTCAGCTCCTTCTGCCATGGTTGTCTGGCCCAATGGGACTGGGGTTCTGATTCAAGGCCAGTGGCTGTGGTCTCAGGCTGCCTGCCCTTGAGGGGACTGGGTATGGCCCACAACATGTGGCCTGAGCCCACCCTGTCTTTCCAAACCTGTAGTGTCCAACAGCTTCAACTCACAACATCTTCAGCCTCCCCAGCCTGTATGTACTCCAAATCTCAGAAACCCCACACGGAGAGGAGGAGGTAGGGTTTTCTTCCAAGCCCCTCACAATGGGAATAGAGAGGAGGGGGCTCAGCTGAGTAGGTGGGAGTAACAGACTTGGGTTAGTCGCTGACCCCAGCCAGAGACAGGATTCTCCGGCCAACTTTCTGTCAGTCACCTCCCACATCCAGCTGACACCATGGCAGGGGATGCATGACCAGGATTGAAGAGATGCTATGGACTCCCTCGCCCTTGCCTAGGTCCCTTCCGGGCTCAGGAACGCCTGTCATAGACAACGTGTTGGGGACGTGTTGAGGATGTCCTGTCTCAAACCCAGCTGCGGTCAGGCTGACTTGAAGCTCTCCTGGAGCTCAGCCCGGCACAAAAAACGGTGAGGGCCTGGGAGAAAGGCCTATGTTCTCCTCGGCACGTGGGGCGTCACTGGGGAACTACAGGCATTGGGAGGATTAGGAAGGGCCTTGAATGGCAGTTTTGAAGTGTGGGCTTTGCCTCCCAGACCACGGGAACCCTTAGAGATTTGAAGCGGCAGAATGAGGATGGGGATGGACATTAGATCCCTCAGGTTGTGGGTATTAGGGCTGAAAGCAACCGCGCCAGTTCAGGCAGGAACTGACGAGGCCTGGCCCTAATCCGCAGCTCCCACCTCGTCTCCTGATGCTTCCGCGGCCCCTTGCGGCAGCCATGCCAGGCTTCCTCAGCCTTGAGTGTATTAAGCATTTCCATGCCTCCCTGCTTCTGCATACACGGCTCCTACTTTCTGGAATGTTCTTCCTCTGCCTCTAATTGTCCAACTCCTACACGCCCTCACAGGCCCTCCCAGCTCTGTGACCCATTCTGGGTGAGGTCCACACCCAGCTATATCCTACCCTGGAGCCCTTCCATGGGTTAGCAAGCTTGCCTGTATCCGGCTGGGAATTTTCCAACTTTGTGTATCTGGAGTCCAGAGGGATAATGAGGATGTTTAGAATAGGGAAATAAGTGGAAGAGGAACTCCAAAGTCTGCCTGAATTCCTCAGTGATAAGGGCCGGAGGGAGCTGCCCAGGCCCCCAAACCCCACACAGCAGTGGTTGACCAGATGCCCCAAGGGGAGGCTGCAGCGCAGGATTGAAGTATGAACTACTTCTGACTAGTGGTCAGAGATTTTGGTTGCTTCTGGGATTGCGCATTTGCTGGGTGACCTCAGCCTGCTTTGGGCCTCTGTTTCCTTCTCCGGCTGGCACCCAGCACTCTGCTACATTGTGGTGGAAGTCAGAGCTCATCTTCCAGACCACCCCCACTATGCTCAGAGACACCCCAGAATCCCAGGTTACTCCGGGGCTTCTACCCCTCTCTTGAAACTGCCCCTCAGGAAGGACCCTGTGACTGCTGCTGGGGTGGAAGAGCAGAGCTGGCTCAAGAAGTTGACCCAACTCTGTCCCACGCTATGACAGCAGGCATAGATAGCCAGGAGCCCTCCAAGCCCTCGCTGATTGGAAGAGAAATGTTATTGATCAAACAACATAACCACAGCTCTGCCTTAAGAGAACCCAGCAAGTGAGGGCGCCCATTGTCTGGTCCTCAGAGCACAGTCTGGGCTCTTTTGGTTACAGGGACTGAAAACCCAACTGGCTCAAGTTGCCAAGATAGGTATTGATTCTGGAAAGTAGGGTTTCTGAGAGCAAGGCTGGTTTCAGGCAGGGCTGCATTCAAGGGATCAGGCCATGTCAAGAGGACCCAGATTTTCTCCATTTCTCTATGCTGCCATTAGCTGTGTGGCCTTTGTCATTGTGTTCCGATGGACGACAAGACGGCAGCAGTAGCTCTAGAGCCTGCAGCCCTTGCGGTGTCCAGTCCAGTGGGAAAGAACAAATCCATTTGCCTAATTGCTTAACCCAGAGTCTCAGAAATGATCCTCCTCATGCTGAATAGCCTGGCTTGGGCTTTGTGTCAGAAACCATGGACTGGAGCATTCTGACGGGCTCAAGTCTGATCACATGTTGGTCCCCTAGAAGAGGGGTCATCGTGAACCAGGAGCGGGGAAGAAGGTGGTTCCCAGATGGGGAAGAGGGCATGGCACCAGGGGAGGGGAGAGGATGGTAGATGGCAGAGCAACAGATCCATCCACACTGTGGAAGATGAGAGGTGAGAGCTGGCAGGCGAGGCAGGAATGGCTGGGAAGGGGCCAGAAGGCAAAATGAGCCCTGCTGCTGGAGGACAACGGGGCTGAGAAGGGACGTTGGGGGAAGCGTGCCCCAAGCAAGCAAGATGGTGGAACACAACCCGGGGTGGCCAGTCCCCAGGTTCCTCTTCCAGAGGCCACCTCCAGGACCACCTGGCTCTTCCCTGCCTGAGCCAGCCACAGGTCCCTTAAGACAGGGCCTCTCATTTGGATAACTATGGGCGAGAGAGGAAGCTCATGACCGCAAAGAGGAGCCATAGCGCACTTCCTTGAAGTCTCATATCCTTTCCTTTAAACAGTTATACAAATAACTACATCCTTTCCATAATGGATCCATGTTACTGTCAATATGCCAAATGTTAAATGGCTTACCAGCTCCTGGCGTTACTCCAAAAGCCAGGTAGAGTTAATGGTCCGAGATGGAAGCCACGGTTGCTGTGTGGCTTCCAGGCCTGTGGCATGGGGGCAAGGGAGGTCTGGAGGCTGGGGAGCCTGAGAGACAACCTGCCCAAGGGGGCTCTCCCTCGTAACCAGGCTCATCAGTAACAACGGGGCTCCGCCAAAGCTTTCAGCAAGGGGTGAGGGGGCTGTTGAGGTGGGAGGGGCTCAGCTGTGTGGCCCCTGGGCACTGAGCTGTCTGGCATCCGTTTGGACCCCCCACCCAGCAGTGGGGAGCTGGCTCACTGCACCTGGGAGTCTTATCCTTCAGCGAGGTCAACTCACTTAGAATGGTTGTCAAAATCATACTCTTGGTGTCCACAGGCTAGACAGGGACTCCCCTTAAAAGGAGGAAATAAGGGGAGACCCCCCCAATCCCTGTCTCCCACAGCCCCACTACAAGAACCCTTTGAGTCAGCAGGAGAGATGTTTAAGGACATTTAGCCTGCAGGGAAACTGAGGCCCAAGGACATGAAGACCCTGTCCCAGGGCGGGAAGGACGAGTTGGAAGAGACACAGAATCTCTGATTCTGGAGCAGTCTTGCTGGTCTCTCCCCCATGGCCCTGTTTGGAACTGTGACATTCTCCTTCCGAGGTGGAGATGAGGAAACTGACGTGGAGTTGCCGAGGGCAAAAGCCACGTTCCCTAAAGCCAAAGGGACAGGGACAGGCAAAAGCTGCCACCAGCCCAGCAGCTCCTCTGGGGAGGATTTCACCACCCAACGGCCCCCAAGACCTGAGTTTCTGGCTGTTCCTGGGCATCCATCATGCCTACTCACATGTTGGCTCCAGTACCTGGGTCCCCCTGGCTGGTCCCAGCAACGGTGCAGGGAAGGAGAAGGGAGGAACTTAAACTTTCTCATCCTTCTCCCTACCCCCCACAGGCAGACGTGGTCAGATGGCGAACCAACCTGGAAGGCCTCCGCTTGCTTTCCTAAACCCCCCTCCTCCTTAGGACTGATTTAGCTTGAATTGTTCAAAAGCTAAAAAGGAGGCAGGTGAGGTCTGGGCAAGGAGGGCTAGTGTGCCCTTCCTAGCTGGTGGCCGCGGGGACAGAGCACAGGCTTCTGGAATGGGGACAGAGGCTGGACGATGCAGCCAAACTCCTGGATTCCTCCCAGGTCCCGCTCCCACTCCTGTAACGAGGTAGCACTCACTGGGCACCCCCTGGCTACAGGGAGGAAGGCAGGGACAGAGGACTCCCAGCCCTCCTGCCAAGCTGGACAACGGCAGAGTCCTGCGGGCCAACTCTGGGCTCCAAGGACAGGCCCTTTCACCTCTGTTCAGGTCATGCTACCCACAAAGAAATAAAGTTGTGACAGCCACCAAGAAGCCGGGACAGGGTCCTTAAGGCAGAACAAGCCGTGGGGACGATGAACACGATGTGGGTCAGATCCAGACCCAGGTCAGGGTCAGGCCTTGCTTGGCGCCTGCTCTTGGGGGCTGTGGAGCTGACAGCCTCCCTCCATATCTCTGTCCCCAGAGCGGCTGGGCAGCCAGGCTGCAGTGGGAGGTGTGTGACTACATGCAGATGATCGAGGCAGAGCACCAGCAGTGCCTGGAGGAGGCCCAGCCAGAGAACGACACCGCAGGTGAGCCCCACCCCAACGGGGAACCCCGCTTCTTCACCCTCGTGAGCTCGGACCCATGTCATATTCATTGTGAATTTGTTGGAGAGGGTAGCTCTGGGGGGCTGGGGAGCTGCTTGGGGGTGAAGAGAGGATACTGGGAGAAGTCGGGTGCCTACAGGCTAGCACCCACCCCAGGTTCGGGGAGCTGCCCACTGTTACTTGCAGAGAGCATAGGTATTGGGGTTCAGAAAAATGAGTGCTGCCAACTATGCCTTTGGGGGTCCCTACCACTGTTCTCCAGGAAACGGGATGATGTCCATGGTCACCAGCCCACCCATGATGGGAGGCCCAGACACGACATGGTGGGGGCCAGTGGCAATGGGGACTCCTGGCCCAGCCCAATGAAGGGTTGGGGGAGCTCACTGGTGGGAGCACTTCCGGGTCAGGTTCCTCAGCCCCTGACTTAGTGGCAGCTGAGAGGCAGAGGCCTGGCCCCAGAACACCAACCACACTCCAGGATTAAACCATTGTACTATCAGCATCTCAGAGGGAAGGCAGAGGACATTCGGTGACAGTACGTGATGGCCACTGGAAGCTGAAAGCCTTCTTGGCAGGCTAGAGTGAAAAGGGGCACACGCCAGCCTGCACAGGTCCTGGACGCTCACTGTGGGGTGTGGGTGGAAACTGAGGTCCCTCCTCCAACCCTAGACTTGGCCAGTTAGCTCGACACCCGGAGGTGACACCATACCCACAGGCCCCTAGATGTACGTACTGACCTCCCCACCCAACCCACCCTCCGAAGGCCAGATGAACCATCAGCTCGCTGCCCTGCTGGTTGAACATATCGAGGTCAGACTCAGAGGCTGAGCGCAGGGCAGTCCAGCTATTCCAGCACAGCGGTCCGGGGGGCTCCAGCCTGGTAGGGCGGACCCGCAGGTCGGTGCTGCCCTGCTGCCCAGACCCTGCAAGGCCATCAGACCAGAGGACAGTGCCCTCTGCTCTTCACCGCACTGGCTCAGCTGCCTGGGGACTGAGAATGAGGAAGCGCAAGGGGCTGCTGAGCCAGGCTGGGAGGACCAGCAGGACTGGCAGCGGCAGAGGCTGGGCGAGTGGGAGGCTCAGAGGCAGACTGCCCTGGGCAGTGGGGTTGGGCATGGGGTCCCAGGCTCACTGAGAGGGAGGGGGGCTGGAGGCAGCCGCGTGGCTGAGCCTACTCCGGGCCTCCCCCAGGCCAATCCCTGAGACCCAGCTTAAAGCTCCCTAACCACCATGCTCTACAGCAGGGGACATCTGGACCCCTTCCTGGCTCGCCAGTCCCCTGCCGCTCTGAGGAGGGCAGCTGTGTAACCCCTTCTTCCTTCCTGGCCCTGGCGCCCAGGCCCCCAGCCTCCTGCACCTGAAGCAAGTGTGTGTAGCCCCTTGATCGCCTTTGCCTCCCCCAGCTTTCCAGGAAGGCGGCCTCCTGTCTCCTGGGCCCCTGAGACCGAGGCCTGGCTGAGCCAGAGCCAAACCTGCCCCCTGCCTGGGCACCCACCAGAACAGGGAGGCAGGCCCAGGCTGCAGACCGGCCTCCGCAGGCCCCAGGGTGGGATCTGGGATCACGGGCAGTGCGAGAGGCCCAGACCCCAGACCCGAGGCCCCTGAGTCCCTCCCAGACCTCGAGGGCCGGCCCCCCTCGTGATCCTGATGAGGTCATTGCTGGCACAGGGTACCTCTCAGGTGCTCACAACACTGTCACCAGGCAGCCAGCTTGGGATCCGGAGGAGGGCAGGTACGGGTCAGTGGACAGCGGATCTTGCGGTGACCTTGTGGGGCGCTGTTCAGGCACATTCAGCTCTGTGCTCCTGGCCCAGGTCTGTCTGGTTCTGTGCCTTTGCCCCTGGGTGTGTTGCTCCGTGTCTCATTCGAGTGTGTGTGTCTGTGCAGCCTGGATGCGCACAGATGTGCCTAGCTGATGTGCTCTGTCTCTGTGTTTTCGGATGTGTGTGTGTGTGTGTGTGTGTGTTATTGTGACTGTCTGTGATACACCGTCATATCTGTGCATGTATGTCTCTCTGCCTGTGTTTCCTTGTGGCTGGTCTTTTCAGGTCCAAGTAAGCATACATGTCTGTATGTTTACACGTGTGCCTATAGTTCTGTGTGCCTAGGAGTGCTTGTCAGTCAGTGTGCGTGTGTCTCTCTGTACTCGCAGGTCTATAATGACCCACCACAGGTCCCCACTCTGCCTCACCGTCACCCACCCCTGGTTGGGCCTTCTTTCCTGTTGAGATGGTACCCCACAGGGGGGTGCAAGCCGCAAGCCTGGGCCCTGTGACTCCGTGGGCCTGGTGACACATATGGTGGGACCTGAGGGCTCCCCCTAGGGTAGACACATAGAAAATACAGCTCACAGCCCAGCCTGGTGGGGCTGAGATTCCTTGAGGCCAAGCACGACCCCCACCCCTGCCAAGGACTGCCCAGTGTCCCTCTCTGCGCTGCTTCTGAGGAAACTGAGCTCAGGGCCAGGGACCCAGCTCCCAATCTGTGCCCCAGCCTGTGCTGCACCTGGAGGCCCAGAGAGCCAACATCTGACGAGGACCCAGACACAGCAACCAGCCTGCAAATCGGGGTGTGCCCAGCGCCCTCAGGTCAAAATTCCCAGAGAGTCAGCCCTGAGCCCTGCAGAATGGGAGGCAGAGGTTCGCGGGAGAGGAAGCACGTGAGCAGGGGACACCGCACGCCCCTGGGCGACTGGGCTGTGTGCCTCAGTAACTCAACTCTAAACGGGGAGGGTTCCATGAGTCACTCACTGCTAGAGGGAGGAACCGCGCCTCCCATTGCCAGGGCTGCGGAAGTGTTGGTTGATGTTTTTAATGGGCTTCCACTGGCCTGAATGTCCCCTACATGGCCTCCAGAGAGGCTGGCACAGGAATGAAGGAGAGGCTGGGAGCCAGTGAGGCCACCGAAGCCTCAGGACAGGGTGGGGCAGAAGTTCTGAAAACCCCAAGGAAGTCAGGCTGTGCCCTCCCACCAGCCCCGGGACCCAGGTGTTCCCGGCCCTCAGCCGCAGGTACAGCGTGGCCACGGCCGGCCTGGAATGCGCCCTTCCCCGCCACTCGAGCACTCAGAGTCCCGAGGCTCTTCCTCAAGTGGGAACATCCTTCCACCTTTTCTTCCCAGGCCCCCTCCTTGGGAACTCGAGAACCTTCGGACTTGGGCTGGGCTGGGCTTGGCCCAGCTGGCGTTGACTTTGGCTCAGGGGCTGGGTTTCCTGAGCAAATCTATGGGACTGGCAGGGTTGCAAAGAGGCAAAGCAACCTCCCCCAGGGGAAGGACCCAGAGGAGTGCTAGTCCCTCAGAGGCACCCAGACCCTCGTCTTCTCTGAACCCCACCCCTGTCCACCCCTACCACCCCCACCACCATTCACAGTCTGGCCCAGTCGAGGACGTGGTGTTGCTTTGTGAGTCATACAAAGACATCTCAAGAACCAGCTGAACCCCAACGTATCCAGCACCCCATCATAAATACCACCTCCTTTTTATAAAATATATTTTCTAGCGCCTCCTTTGCTATTACGAAATGAAATTTAGGATGCACACATGCATTGTTTTTTAAGAATGATGTTCTAAGAAAAATGAAAAGGAAAGTAACTTTTGATCAAATAATATCTACCTATCCAGGCCTGATGACGCTCAAAGATAAGAAGACACAGTCTGAAGGTCCTACCTATGAATAAAAGGTCAGGGAATGGGAGAGTTGTAAATGTAGGTTGATAATGTGCAGTGAGTGGTTACATCACTGGCATATCACAAGCAGCAGCATTGCTGCAGGTAAGGCCATTTCCCAAAGAATTAAACAATGCTCCAAAGCCCAGTCTTCTCTCCCATTACTCGATAGCTGCTCTCTGGGAAAACAGTGTTTGTTAAACATGCCTGAAGTACCTTGTGTTTGTATGAATGGTGTAAGAGTGCAGGCTGTGGCCGCTGGGAAAGGATTCACCTACACCAATGCCCAGCCACTCATTTGAAAGTCTGGCAGAAGCTCTGCATTTCATCACTGCACAGGGCCCTGCCGGACTGGGTTCCTGCTTGTCCAATGCAGGGTGGGGCCCTCAATCCACAAGAAAGGAATCCCCCGCCACTGTTCAAAACACCCCCAGGGCTGCCCTGGTCATCACTGAGAAGGAGGAATGTTGCCCTGCCTTCTTCTCTACTCCATCTGACAGCCTCTGGACAGCCCAGGCAGGGTGGCCACCTCACTAGACCACAGGCTCTGCAAGGTGGGAGCCTGGAGCAGGAGGAAGAGAGGCTGGAGGCACCTGGTGGCCGGGCTGACCCATGTGTCCCCTGCCTTTACCCCCTAGGCTGCAGCAAGATGTGGGACAACATCACCTGCTGGCCGGCCACCCCTCGAGGCCAGGTGGTCGTCTTGGCCTGCCCTGTCATCTATAATGTCTTCTCCCGCATTCAAGGTAAGAGCCCTGGGTTGAAGCGAGGGATCTGGCGCAAGTGGCACCAGCTAGGGTGGGGACTCACTTCTCACGGAAATGAGAAGAAAGGGAAAGTGTCCAAGGGTCCAGAGCAATCAGGGGGGACTTCCTGAAAGAGGATGCTCTGGCACTAGGCCTTTGAAGGACTGTGGGATTTGATTAACTATTTACATAAAGATAACCATGTGGGAGGGGCTCACTAAATATTTGCTCAGCAATTAATAACTGATTGATTGACAGGCGCTTGATTAAGTTATGGCTTCCGTGTGCCGCTGTCTGGGCCGGCTCATGACTCAGTCTCTCACTGCCTGGAGCTGATGACCTCTCGAGCTGCATGAAACCACCACATGGCCCTGCTTGCACACCTTGTCATGTTCTGCTTAAATGCACGTTCACATGTAGACAGGGAGGAAAAGGGGGACCCACTCTCGAAGAAGTGGGCTTCCTTGCTACTGCGTAATCAAAGAGGCTTACAGCATACTGCGGTCAGCCATCCTTCCATCCAGTGGATGTTGATTCAACACGTACTAACATGACAGACACTGGACATAAAACAGCCCCACTGTCTGCCCACTGAGAGCTAACCTTCTAGTGGGGAAAGACATTCAGTGAGAAAGCAGACACGCGTGCCCTAACCGGTAAGCAGCCCTGGGAGGGGGAAGGTGTAAGGCAGGTGTTCAGGGATGGGAAGTACAGACCTGGAGATGGGGAGGGGAAGAGCCACCGTGCAGAGGTCCTGGGGCGGAAGCCAGAGAGAGAGAATCAACATCCCTCTGATGAGGACGACTAGGGAAGCGGCGGGCTCTGGTGGGAAGGACTTAGGAGAAGGAGCTGCACCCAAATAAGCCTCAGAAAGGCTCCTGGGCATCTCTGTCTCCAGGTGGCCTGTTCCTCTCTGGGCCTCAGTTTCCTTCTTTGTGAAGTGGTTGGAGGAGGGAGCCCAAATGTTTCTTTGGTGGGGGGGAGTCCAGTCTTGCCCCCCGGTGCTGTGACCTCAACAGTGGAGGGTAGACCCCTCCCGATGCCCTCCCTAGAGGAACCTGGGGGCAGCCAGGAGCGAGTCCGATGCCAGGATGGCGCCCACGAGCCCAGCACTCCTGCAGAAAGCCCAGCACGGGGGCAGGTGGGACCTGAGTTCCCAGGGCCATCTCACAGCGCTTCCAGGAGCAGAGCCTGGCAACCAGCCTTCTCTTGGATCCCGGGAAGTGCCAGCTAATTGCAGTCCTTCCTGTCACTCCGCTAGACTCTTCCTTCTCACCAAGGCAGCTCCTTCCCTTGAGAACCGGGACCGAAGCCCACCGTGTGACTAATCCCGAGGCCACCAGCCTCCAGGGACGTGGGGGTGGGGGGCCGCATAGAGCCTTCGTGCAGAGGAGGAAAATGCAGCGCCTTCCTTAGGCTGAGTCAGCCTCTCTCCAGAAGCCGCCTGGTGGCAAGCCCAATCCACTGTCACCTTCAGCCCATCCCCCAGCAGCCAGGTGCCCTTGTGCCGCCAGCTACCTGGGCAGCTACACCTGGTGGCCCTTGTCTCTGAAAACAAGGGTGAGGGACAGGAGACAGGGTTAGGGACTGAAAGTAGGGGCCGTTTTCCTGGGCAAGTAGAGGAAGAAGGTGTGAACATCCGACCTTACTTTTCCAAAGGGAGAAGCTGGTAAGGGCTGGGCGGGGGAGAGACCGTGCCAGTCCCAGCTCATAGGCACCAGGACTGGGGAAGGCATGTCCTCCCTGGAAAGGTCGGAAGAAAGCTGGTTCTGCGAAAGCTTGCAGAAGATAAAAAGACTGTGGAGGGTTTGAAAGAAGTCATTGTACCGGCCGGGGGGGGGGGGGGGCAGGCCAGGGACTGCTAATAAGTCGCCAACAATGTTCCTGGGGTCCTATTCCTCTAATTTGGCATCTGCATGCTTTTCATCGGTGGCGTTTTTATCTTTAAATATTTGAAGAGACCGTTTTTAGGATAGCTATTTTGGTAGAGAAAACTCAACCGTCTGTTAATCCAAGACCCCGCAATTCCGTGGCCCTCGCACATGCCTTTGCCTGGACAGGTTCCCCTGCTTCTCCATTGATCAGGATTACAGCTGGGCTGCATTAGCAGGTGTCCTCCCACCCCCACCCGCCTCCTGTCTCACCTTTGGTCCCTCTCCAGCACAGGTGAGCCCCACCAGGTGTGGGCGGAAACCCAGGCCCATAGGTCCCAGCAGGCTGACCTCAGAGGAGTGGGTAGGCCTGCCCCCACCCTCTGCCCCAGCCAGAGGACTGCTATCTGGACCCACAGGACAAAGAAACCATCCGCCTGCCCCGGTGGCCCGGTGACAAGGGCCAACATGGAGCTCAAGGCAAGGGTCAGGGATCATTTAGATAGCCAAGGACCCAGGCTATCTATCAAAGGATTAGGTTTATACTGCATCTAGGGTCAGGTTCAGGCATGACAGGGGGCAGAGCTGAGCCCAGGATTGTCCGCTCTGACTGTCATCCTATGTCGTAAGACCCCTGGAAGTCTGGAGGGGCCTCTCCCTGGCCCAGGTTCCCCTGTAGTACCCTGGGGGCCTAGGTTGGGGCAGCAGAGGTTAGTGAGAGTGGGCTGAGGGCAAACACACAGACTGGCCTCAGTCTACCCCATGGACCCATCCTGCCCCTGGCCTTGACCTCTCTCCCCACCCCTGCCCTCCTCCAGGCCGCAACGTGAGCCGCAGCTGCACGGACGAAGGCTGGACACCCCTGAACCCTGGCCCCTACCCCACTGCTTGTGGCTTGAATGACATGGAATGGGAATTCGAAGAGGTGGGTCTCAGCGCCTCCCCCGCCAGCATGCCCTGGCCTACCAGGCTCGTCCCACCAAGGCCTTCTGGGGTCTGCCCTCCCCGTGCCTTCTCCCACTCCACGCCTGTATTTCAAGGGCTCACCTCCTGGCTCCCTACTCATAGCAGCAAAAGCTGAAGCCGCCTGCCCTAGCCAGGCCACCGCATTGTCAGGTGGGAACCTTGCTCCAGCCCTGGACATGATAAGGCAGGCAGACACCATTCTCTCTGTCACCTGCAGCGGGGAAACCGAGGTGCAGATCCAGGAAGGGACCAGCCTCAGGGACCCAACAGCCAATGAGGGACAGAGACAACATCATCAGTCTCAGTCCCAGGACAGGGATCTGCCCCAGAGCAGGTGAAGCATGGGTGGTCACCAGCAGGACGTGGGACCAGGAGCCAGGCAGGGGTACTGATGGGGAAGCTGGAGAGTATTTGAGTCCTCAGCATGGAGCCCTCACAGCTTTGGAGTGTGAACACGTGTGTGTGTGCCTGTCTGCCTATGATGACGTCAGTCCCACCCCCAGACACCCTTCTCAGACAGGACTTTCACTCCCCCCAAGAGGGTGGCACTTCCCTCAGGGGACATCAAAGCACACCAGGTCCCCAGGCAGGATCCACATCTCCTAAAATCCCTCTTAACTACTTGCCTCTACTCAGGGTGGGTGGGGAGGTTCCCGGTGACCATGACTCTGCAGATGTGACCCTGGGGAGGGTGTCAAGAGAGCAACAGCAAGAAGCCTTTGGGGTCCAGCTTGTCCTGCCTCCCCTAAAGGGCCGACTGCCTTCATCTTCTGAGCCGCCCCCAAGAGCCCAAATGTGACATGACCTCCACAGTGTCTTCTCTACATCCTCTGTCCCCATGTGTCCTCATGTCGGGGGTAGAGGTGACAAGCTGCTGGGGTTCCCTGGGCTGCCAAGCCCAGAGTGGGCACAGTGCTGGCACATGACAGAAGTGTGCAGGGACGGATGGACCCTGTGAAGGCTTCACTCTTTCTCTCAGTGACATTCTCCATGAAGGGGCAGAGAGAGGGATTGAATTCAGCCCCCATCCTAGGAGATAGTCCTGTCCCATCAGTGGAAACTGGGGGGTCAGGGGCTCTAGGTCGCCAAGGGAGCAGAGCAGGTGCTCAGGGTAGGTGGGTCCCCCCACCCCTGCCACGACCCCTGGGTGAGGTCACCCCAACCCACCCCCGACCCAGGATCCTCACCTCCCTCCCTCTAGCAACAGCAGGCACTGTTCTACAGCTCGGTGAAGACCGGCTACACCATCGGCTACAGCCTGTCCCTGGCCACCCTGCTAGTGGCCACGGCCATCTTAAGCCTGTTCAGGTGAGACCCAGTCCCCGAAACCAACCTCACAGCAAACCTCGCAAGTAACTCCTGTGCTCAAGCCCAGCCTGGCCCAGGCACTCGGTGGCCTCTCCTCTGTCACCCCGGAGGCCACCCACGGGCCCTGCCCCAGCCCCCTTGCCTGGCCAGCTTCCCCTCGGCACTAGGCTAGGCTTGGGGTCCCCCACCCTGGCCTAGTCCCGCACAGGATGGCCTTGCCCCCGGCCATACGGGGATGGGATCCCTGGGGTCGGGCCGCGGGCTCCCTCTGTCCTACCCTTGCTCAGAGCGCTGGACAGTGTTATTTTCGGGGAAGGGGCTCCGAGGCCCCTTCAGCCTCCAGCTCCGCCCGCCCCACCCAGGAAGCTGCACTGCACTCGGAACTACATCCACATGCACCTCTTCATCTCCTTCATCCTGAGGGCCGTCTCTGTCTTCATCAAGGACCTGATCCTCTTCGACAGCAGCGACTCGGACAGCTGCCACGCGGTCTCGGTGAGGACCTGGGAGCCCCTCCCCATCTCTCCCCATCTCCCCTCACTGGAGAAGATCCTCTTCCCTTCCTTCTCCTTCTCTCTCTCTCTCTCTCCTTTCCCTCTGTCTCCAACTCCTCCTGGCAGCCCCTTGAATCCCACTCCTGTCCCCACAACAGGGGATGGTGCTCAGCCATCTGAGGGTTCACTGACCTGCCCCTGCCCGTGGGAAATGTCCCTCATTGGTAGACCAGAGCCCGAGGGCCCTGTCCCACCTCATTTGCTATCTCCCCATGTGATCTTAGGAAACTCCCTGCCTCCGTTCCCCTGTCTGTGCAAGGGCTTCAAAGCTTTCCTTCAGCTCTACCCTCTGCAAACTCAGGGCTCTGCTCACCATGGCACCTTCCCCCGCCCCCCTTGTCGTGTGGAGCCAGCTCAGAGGGGCACAGCCCGCCTCTTCAGGGCTCCGCCTGGAGAAGGGAAGCAGAGAGCATCTAGGAATTCATTGCTGTTACTGAGGGGGTCCATCTCCAGGTGATCCTGAGCTCAGGACCCCTCCCCAAGTGTCCGTGAACTTGAAAGCAGCCCTGGCTCCCAGCCGCTCCTGACCTTCAGGAATGACAGTAGGGACGGTGCCTGGTCCCAGGGGTCAGCAGCTCCTTCTTCCCAGAGAGTTCACCTATGATGGTGGAGTCTCGGCATCCCAACAAGAGGAAGGCAGAGCCCACACTCAGAGGACCCAAGCATGCGGGCTCAGTGCAGACAGAGCCCGGGGAGAAGCAGGTCCTGTTAAAGAGCCGGGTGACTCTCATTGCAAAGCAGGTGTGAGGGCTGGGGAAGGCAGTCATGCCTGTAGCAGGAAGGGCTGGCAGGGGACCTGAAGAAGGACTTTCCCGCCATAGGGGGAGGCAGGTGGGCTGCTCTTGGAGGATGTCTCAAAGCCAAGGGCGCAGGATGGAAGGATGGGAACCCATGTTCTGGGATTGCTCCAGGGCTCCCTGGAGGAGGTGGCTTGAAGCTCTGGCTCACCGGTATCTGGGCCTGGTCTGAAATGGAAAACTTTCTAGGAGAGCACGGAAGACCTTCTCATCAACCCAGAACCCCTGATTGCCCTGCTCAGGGGTTGTGCATAACTCCTCCACTGTCCTCACCTACCTGGGGACTCGTTCTTTCTCTAGCTCCTCTCACCCCCAGGAGTAAGGGGCCACCCTGCCTTTGCCCATCTTTTCCTCATTTTTCCTTCCCTCTCCACTTCCCTCTTCTCAGCTCCCATCTCTCCTCAGCACTTGCATCTGGACCCACTCCACAGCCCATAGGCCACAGCCCACACATTCAAGGGACTCTTGCAAATGCAAGCAAACATTTTCCCTTACATCTCTTCCAGCCACCGTTGATTATAACTGGAATCAGATGAGTGAGAAGGGGGTGGGGTGGGGTGCGGGTGTTTGAGTGGATGGGTCAGTAGATGGATGGATGGCTGAATAAGTAGGTACATAGATGGCTCAGTAGGTGGAAGGATAGGTGGATAAAATCAGAGAAATTGGATAGATGATGGACAGAGGGGTGGGTGAATGGAGAGCTAAACAGTTAGATGTGTGAGTTGGTAGTTGATGTCTACAAGGTGGACAGGTAGATGAGTGGAGAGGGATAGGTGAGTGTGTGGATGACCTGAGAGATGGAAAGATGAATAGATCGATGATGGATGGTAGATGGATAGATACATGGGTGAGTTGATAGTGGATGTCTAGTGGGTGAGTGAGTGAATAAATAAATAGGCGAATAGAGAGGTAGGACGATAGATGGTTTGAGGGTTAGGTAGGTAAGTAAATATATAAATAAGAAGGTGGTAAATTGATAGATGGATCATTAAAACCACAAGCTCATTCCAAAGCATCTGATGCTCTGAAATCAGGGGTAATTGGAAAAAATACTGAGGTTATTTCTGAGGGGATGATGAAAAAAATAGCCATAACAAAGATTAAGTTGGCTCTACAGCCCCAGACAGAGACCCGGGCAGACAAGGACCCCTGCTAGTCCCGGTGAGCCCCCTGCCTGTTCCCCTCCCATCCCTGCAGGTGGGCTGCAAGGCGGCTGTGGTCTTATTCCAGTACTGCATCATGGCCAACTTCTTCTGGCTGCTGGTGGAGGGCCTCTACCTGCACACGCTGCTTGCGGTCTCCTTCTTCTCCGAGCGGAAGTACTTCTGGGGGTACATACTCATCGGCTGGGGTATGGCCCTGGGGAGGGCTCCCAGGCGGGGGCAGAGGGAGCAAGGCTGGGGGAGCTCACCAGGGGGTGGATGCCAGCACAGCTTGAGCCTCAGGTCTTGCGGGGCTACAGGTTGGGCCTGCAATGCTCTGGACAAGGGTTGAGAAAAGTCCCCCAAGCTGTGAGCCCGGGCAGGTGCCCTGAGCTGTGGGACAGACAAGTCCGATGACCACCTTTCCACTTCCCCTTCAGTCCTTGAAACACGCAGGGCCATTGCTGGTCTGTAAAGTGCCTCTGTCAAAATTAGAAAAGGGCTCTCCCCTTAGGTGGGCACAGACCCTCGGGCATACAGTTTCAACCTCTCCATGAGGTGCAGTGAACAATCTATGCCACCCTGCAGGGCTGCCCTGGTAACCCACCCTGTTCTCTCTCCCTCCCTCTCTGCTGCCTCCTCTTTAATCTCTCCCTCACGCCCTGTCCTCCCTGCCTGCCATGCCCCTTCCTCTCTGTCTCTCTCTTTTGGCCCTGACAGGGGTGCCCAGCACATTCACCATGGTGTGGACCATCACCAGGATCCATTTTGAGGATAAAGGGTGAGCTGCCACCCCGCCCCCTCCTCCTGGCTGCCACCCCTGGATGGGATAAGGGGGACTTGGGAGCAACAGAGTCTGGGCCCATGGCCTCTAAAGGGATTGGGGGCAGAGCTGGGGACAACTGGGAGAGCCACCGTCTCTGTGGCTGAGGACAACCTCTCTCTTTCTCCCTTCCCGCCCCCTGTCCAGGTGCTGGAACACTATCAATTCCTCATATCTGTGGTGGATCCTAAAGGCCCCCATCCTCACATCCATCTTGGTAAGGCCCCTCCTGCCGCTCGGAGATGAGGAAACCAAGGCCAGGCTGGGTGGTCAGCCTGCCTCAGGTTGCGCAAGAGCCATGTCTAGGTCAGAATTAAAACCTAGGCTTTTGAATGCCCAATGCAGGAGCGTCCCCATCCATTCCTCCATGGTTCTTCCTCTCGAACAGATAAGATGGACCAAGAGGTCCTGGCCTCCGGGGTGGGAGGTAGGGTTCCTAGGCAACTTGCCCAAAGGGGAAAACCAAGGGGACAGCCAAGATAGAGGGGAAGCAGGGCCCTTGGGGACAAGTGAGGCCATTCACCCAGGGGCTGGACATGCTGACCTTCCCTCTCTTGCTACTCAACCTCGACACCCGCCCCACACACACCAGGTCAACTTCATCCTGTTTATTCGCATCATCCGAATCCTGGTTCAGAAACTGCAGCCCCCAGATGTCGGGAAGAATGAAAACAGCCCATACTCGTGAGTGTGACCTCCGGGCCCTGCTCTCCCAGTATCTCCGTCCCTGGTCCGCACATCACCCCACGTCCCCCGGAAGTCTCCCTCCGGAATCACCAACAAGCCACCATGCTCTTGCCCACCTCTGCCCCGTGGCCTGGCTTGGTCCACAAGTGTCCCCTGCACCAGCCCCACATGAGTCCTACGGGCCGCTCCTGCAGGGACCTCCCCTAGCACATGACCTGATCCAGGTAGGAATCTGCTACCAAGCCAGGAAGCTCAAGAGGACAGTGGACAACCCATGTCTTGTTCACTCTGTGTGCCTAGTCCCTGGCATGTGCCTGGCACAGAAAAGGGGACAATAAATGTGAATGATGCATGCCCTGGGGAAGCCCCCAGTCTGTCAACAAGAGAGCCATACTCAGGACTCAGTAATAATAATAATAATAATGGCATTTGCAGTTTACATGCTAGGTATGTGCTAGGAGTTTCTGTTCATCATCCCCATACTCCCCTATAAATTGTCCCTATTTTACAGGGAGGACACTGACATGCACTCCCTCCACTCAAGGTATATATATATATATATATATATATATATATATATATATATATATATATATATATTCTTAACAAGGAGGTTGTTGAGAGACAAAGCATTTTATTTTTATTTTTTAAAGATTTTATTTATTATTTCCAGAGAGAGAGGAAAGGAGAGAGGCAGAGAGGGAGAGAAACATCAATGTGTGGTTGCCTTTCACCTGCCTCCGGCCACAGACCTGGCTGGAGACCTGGCTTGCAGCCTGGTTATGTGCCCTGGCTGGGGAATCAAACCAGCGACCTTTGGGTTCGCAGGCCGGCGCCTTATCCACTGTGCTACCAGCCAGGTCAAGGAGTGTATTACACGGTGGGGACAGGGGTGGGGGCACAGTGTCCATGGGAGAGGCCGCCATGCTCCTGGCTTAGAAAGGTGTGAGGGCTCCTCCCTGTCCTTGCAGGGACTGGAGTAACAGGCAGGCTCTCGGGAGAACCATGGGCTTGAAGACAGAACAAAAGAAATCAGAAAAGCTGTGGGAGGTGAGGAGTCTGCATGCCCACAGGTGGGAACAGATTATCAGGGCTGCGCAGACAAGACAAGGCTGGGCAGCCCACGTGGACCTCCTAGTCTTGGGGTTCTAGAATGTTCTTGGTTTAGCTAGTTTGGGAGGAGTCTGCGCTGTGGTTTTAAGGTTCCGGGCTAGAATGCCACGCATTGCCGGAGTTAGGATTCTATTCTAGAATCCTGTAATGTCTCTGATGAGACTAAGACTGGCACTCCTGGTGTGACAGCGTGACAGCGTTCCCTCCTGCTGTGTAGGTGGAGCTCCTCTTCCAGTCTCAGGGGGGAAGGCCCCGCAGGGGTCTGCAGTGTGCCAAGAAGTGGGTAGCACCTCAGGCCTGTGCAGTCTCATTCTCTCCTTTGCCTGGGGCACCTCGTTTTTATTTTCCCCAACATTCAGCTGCTCAAAAGGGCCTGGAGAGCTGGTCATTGCCAGGTCCACGTGGGTGAGATGGAAAGTGAACAGATGTTGGCTGGTAGGCGGGGGAGGGGGGATAGGGTTCCTCAAGGAGGGGCTGTGAGCTCCCACTCTCCACTTCCCCCATAAGCCTTCAGTTTAAAGAAAGCTCCCATCTGTCAGCCTCAGTGCGTGAGGTAGGTTGTAGCCAAGGAGGGGTGGGCCATGTCAGGAGCTTGGCTCTGCTGGGAACCAGGTCGAGGAAGGAACGGGAGAGGCAAGGCCAGTTTCCCTGCCCCAGTTTGCTATGGGACCCCAGGCTCCGGGCGAGGCTTCCCTGGGCTGACCGCCAAGGCAGGAGAGATCAGGGCAGAGACCCCTCCACCCCTCAGACCCCTCCCAGTAGAGAGCTGATCTGGGTTCATTATGCTTCATAGCACCCAGAGTGCTTCGGAGTTTACAGTGGGTCCCATTTCTGTAATTCGATCATGTTGAGCATGGGGAAACTGAGGCCAGGAAAGGGAGGACCAGGGTTTCGTGCTGCCTGAGAACATCTCCCCATCAGCTGCCACAGGACCTGAAATGTCACGATTCGGCATCACCCTGAAGGGCCAAGCCTGGCTTTCTTTTATACTCTCTCTTCCTGATGGATGAGAACAGAGGGCTTTCTTTCTCCCTCATGTTTCCCTGCAGGACTTGGGGGCACAAGGGCATAGGCTATGCAGATACGGAACAGGACCCGATGGGGACATTATGGTTACAGGAGTCAAAAGCTCAACCCCACACACCCTGGTCATTGTCCCCACCTTCTGTGCTTCAGGGGACCCCACGCCAGGCCCTATTGTGTCCACATGTGTGGACACACCACTCACTGGCTGCCCCTCCCTGTCCCCAGGAGGCTGGCCAAGTCCACCCTTCTGCTGATCCCCCTGTTTGGAATGCACTACACTGTGTTCGCCTTCTTCCCCGACGACTTCCAGGCTGAAGTGAAAATCTTCTTCGAGCTCGTGGTGGGGTCTTTCCAGGTATGAATTGTTGACTGAAGGCTGCATTCTTCTCTGGGCTTGGAGGAAATCCAACCTGGGGCCTTGGCCTCTTGCCACAGGATTCCAGTCACTTTACTGTACTAAGTATTGATTAAGCACCTGCTGGGTACGGCAAAGCCGTTTGCTTAACCAGAGGAACACGGGGCTGGGGCCAGGAATGGGGCAGGGCTGGGGGCTGCTGTGGTCTGTCTCCCTCACTTCCCCTATTTCCTTCCTCCCCAGGGTTTTGTGGTGGCCGTCCTCTACTGCTTCCTAAATGGTGAGGTAAGCCCCTCCAGACCCTGGGGGCCCAGGGTACAGAAACCCTGATGGGATACAAGTAGAGTGAGGATAGGTTAGACCTTGCCACTCCAAGTGTGACCCTCAAACTAGCAAGTCAGTGGTGGCATCTAAGACCTAGTTAAGAATGTTGATTTCTTGGCCCACCCCTGACCTGCCTACTTAGAATCTGCATTTTAAGTATCCCCCCTCCCCCGGGAGTGGGGGAGGTGGCTCATGTACTCCCCAGAGTTTGAGACGTGCCTGTTAGGTGACTGAGCAGGGACAGTCGGGGACAGGGAGTGAAGGTTGAGTTCCAGCGAAAGCTGGTTACGAAGCACAGGCTTCCCTTGACTGAGCTCACGCAGCTGGAGGGCAGGGATCAGAAGAGTGGGAATACAGCCAACCCAGGCAGCACCCCCCTCCATCACCACTGCATTTGCTAATCTTCTCTGCACCCCTCCCCTCCCTGCTCCAAGGCCCTGGTTTGACCCTGGCCCTTCTGCGTCGCAGTTCTGCTGGCCGCAAGGGAGCATCTGGGTCTCTCAGTGTAGACTCCCCAAGAGCCCATGATGGCTGGCTCGGCACCCTCCCTGGACAGCAGCGCAATCAGCGCTGGAGGGGGCTTTGTAAGTGTGGTGACCACCCTCCGTTCACAGGTGCAGGCGGAGCTTCGCCGCAAGTGGCGGCGCTGGAACCTACAGGGCGTCTTGGGCTGGGGCCCCAAATACCAGTACCCGTCAGGAGGCAGCAACGGGGCCACGTGCAGCACCCAAGTCTCCTTGCTGACCCGCGTCAGCCCCAGCGCGCGCCGCTCTTCCAGCTTCCAGGCCGAAGATTCCCTGGTCTGACCGCCAGGCGCCCAGGGGACCAGGGAGGTCCCACCCGCCTGCATCCAGCCGCTTGGGCGGCACCCGGGACAGGCGCCTGCCCAGGCGAGGCCAGCCCCAGCCCTGGGCTCAGAAGCTCCCCTGGGCCCCAGGTCACTGTCCGGAAACCCCTGGAAAACGCTGCTCTTGCGCCTGCCTGGGGAGAGAAGGGTGCTTGGAGAGGAGCCCTGAGAGTTGCACCCTGGAAAGTATGGGGTGGAGCTCAGTCGTCAGACTCCGCCCTCAAAAGCCCTCTCTGCCAATCAATGGCAAGAAATTTGCATACTTCAGGGACTCCACCCCCTTCCATGACTTATTGAGAAAGGCAGCCACCCACCCGCAAACAATCCAGTGGGAACTTGGTTGACAAATGTCAGGCTGGCCCTTGAAATGTCACCCAGCGCCACCACCTCAACAGTGCCTGAAGTTCCAACCTTGCCGTCAAGTTCCTTTGGGTTAAGCATAGCCATTCAGTCATGTCTCTGAAGACCCAGTCCCCTTCCCCAGTGTCCTCTTAGCTGGCCATGCGTCCTCCAGGTGAACGAGTTTCTCTGCTCAGGCAGATGCGGTGGAGACATGGAGTTCTAGTTGGGGGAGCACGGCTGTCTTTAGAGCCCCTGCTGAAGTGGAGTGGTCCCAGGGTGTTTGCCACCAAACCCACCCATGCCCTTGGCTGCCCACCTATGCACCAACCATGAGACCTAGGCTGGGAGATGCTCTCATGGGTCCTTGGTCATCACATCAACCCAGCAAGGTGGGAACTACTGTCCCCTCTTTCACAGGTCAGGAAATTCAGTCCCACAGAGGGTTGATACTCGGTCTTGTCACATAGCAGGATTTGAACCCAAATCTAGCTGACAGGCAAGTGAAAGCATACTTTTTACTGCTGCTTTTTATATCTTGTAACGTGCTGGATCCTCTTGGTTATTTGTATCACCCCTAACTGTAGTTATCACCATTCCTGCAAGCCCACTCCCCCAGACCCTCCCTGGAGTGTGGCTGAGGAGTCCCCTGGCCCATATGTCTAGAGCCTGATGGTCAGGGCATCATGTGGCTGCCCTGCACCCTTGAGGTCATGACTTCCTGCCCACGCCCCAGCCAGAAGATCCACGCTTGTGCAACAATAAACGTTGTATTGGATTAACTTGGTTTCCCTGGTGGTTGATGTTCTTGTGGGACCTAAAACAGAGACTAGCTTCCCACTGGTGGCCATGCCCCACCCCATTTGGAGAAGGGGTGCACTGAAGCCACCCCCGTGGCTTCGGGCGGGAATACATTCCATGTGAAAAGACACAGTTCTAAGGGTTTCAATGGACATCTCTCTGGGGGTTATCTTCTTCCTTCTGACGTGGAAAAGTTACACCAGGGCTTCCCACCCCCTCCCCCTGCACCCAGCCAAAAAGAGAACTCTATTCCTGGATCAATGTAGAACAGCTCCCAGAGCGCTGCCCGCGGCCCCCAAAACAGTTAAGTGTGAGTGCATCACCAGCCCACAGTCATTCCTGCAAACAAGGAGCCCACGGACTGTGAGGTGGCCCTGTTGTCACCTCGCAAGTGCGTGAGGGGAGACAATACGGCTAATAGAAAGGGTTAGGCATAGAAGCAGGAGGGTGAAGTCAATGGTGTCAGTCTGCAAGCAGTGCCTCCTCGGCTTCCACTTCCTACACACATGCAAGTTAGGAGGTCTTGCTGCGTGAGCAGGAGGGGGGTGCCAGGCTGGTAAAAAGACGGAGGCTCAGAGCTGCCTTGGGCTACTCAGTGCCACACCAGGAGCCACCAAGGACAGCCCAGACCAGCACCCTGCAGAGGCCCGAGTCAGGCACAGCCTGGAAACCTGGAGCAGGACAGCCCTGGCATATTTGGCCCACAATCCAGCATGTCCAGGAGGGATAGACCGTGGTCTATGCCTGCCCTGTGCATGCCAGCTGGAGGGCAGAAAAGGAGTCAGTGTCCCTGGCTTTGGGTTCAGGCACTCCCAGCCCTGCTAGAGAGACTCCTCAGCACCCTCTCTCCCCTCCCCCTGCTGGGCCAATAGCAGGGACCACCAATGAGGTGCGAGTGGGGGAGAGCTAGGGTGTTTGGGATACCTGGGACTTGTTCCATTCTTCCCTGAGAGTCTCACACCCCTACCATTCCATGGCACAGGACACGAGAGACAGGGAACAGGCAGCATGCCCATGGTCTCCTCACCTGGCCAGGGTATGTCGCTCATTCTCTCTGGCTTCCCTCCTCCTCCTCCCTACTCAGGAACACCCTGAACCAGCTCTAGAGACCTTGCGCACCATACGTAGCTCAGTGGGGTCCTGAAGACCTAGCTCTTGTCTTTCCGTCCTCATCCCGCATTAGGCATTCTCAGACCATAAGCAGATCTCTGCCCCTCTCTGGGCCTCAGTTTCTCCACCTGCACAATAGGGGAGGGTGCTGGAGGGCTTAGCTTGGTTCCTGGCTGAGGCTTGCTTGGCTAATGAGGAGGCTACCCAGAGCCCCCTGCCACTCACTCTGGGCTCTGGGCTCAGGGGAAGAGAGCAGCAGGAGGGAGAGCCCCAAGCACCTAAGGACCAAGGGATACACAGAAGATGGAGGCTGTGCTGAGAACAAGGTCAGACAGAAAACGGAGAGCTGAGCGCAGGCTGGTAGAAGAGAGGGAGAGGAAGAAGAAAAACAGAAATGGGAGGAGTCAACAGATCCTAGAAGCAAAGTATTTGCAGAGGAAAGGGCAGCACCCTGCCTTCCAGATTAGGAACCCCACCAGCTGCCTGAGGGTTGTAAAGACCAGGAGGGACCCCCAGGCTAAGCTGGGCCTAGCCTACCTGGGCCTGAAATCCCACCACTGGAGAGTCGTGGTTCTAAGGTAAGGACAGAGCCCTGGGGAGAAGATCAGAGGAAGGTGGAAAGTGAATGAAACACAGAGAAACCCAAGACAGAGGAAAATAGTAGGGACTCAAGTTGGGCCCTGCCCTGAGAGATGGCCCGAGGTGGAACACCCTGTGGTGCGCATTCAGGATTAGGGAGAAGCTGAAACCCTGTCCTGGGCTGGTAGAAGCCATAAACAGACATCCCAGCTGCCTATGAAGTCAGGGTGGAGTGGGGGTGGCCACAAAATGTATTTCACCTGCGCCCCCTCTTCTCTCCAGCTCCAGGGGCCCCCTCAAGCCTTGCAGGGCAAGACCAGCTCATCTCTATCGCCACCTGGTGGGCACCTGGAGTATTCCACCAAGGTTGGCCTGGGGGCCCCAAACACTTCAGCTCCAAGTGAGATGAAGGAGGAAGGAGGTGACTAGGCCACGCACAGGACTGGTGACCCCAGGGATCAAGGAGACCCAGAGCCTGGCCCTCAAGCCCAGGCCCCTGACCACTGTGGCACACAGTGATCCCTGCCCCAGACCCAGCTGGGACCCCAGTAGAGCTGGGCCTCTGTGGTTCGCCACAGGCTAGGCCCTTACCCTTGGCCAAGCTCTTGACCCCAGTTCTTGAGAGCAAAAGCCAGTTAACTCAGGTGTCACTTTCTGGGAAGATGAGGACATCTGGTGCAGAGAGCCACCATTGCCTGGTTGGCAGCTTTTAACAGGCAGACGGTTCCTGCCGCCCCAGGGCACAGGCTGCCAGCAGAGTGGATTGGGCGCAGCTTTGCAGATGCGGTGACACCTGGGTAGTCTCTGAGTGCTACGTAGGGGCCTGTGGGTCCCCAGGGAGCACATGGGTGCCAGGCCTCCTGGATCCAGGTAAGCAGGAACCCAGTGGGGGCTTTTTCCATGAGGCCAAGAGGGTGAGGGTGGGTTCAGGGCTGACCCCTCTGGCTGGGGAGAAGGACCACCAGTGGGGAAACCAGGGCAGCCTCGGCGGGGGAGGGGGCACCACCATCTAGTGTGACAGGAGCCAGGGTGGGACGAGGGTAGTTAAGTGTCAGCCCCCCCATTCCCACCACTCAACCAGAGCCTGTTTGAATGAGTGGTGACCCAGCTTCCCCGACCTCCTCCCCTACGTGGGAACAGGAACTGCTCTTATCTCTCCCGCGGGAGGGGGCGGGAGCCGCAGCTGGCAGTCATTAAACACCCTGATCGGGCCAGGGAGGGCTGAGATATTAATAGCCAGGAGTCAATGGCCCTGGAAACAGCGTCCCAGGAACAGGGACTGTAACCTCAGGGGCCCCTGGGGACGGGGAGGGCGGGTCGCCCTGGCAACACCCCAGCCGCCACGCAGAACGGGGTAACCCAGGTCCAGAGAGAAGCGAAGGGATTTGCTTGGGGGTCACCAGCAAGTCTCAACAACTCCAGGAGCCTGCTTCAGTAAGTGGCCTGCCACAGGGGAGAGTCCCTGGGTGTGTGCCCTGTGCCGGCGCACAGGTAGAGCAGATCTACCAGGTAACACTGACTCTTGAGTCTCTTTATTTAAAAAATCTTGATATTTTGTTCATTGTGTAGTTTTGCATTTGTATCCTGATTACCAAGTTCTGTGCTACCTCCTTAACTTTTACACCCAAGGCAACGCCTCTCATGCCCCCGCAGCGCTCAGTCAGTCCACTCGGCTGCAGAGGCCCCAGCTCGCTGAGACCCTGCCTGGGGCACCGGGAGAGGTCTGAGAGCCCTGGACAGGCCTCCGCAAGGCGCTGGGGGAAGGGCCGCACCAGGGTTAATGCCACAGCTCAGCAACGCCACCGTAGACCTGGGTGTTTTCTACCTGTCCCTCCTCAGTGTGTTGATTCTCGCCAGCAGACTTACCACCATATGATTGCAAAGTGGTTGTCACTGCCCCAACCGTCATGTTCTCACAGAATCTCGTCCCCTGCCAGGGAGGAGAATGTCTCCTGTGTGTCTCCTTTTACCGGGAAGGTTGGCTCTACCCCAGGGCCCACCTTCTGCACACTCTCTTCAGGCTCCTTGGCCAGGAGGAGGTCGCGTTCCCCAGCCCTGGCTTCCAGCAGGGGAGTTCATTGGAAGAAGGCTGGGGAGTGGGCAACTGGCAGATCTGACCCTGTTCTCAGATGTCTTTTTGGGTACATGTGTGGCCTTCAGCTTCCCCACCCGGGAGCCTGGTGGTGTGGTACCTGATGGAGGTGAGGAAGCCTAGTTGGGTGCAGTTCAGTGCAGGAAACAGAAAACACTGGGGATTTTGTGCGGAAGGACATTCACTGTAGGAAACTGAGCATAGAAAGATCTGGAGGAAAGGAAGCTAGGACAGCCTTCTACATTTCCTGGTCTCACCACCCCACCTGCCACTTTGTAGGGAGTTAGTGTCAACGTCCCAATTGCACCCATTCAGCTGGTGACAGTAAGGGAGAAGGAACACAGTGTCTTGCCACTGCAAAAAGCCACGCGTGCCAGATCCCACCCATCAGCTGCCATACTGCGGGAAGGACGGCTCCCACCTCCTCTGCCTTCCCCCCTCTCCCGAAGTGCTTCCCTCCGCAGGGCCTACATTGGATCCAGCTCCCCAGCAGCAAGGGCATCTGGGAAAAACAACGCAGGGGACCCTGGAAAGGGGTGGGGGGGTGCTGCATGCCATGGGCGATTTCTAACATGAGGCTCAGGTGGCCTGGTAACCTGAGTCCCCAGAAAGCAGAGCCTGAGGCAAGGGCCTGAGACCAGGAAACACAAATGGGGAATGGGGAAGTGGGAAAAGCCAAAAATAGAGGAGGGTTATTGCCTCCACCCAGACTCGTGTGGGAACTGCACTTGCCTCGGCCTCTGCAATGGGCTCTCGTCACCGCAGGTTGTGGCAGGGCCATATCGGGCCTGCCTGGTCCAGCTCAGCCACCTTCCGCCTGCCTGGGCAGCACGCAGGGACACCTAAGGCTCTCCAGGCTTCTGGGAGCTCAGGGAGGCTTAGTGGTGCTCGCTCAGAGACCTTCTTGCCATCAAATGTGTGACTCTCCTATTTCCAAAAAAAAAAAGATTTTCCTGGTTGGAGGCTCAGTGGATAGACGACGACCTGTGAACCCAAAGGTCACTGGTTCGATTCCCAGCCAGGGCACATAACCAGGTTGCAAGCCAGGTCTCCAGCCAGGTCTGTAGCTGGAGGCAGGTGAAAAGCAGCCGTACATGGATGCTTCTCTTTCTTTCTTCCTCCCTCCCTCCCCTTCTCTATGAAAAGAATACATAAAATCTTTTAAAAATATTTTTTTATTTACTGATTTTTAGAGGGAGGGCAAGGCAGGGAGAGAGGAAGAGATACATTAGTTGGCTGCCTCTCGCACGCCCCCAACTAGGGACCTGACCCTCAATTCAGGCATGTGCCCTGATTAGGACTCAAACCTGTCGTAGCCTGTTGGTTCATAGGCCAGCACTCAATCCACTGAGCCACACCAGCCAGGGCGACTCCACCTTTTTATCGAACAGGGTCACTTACGGGTCACAGGCTGCCTGGGAGGCCATCTTCCATAGGCAAAGTGGGACACATGTCCCCTCTGTCTTCAGTTTGCAATTTTTCTTCCTCAAGACTTCACCCCAGAAGATGAGACCAGGACACACCTCTGAAGTGTTTGTCCCCTCCTGTTTCCCACCGCCCATCAGCTGCTGGTGTCCTACCTGTCTCTGCCTGAGATGGCAGTCATCCACCCTGCCCTTCCCAGGGTCCTAATGGTGGAGTGGCTTCAGAGGAATGTCATTTCAAGGGCTGGGGAAGAGAACTGCATCTGTTTAATTTTTCAAAGTACGAACATCATGACATCCATGCAGCAGAGTGTTATGGCCACTTAACTGTGTGCGGAGTCCCAGGCACCAAGGATGTGGTCCCCGTGGAGATGCCCTTGCCCAGCAGGACTCAGACAGCAAATGACAGGCGTTATAGAAGCAAGGGAACAGGACGAGGGGCTAGGTTAACACGGCAGTCCCCGGAGGCCTCCCCAAAAGAGGGACAGTGGAGCAGAAGCAGGTCCTTCCCTGTTCCTGGTCATCAGAGGACTTCAAGCCACGTAGGTCAGAGCTGGGGCCCAGGGACTTGGAGGGCCACTTGGAGGTGGAAACGAGCCCCTGCCCCTGCCGTAGCCGCCTGTCCAGACCGTGAAGAGGGCCCCACAAGGGAGGCTGGAGGTTCGGGGTGTCCGAATCTCCGTTGGGGAGGGGCCCCAGAGCAGAGGTGACTGGGAGGGATGCCTGTCTGAACCTGATGAGGCCTGCTTCTTACGCCCTCCATTGCAGCAGTGACCTGGGCCCACAGGCTGCATCAGCGCACGGGGACCGAGAGGTCCCCCCACCCCCCAGCTCAGTGTCCACGGTGCCAAGTGATAGAGAACAGGCAACTCTTGAAAAGACTAATATTTACTCTTCAAATGGGAGCTGACACAGGCTATTTCCTGTGACTGGCGTCAGGCTCACCCTGTGGGTCAGACACACAGGAGGCACTTGGAGGGAGAGGCAGATGTCCCCTCGGACACCAGCATCCAGGATGAGCCAGTGTCTTTGAGATGGGGACAGCCTGTTCCAAGGACCCATCTGACACATCATAGAGCTGCTTGTACATCTTCAGGGCAGAGGGCCAGCCACCTCCCTGCCTTGCTGGACAGCCCTGTGAGAAAGTGCGACCGAAAGCCGAAAGCTGGCCCTGTGTTCCTGGCCAGGAGCCCCGGCTCCCATCCCTTGGGCCTCTGAAAACGTGCCTGGAACAACCCCTTGGGGCAAAGGTGGTCCTGCTCCCCTTCACCCCTCCCAACCCTGTCCCCCTGCCCCTTAGCTTCAGTTCCCCAGGCTCACACTCCTGGCTCTGGGATCAGAACAGGCTTATTTCAAGGCAAGGGAGGAAGGCCTTGCCTTGCGGGCACCTCTGACCCCCTGCAGCTGGGTTCCTTGTCCCTGTGAGGGCCCATCAGCTCAGGGCCTCACATGGGAAAATGCCTCCACCAGGAAGCTACTGGTCAGACGGCCTGAATCTTAGAAGGAGAGAGTCTCGGGGGGCAGGGCCAGCTCACACCCAGCTCTTCCCTCTAGAGGGCCCTCATCTCTGCTCTCCCAGACCCACAGCCCCATGGGTTCCAGAGTCCTCCCTGATGGTTACGGCCCGGCCTTGGCTCCGGCTCCCATCCCTCTGGCCCACTAAAGAAGCCCTGAGGTGCAAACACTCTAGCATCATGGTGGGTGTTTAGAGACCCCCAAAGGCAGTGGCTTTCTTGGCCTCACGAGTCCGGTCAGGTCTGGGCACACCCAAGGCAGGATCTTCAGGAGCAATGCAGGTGCGCCTGGTTCTCCCAGGGCCCTCGGGAACCAGACTGCTGACCCTCTTTTATTATCTTTTTAATTCCTCATTACTACCCTGGCTGGTGGGGCTAAGTGGGTTGAGTGTCAGCCTGCAAACCAAAGGGTCACTGGTTTGATTCCCACTCAGGGCACACACCTGGGTTGCAGGCTAGGTCCTCTGTTGGGGGCGCACAAAAGGCAACCACACATTGGTGTTTCTCTCCCTCTCTTCATCTCTAAAAAAAAATAAATATTTAGCCCTGGCTGGTGGCACAGCGGATAGGGCACTGGACTTCAGACCCGAAGGTCGCTGGTTCGATTCCCCAGCCAGGGCACATAACCAGGTTGCGAGCCAGGTCTCCAGCCAGGTCCGTAGCTGAAGGCAGGTGAAAGGCAACCATACATTGATATCTCTCTGCCTTTCTCTCTTCCACTCTCTCTCTAAAAAAAAAAAAAAAAAAAAGAATGAATATTTAAATTCCTCATTATCTCTATACCTAACTCCCATGCTCCTAGCTCCTTGTAGGCAGCCATTCAAATGCATTGAGCATGTCTTTTAAAATGTAGGACATTCTTACAAAGTATTTGATCATTTTGTGTGCATTTATTTCAAGTCACACAAATGTCATTGTCCACTCAGCTCTACATTTTGAAGCTCCATCCCCACTGCTATGCCACATCTAAACCTGGTACTTCCTCCTGCCGCATGGTGCGCACTGATTGTCTGCAGGGGGTGCATGGGAGCTTTCTTCCAGCATGAGTGATGCTTCTGTAAACACCTATCTTCATACATACATGTCCCCTTAAGGAGTTGTGTAAGAATTCCCCAGAGACATAACCCTAGGTGTGAAATCTCCACATCGCAAGGCATGTGCATGCTGTGTTTGGGTGGGTAGCTACATTAGTCAGCTACAGCTGCCATCACCAAGACCGCAGACCGGGTGACTTAAGAGGACAGAAATGTATTGTCTCACTATTCTGGAGGCTGGAAGTCAGAGAGCAAGGTGTCAGTACGGTTGGTTTCTTCTGAAGCCTCTCTGCTTGGCTTGCAGATGGCCACCTCCTCCGTGTTTGGCCATGGTCATCTCTCTTGTGTCTGTCCTGATCACTTCTTACAAGAACACTGGTCATATTGGATGTGGGCCCACCCATATGACCTCCTCTTACCTTAACTAACTTTTAAAGGTGCTATCTGCAAATATAGTCACATGCTAAGGTATTGGGGGTTAGGACTGCAACACATGAATGGGGGTGACACATTTAGGCCATAAAGGTAGCATTGCTCTTCAGATGGGCTGTGCATGAGCGTGTAGTTGCCCCCAACACTCGGTGCTGTCCAGCTCCCTAAGTTTTTTCTAAGCTAATAGGGGAAAGGTGATACCTTACTGTTGTGATCATATGCACTTCTCTACATTGCTAATGATTTTAACCATCTTCGTACGCTTAAGAGCTTTGAGGGTTTTGTCTTGTCTTCAAATTGCATGTTTTTCTATTGAGGTTGCTGTCTTCCTTGCTGACTTACAGGAATTGCTTGCGTATTGATCCCTTGTTGGTTTAAATCCCTGGAATTATCTTCTAGTATTTAATTCTGCCCATGAAATCCCAAGTTGTAAGCAATCAGATGCCCCAATTACTCTGTATTAAGGGTTATGCCTGTGACATTCATTTAGGAAGCACTATTCTTCCCAGGTCATGAACTCTCCTTCACACGCACTTTCTAGGCCTCGGACAGCTGATCCAGTGGTGTCTTGGGGCTGACTCAGTAGCCAGGCAGTGCCCTCTGCCAGGTGCAGTCAGGCAGTACTGCTGCCACCTGCCCCTATCGTGGGGAGAGCCGAGAGGAAGGAAGGGATTCACCAGTACTTACACTGGCACCCAGCCCTCCTGGCCCAGGAAGGGCATCCTTCATGGGCCAGCATCCCCTTTTATTTTTTGTGGGTGCTGCCCACCCAGGGGAGGGAGCTCTGGGCTGCACCGTTCTGGTTCCCTAGTATGGGCCTCAACTTCCCCAACTCCAGCCATGAGGGGGCTGAACCAGATGGTATCTTCAAGGCTCTGCCAACTCCCAAATCCCAGAACTCAGTAACTCAGATGTTTATTTTGGAAGTCTTTGCTCTCCTCCAGATTTCGTGCAGGACAGATGGTGGAGAGGGGCTTGGAGCGTGCGTGGCCCAATGTGTTCAGAGCACAATCAGGAGGGGTTGGTGCATTTGTTTCCTTTCTGGGAATTTCGTCAGCTGCCACTGACTGACCTCTGCAAAAGGACCCTGTCCGGGTGATGTGGCTGGCACCTGCGCCTCCTGGTGGCCACCTCGTGATGGGGCTGCTCCTGGGAGATACCTCATCACCCTCAGAGTAGACGGGAGACCAGAGGCCAGCGCCTGTGCCACTGGGGCACATGGCCACATAGGGACATGGCCAGCATGAAGGCATGTCTCCCAGCCCCCAGGCAGCACTGCAACGGCTTATTCTGGCTTTTCCAAGGCCTTTCCTGGACCCGTGACTGTGTGCTGAAGACTCTTGGAGACCTTGCACCCCATTGGTCAAGGGGACCAGAATTTTACGCCTCATAACACATTCCCCTCTGTTCTGCTAGGCCCAGGAATGTGAACCCATAACTCGGAAATCTTCACACAAATACACACACAAGTTAATAAGCACCTTTAGATTTATTCTCCTCCTCCTTCTAAAGCCACCTGGTTTAATGTACATATACACAGTATATAACGGGCTATATACAACATTGTTCGCATACATTAACATGACTTTAGGCTTCCCTGCTGTGTGGAAGTTTGTTAAAAGGTACCCATCACTTACTCAAAATAGGTCTTTGTTATGACATGGTAACGGTAAGACCCTTGTGTAACATGGACAGCAAGCATTCAAAAGGAATAGTCAAGTGGTCGCTCTGGCTAACTCAGCCTCAGCCTCTTATGCTCTGAGTGGAAAAGTCCGTTAAACACGGCATGAAGGTTCGAGAAGGTCCTACATACCAGGCACAGGTTAGAGGAACAGAACGGATCCGGTCAGTCTACCCTAAACCAAAGGCGCTTGCGGGCAGCAGCTCCGCTGTCGGTACACATCCGCTGTTTCCACATCTGGCCATTCCCAGATTTTACTGACAAGCTGTTTCCACAGGTTTCCTGCCAATGATGTTGCCCTGGCAACAGAGGTTTGACATCACTGCTCTCAGCCAGGAAAACTGGAGCTCTCCTCATCTGGGGACAGACCTTGAGGTGTGGTCCTGGCTCCCTAGGACAGGCCTACATCACAACCAGCAGAACCGGCCTCCCTGGATCCTGGAGAACCAGCGCCAACGGCACCAATGGCTCTGTGCCTGGAAGGTTCAGGGCGGGGAAGGGAGGAGGCCACTACCTTTCTGGGGTGACAGGACAAGGCCATGCACCTTGCAGTACCCCAAAAGGCCCCTTTTTTGTAAAGGCCAGAACACAGGGCCACGCCGTGCCGCCTGAAGCAGGCAGAACGTCTGTGCAGAGGGTGACCTCAAAGTCTCCCTCCCGCACATGAACAACGGCTCCACTCAGCGTTCTCCGTCACCAGGCTCTGTCCTCAGGACAGCATGCCGGGGGGAGCAGGCGGCCATTAACACCATTTCCCAGACGAGGATGCTGGGGCCCAGGGACGATGGCGTGTCCGCTGTGGTGCAGGCCTGTGTTGGAGCCGAGCCCCGCCTTCCGGCCAGCTGACCAGCATGCTTCTCCCCAGCCTCGTCTCTCACACACATCTGCTCTCTTTCTCCCCTACTATGAACTTGGAAGCGCACAGGTGGAGCTTCCCTGCACCCCAGCAGGACCCTGTGTAGGGACAAGGCCCGCAAGCCACCCCTTGCCAAGGGCAGCTGCTCCCTCCCAGCAGAGCCCCAGCTCTGCTCCTGGGCAGCCCTGCTTCCTGCACCCCCAAACAACTGGCCTGACTGGCTGTCCTCTCTGACTGCGCAGTGCTGCCCACCCAAGTGCTGCTCCCCTGGGAGACCCGACCCCCGGGAGCTCCCTGGGGTCCACGGGGAGAGAGCTGGACCCCAGGGCAACCTGCTGCCTCTCTGAAGTGCCTGGGCCCTCACTACTGATTATAATGAAAGGTGGCTTTCCCATCCCGGCAGAGGCCAGCTCTAGCCTCGGTGGCCAGGGTGGAGTGTGGGCGGCAGAGGCGGAAGGAGGCAGTCACAATGCCTACGAGTCCATCGGTGACGGAAGTGCAGGCCTGGGGAGCAAGACCAGGGGCGTTCCTCCCGCCGCAGGCATTCTGGCCTCCAGCACCAGAGGGAATACCATGCCAAATGGGCCTCACTACCTCCACCTGGGAAAAAGACACCCAGGAAAGGTCCTCGGCACAGTTAGGCTAGCCTGGGGAAAAGAAAACGGACTCCCTGTGCTTCCTTCTGGGAAGAGCCCTGAGCCACGGTCCTGCCACATTCCCGCCCCGATCGCTGCCATGGGACACAGCACACTGATGCTCCAGGTCTGGTAGCTTCTGGTAGCAGAAGGCACTTTTAAGGTTTTGTTTCCATCTGTTCCCAGATCTCTTTCTGAGAGGGGGCTTGGGCAGGTGGCATGGAACGACTGGGAAACGAAGGTGCTGGAACAGCACGGAGTCCATGCTGGAGTGAGAATAACTACCGCCACGTGCAGCCAGCTTTCTGGCCCCAAGTGCGACACCGGTGGCGCCGATGCTCCAGGCCTGGATCAAGTCACCCCTGAGCCTAGGGTTTCCCTCGGATGAAATCTCCAGACCTTCTTCCTAAGCACACTCTTCCTCCAGCAAACTGAGCCTAAGCAGTGTTTATACAGTCATTATTCTGTTCTTTAGCTTGCAGCGCACCCGTGACAGCGTGCGGGAAGCATTCCAGGGTGGGGTTTCCCCGCTCTGCTCTCGACAGATGGTGGGGCGCAGGCTCAGGGGCTCCGAGCGCCGGGGCACAGGGCTACCCGGCCACACCAACAGCACAGGGGCTCCGGCAGAGAGCCAGTCATTTGCAAACTGTTGTTACCAACTTATGAAGCCTTTTATTGTGCTTTTGCCACGAAAGGATTTATCTTTTACCATCTCTTCCGAATGATCTCCCAGAAAGCCTGACCATTTCACCTGCCGGACATGCGGAAAACTATGCAGATCAACAGAGAGACAACTCCAAAGCTTCCATACGAGGATGCTGCCCACAGAACTTTCACATCCAGATACTTGCTTTACTTGGTTAAAAAATAAAAAATTATACTGTAAGCAAACAAGATGACTCTGGCAACGTTTCCCCAGCAGCTCCCAGCCACACAGGCTTGTTTTCCCTAAAGGGACACCAGGGTAAGCACAGTAACGATACAGCATCAGCAATACCAAAGCGCACCTGAATCTCCTGAAGTGATTCCCTTGCGTTCCCCGTGTGCTCAATATCTCTTGCAATGGTCTTCAACTTTTAAAAACTATCAAACTAGGATTTTTAAATTTATCGAGACAACGTAATTCAACTCAAAGCCGCCCATGCAGCTGCGGTTGAGCTTTCCGCTTCCGCCTTCTACCAAGAACTGTTCACGGACAGGCGGCTCACAGGGCCTGCTGACAGGTGCTAAGGGATCCCACTCAGGCCCACACTGGAAAACCACGGCCAGTCAGTAGACAAGGAGAGAAAGAAAAGTAACTTTTCGGTACACAGGGTTAATTATATATTTTAAAAGCTTTTAAAAAGGAAACACCTATTTAACTCTTTGATCAGAAACAAATGAGGCCGTTGTACTAACTGAGGTTGGGAAAAGCGTAGAAGAGCAGTAAACTGGGCGCTCTGCTGGCAACAGGTACCCGCGGTCGATCCTCATCATCATTCAAATGACAGGCCCCAGCTGCCCCGTGCAAGGCTGGTGGCAGCAACCCCTGCCACCTGTGTCTGTAAAGTGCCACCATGCGAATCCCTGTGACTCACCTACTCCAGTCTGTGACCCACTGCAAGGAGCCCTGAAAGGCTGGTTTCTGCTCCTACTCATAAGTTTATGAGGCAGCGGCACTGGTTGCTCAGTTAATTTTTACAACACTTGGATATACCCTGCAAATAAATACAAAACATTTCTGTACCCACAGTCCCACCCCTAGAACAGGTTATATATAAATTAAATAAATGGCGCTTTCTTAGCCATTTTCTCAGCTTAAGTCCATCTTTACCCTTAAATGAAGGTAAGTTCCATTTATACCCAAAATATAGTTAACTATTCTAAAGGTATCACGTTGGACCTAAGTTATCAAAAAGCTGTAAACAAAATTTATTTGCTTATACTCATGAACCATATTTTTAAGTTTTTAATTCACCCTGTACTGATCCTCTTAAAAAAAAAATGAATCAAGTCACATTTAGACTGAAAGCTGATATGGATTTTAAAGTGGTTCCTTGCAGGCAACTGCCAATTAGTGAATCTAGTGGTTTATTGCATCATTCGGTTTAAAAGACCAAAATCACCCCATTCTGTCTCCCGAGAACACGCTTTCTGCGGTGGGGCCTCCGCGTCTGCTGTCTGAGCGCGCTGCCCAGCTGGACAGCCTGCAGTGGCGCTCAGCACCAAACCAGGCCTGGGGCTCGAGTGGCCTCGTGCCTCTGGCTGCACCAAGTCTCGCCATCAGTCCAGCTCCGTCGAAATGAACTCCAAGGATGGAAACCTGAGGTGAAGTGGAGCAGCCAAAAGGAAGCACAGAAGACCCTCCTGTGAAAATCGAAGGATCCCTCCTCACACCCCACAGTCCACCTGCTTCTCCCGAAGTTGCCGCGTCAGTATCTGGTGTGAAGACAGAAAAGCCACCCCTATGTGGAAGAGGATCTGCCAGAGGTTCCTCAGCCCGTGCAGGTACACGTTGCCCAGGCAAATGAAGAGCAGCATCAGCACCACCTTCACCGTCCTGGCTGGACTGTAGAACAGGTACAGATAGCACTGCAACGACACCAGGGGGAAGTGTGGTCAGAAGGAGTGAAATGGCCACAGGTCAGGTGCAAGGTTCATTCACATAAGCTATGACTCGGGATTCACCACAATGGGTCGCTGTGAGCCACTGGATGAAAATGAAGATTTGGAAGAGAGAGAAACATGAAACAGATATCACGGGAGGGATTAGAACATCACACTCTTGAAAGTTTAGGAAACAGATGAAGAAACACAGGCGGCAGAGAAGGAAGAGATGGGCGAGAGGGGCAGAGCAAGGGCCCAGGAGAGCCTGATAAGACCGCCTGGTCTCCAAAGACAGCAGGGCTCATGGCAGGTAAGAAAGCCAGAGAAAGGAGCTCGGCTTCCACTCCCTGACCTCTTCTTGAGTTACAATTACACAGGGGACCACTGGTCACGACACCTCTCCCTTATCCCTTCTTCAACAGCATCGCTGAGACAGAGAAAGGTCTCACAGCCGGGACAGCAACTGACATTCCATGTAGAGGTACCACATGGAGGAGAGGCCAGTCTTATGCAGCAAAAGGTGAAAAGTGCTTTTTGGTGCTATGTTTATTTTTTAAGCACATTCTCAAAACAGAGCAGGCTGACAAAGGCTCGGCTAGTGGGAGGGAGCAAGATCCCCAAACAAACAAGAATGGGGCTGGGAAAATGCAGCCCCCACCGCTCCTGAGATGCGTTTCTAAAAAGTGTGTGCAGTTTCCATTTTAGGTTGAAATTTTCTGTTTGCACAATCACATAATTCTTAAAAATAGACCATTTTAGGATGTATGGGAGAGAGAGAGGGGAAGTGTCCTAAGAACAAAAGTTTTCATTGATAAAAGAAGCTTAAAGCCCTGGCTAGTGGCTCAGTGGATAAGGCACCAGCCTGCAAACCTAAAGGTCGCTGGTTCGACTCCCAGCCAGGGCACATAACAAGGTTGCAATCCAGGTCTCCAGCCAGGTCCGTAGCTGGAGGCAGGTGAAAGGTAACCATACATTGATGTCTCTCTCCCTCTCTGCCTCCCTCCCATCCTTTCTCTCTAAAAATAATAAATAAAAGTAAAAAAAAAAAAAAAAAAAAAAAGAAGCAGCAGCTTAAGCATGAAGAAAAAACACTAAAACCCTAGCCCAGTGGGCAACAAGGAAAGAGAATTACAGTCAGGTTTTTACTAGAATTAGCTCTGCCTATATGACATTCAAACCTCCTTTTTACCCGACCCCTTACATCCACAGCTTATCTGAAAATCACTAAATACTATTCCAAGCTTTGTAGTTAATGTTATTCTTGTTTCATTTCCTAAGGAGAGATTTGAGTCAGGTAATTTAGTTGGCTGAACATCATCCTGCAAATTGCAAGGTGGCTGGTCCAATTCCCGGTCAGGGCATGTGCCTGGGTTCAGGTTCAGACCCCGGTTGAGGCACGGAGAAGAGGCACTGATCAATGTTTCTTTCCCTCACTTTCTCTCTTCCTTCCCCTCTCTTTAAGGATATATAAAAAAATCTTTAAAAAAATAATTTTTTTTATCTAGCCCTGTGTTTTAAAAACATACATGCATACATAGATGTGACTTCTGCAGAAAGACCTTTTTTTTTTAAATCCTCACCCAATATTTTTCATGGCTTTCAGAGAGAAAAGGAGGGGGAGGGAAGGCAGAGAGAAACATCGACCAGCTGCCTTCCCAAAGGCACCCCAACTGGGGACTGAACCCACAACCTGGGTACGTGCCCTGACCAGGAATCAAACCCATGACCTTTCGGTCTGTGGGGAGAAGCTCCAACCGAAGGAGCCACACGACCCAGGGCTGCAGAAGGACATTTCTTTAGGTGGATTGTCCGACAGCCAGCAGGAGGTAAGACCTGCCTTCCGCCCGCCCGTCAGACCCAACCCACTGCACTTGCAGCCCTCCCCTCCTGCGAGTCAGGCCCAAGTTCCTGGTTTCTGTCTACCACTCTGAAAGGCTGTGGCCCAGGGCAGGTGGCCTTCCCTTGCTGAGCCCAAAGTTCTTTCTCTGTTAAATGAGAGCACTGGCAGGATTAGAAGGATGGACCTAGGGTCCTTCCAAGACATTGGCATTGTGATTTGACCCAAGGCCTTGGTGGAACAAAGACAGAATCTAGAAACTTGTAGGTGGCTCTAACAACAGAACAAAATAAGGCCATAGGTTTAATCCACTCACCAAAATACCAACGTTTCACCCACCTGGAAGATGCAGGCTACAAAAGGAATAAGAAAAGCCAGAATGTTTCCCATTTCCTCATGGGCAACCTAAACAAACAGGAACACAAGAAAAGGAACTTTTAGATGGAAGGACACACTATGACACGGAGCACTTGACTCCTCATAGGTCTGGTATGGTTGATAGCACAAAATCCCTGACTGGGTGAGACACAGGTCACCGTCCCTATATCAGAACAGGGGTTGACATGCAATTGCCTTCAATGACCTGGACGCACCGTGCACCCTTCTCTCCCCATGCATCTGTGCTAAGCCCCCAGCCTGAAATGCCCCCAACAACCCCACCTCCTCTCAAGATCCTACTCATCTGTCAATATTAAGCTTTCCCTGATTCCTCCCATCCCCAGGCACTGCCACCTCCTTAGTTATGTCACCATACTCTGCTTTGTGCCCCGAGGCAGGGACTATGTCTTAACCGGCTTGCTGGCCAGGCACTGGTTCTAGTGTGTTCAGAGATGGGTAACTAATAGGCAATGAGTCACCACAAACAACAGAGTGGGACACACCACACAGGACACACCACACAGGGCCCACCGTGGAAGTGGGTGCGGGCATCTATCTGTTCATGCCCATAACAGCTCTGTGCTTCTTCAAGTGTTGGAGATACTTCAAAAGTAAAGAATGGTATTTAAAAAACAGGGACATGGAAAGGTGGTTTGAGGGGAGCAGGATGGAAAGCCAACTTTCCAGTGATGGTTTTCGACAAGAACACAGAGAACTGGTATCCTCAGGATAGAAATCAGACTATGAGGCAGCTTTGCGAGAAAAAAGGGGCCTGAACTCCTGCCCTGGGATGGCCAGGTTCCCTTGCACCGAGTAGTCCATCTCATCAGTATCCTAAGCCCCCTTTGGCTTCTTAGAAAAGCAGATATAAAAGAGCAGTTTTGTATTCGTTCAACTTACTGCAAAGAATAAAATTAAGAAAATTGGATTTGAATTTTGAAACCTTAGTGCGTAACCACCTTATAAATGAAATGTGTCCCCAGCCGATGCCCTTTGACCGAAGCTGTAGAGAAAAGGTTACCTGCAAAGAGTGTTCTGCGAGGTGAATCCCGCGAATGAGATTCAGAGCGGCACACATGATGTTGAGAATCAGGGAGAGGACACCCAGGGCTGTCACTGGTTCCATTCGGAAATTAGAAGCTGCATCATTGAAATAAAAAGTATCTAGTGAAAATAATTTCTGTACGGAAGAAAAAGACATTAACTAGACCTCCACTAATGACAGGTTATGCTAAAACACACGTATTAATTGAAAAAGCAGTTGTCGTTAGAGGGGGAAAGGCAAGGAATGAAGGACAGAAGGGAGTCCGAGGTGAGTTCCTTCCAGAAAGCAGCTGCTCTCTGAGGAAGCACAGGTTTCTCAAGTGTTTAACTTCCTGTCCGTTTAAAGCAGTGGTCCTCAGCCAGCAGCAATACAGGCCCTCCATGGACATGTGGCAGTGACAGCAGATGGTTTTGGGCTGTCACAGCTGAGGATGGGGCATTACTCGTACCTCTTGGGTAGGAGGCCATGAATGCTTTAAACACCCACAAGTGCACAAGACAGCCCCCCATCAAAGGATTACACCATGCAAAATGTCAAAAGGGTTGAGGAATCCTGACTTAAAGCAATTATGGCTTTATGTGTAAACCAGTTGTCAATTTCTGCAAGCGTTCTGTTTATATCAACCCTCAGCTTGTAAAATGTTCCACTCCTTTTTTGACAAGGACAATACTCAGTGTCCTGTGTGCTTTCATAGCAATTCCCAGCAAATACAATTTTGAACATTTGAAAATAATTGAGAAGGGGAAGGGAACACTAATTAAACTACAAGCTATTTCTGGGACTCTAAAAGGAACAACTGATCGTGTCTCTTTCACAATAACCACTGGAGTTGATTCTGGTTCACAAGATTAAAGGGTGTCCCACCCATTCTCTTGCTCTGCTCTTTCTAAATCATCCTTTCTTGTCCTTACATTTCCCCCCCAACACACACATACTACAGTAATATCTAGCCACAACCCCACTAATGCCTAGTGTTAGTATGTTAGATCCCACCGAACAAGTCAAGTTCCTGTTAGAACGAAACAGGCTACCTGAGAAGATTCTAGCCTCAGGACAATAGGGTGAAGCAAACCAGAGTAAAATGTCCTAGAAATGTAGGCAAGTTGACACTTTCTGGATTTGCTCCTCTTGTCTAAGTGGTTAAAAACAGAACACACATTACAAAGTTACCCTGTCTTCAGATGCAGCAAAGGAGAAGTGTACGGTCCCACTACCCGATCTTTTCCTTCCACAAAAGTTAAATTCATTCCCAACATGAATTACAACTTGCTGATTGGCATGAGAGCCAATCTAGGAATTTATTGGTTGAAGCATTAAATTAAAACACCAAGTTAAGCCAAAGACATGAATACTTTTAATATAGAACTTTTAAAATCAAGCAATGAATTTAGTACAAGAGTTAAAATAATTAAGATTGTTATAGCACACAGCTCTTTCTTTCAGAGCATATTACAAAATTCTTACAATATAAATATCCACTTTAATTAAAAACTGGTTTCATTGTAACTGTAAACAAGGAATGCCAGACTAAGGCGCAGAAAAGCCAGGGCACCGTGTTCACATTCATTAACACCGCGCTTTTCACGTAAGGACTCAGCTATCCAGCAGATGGAGGGATGTCCCTAGGTCTCACAGAGAGCCAGATGGTGACAGTGTTAGAAGCCCTGGCTCTGGCTCCTGCCCACGCTTATCCCTAAGTTATGAGATAAGGATTCAGTGTCAAAGGAGAAGACATAGATAGAAGATAGACAGATATATAGATAGATAAAGATGGATGTACAACATCTGTATAACTGGCTCGAGAAAAGGAGAATGAATCACCTTGACAACATTTAAACCTCTAGACTTCTCCCTGGTTAAGGAAACAACCTGCCTCCTGATTTCATCGGGAGAGTCACCTTCCCTCAGGTCAACTCACTGTCATAAAGTTTTTTATCAAAGCCTGGAAAAAACATCAGTTCATATTTCTCCCCACACATTTTATACAACCCCCGAAAAACCTTCCTAATAAAAGAAATCAATGTCCCTTTGAAATATGCTATCCCCCCATGTTCATCAACACCAGAGAACAGCAGGCCACTCACCAGGCTCCAGGCACATCTGCATGTGACCATTCATCACCCCGTTCGCCACATCTGTGTCCTCCAGAGTGAGAACTGCCGGGGGCTGCGTCTCCAGCTCCTCCTGGATCTTGTCCAAGCTGCTCTTCATCTGAGTGGAGCTCACACAGTTAAAATGCCACTTTACTTTCTGAATGATGCCATCTGCAAAAGAAAGCAGCCCGATGACTTTCCTTGATGGTCAAAGTCAAAGCTCAACTATACATCTACATGTCGTAAGAGAGAACAGCAAATGCAACAGAGGGTTACGAACCAAATTCCAGAAAGGCATAGGGCCTGGAGGCCAGGCCAATGCAGGTGGTGTCATAGGAAGCTGTGAATTCCCACCACAAGGTCTCCAGGAAGCAGAAGGCCATGGCTGCTGGACACTGGTGGGAGCAGATGGCCATGCAGGCCACATCCCGTGATGAAGAAAAGCTGGAACAAAAGAGCGACATCTACATCACTGGGAACAGACCCATGGACTCCCGTCCCGCACCCTGACACAAGCTTGCCTCAACTCGCCACTTGCTTGGCCTGGAACAGCCCTGGAGCTATTCATTGTGTGAGCATTGAGTCCTCAGCCAGACCCGCCGGGGACCGTGCCTTTCTTCTACTGCCTCTAAAATGTACGGCAGCATTTGCCATTGACAGTGTGGGATCGCTCTTCCTTTTTCGGACATGAGATGCTTATTCCGTTACGGGGAAGTAGCCCCAGTCTTCTCTGCATCTTCAAGGAAAATGTTTTTCTTTTTCAATCTATATCAGAAGAGTTTCTAACGTTAAGTCATACTGGCATCCTGAAATAACTCCTACTCTTTTCAGACTGTCACACTATCATTTCAAGTTCTGGGGACTCTGGTTCCCCTATCTGTGGTGTCTACTGGCTCCCACTCATTATGAAATGTCTCCCCCAGTGTTTTGTCATTTTTGCTGAGAGCTCCTGACTGCAGAGCCTGCGTTCTTCCACAATACTCCTCTGGGGCCTGACGTGGGCATGCTTCTCCCAGGCGCTTCTGCATTGCCTTAGCCTGCTGCTCCACGAATGTGCTCAGTCTGGAACCAACACTGACATTGGAACCTTGGCTTGGCAACTCCTAGACTGTGTGGAATCTAAAGTACAAACTCAAACTCCAAACTGATACAAGGCAGGATTTCAATTTTTTAGGTGAGATTTTATTTTTTTCTTCCTATTCAAAGCCAAACAGAGATGAATTACCCTGAATTAAGCTACCTCTCCCCTACCACTGCACAAGGGCTGTAGACTGACAAGAGCCCTGCCTTCAGGCAGGGGTCCCACTCCAATACCTTACTCCCCGTAAGCCGAAAGGTGCCCCCTTCATGGCTGCTGAAACTCAAACCCTGAGCTGACTGTGATGGTTACCCAGAAGCCTTAGCATCAGCTCCCACTTACCCCCCTTGACATTCTGTTCCCCCTTCATTTTTGGAACTTCGGGATTTCTTTCTTCCAAGCTCAGTTTCTCATTTTAAAAAAATTTTATATATATTTACATATATTTCTGGGTGTTTTGGGTGGGAGAGTTTTTAGGTTATTTTGGTCTGCCACCTTTTTGTAATTCAAAGTCTTTATATAAAACACTTTCAATTAAAAAAAAAAAAGATGACTTCCTTATACAAAGAATTTCCCAGCAGGACCTAAGCCTCTCTAGGATGAAGGTATTTCTATTTGAAAGATGAACTCTTATTTGTGGGCTAAATTGTGTCCCCCTGAAAAGATAGGTTGAAGTCCTAATTCCTAGTACCAGTGAATATAACCTTATTTGGAAATAGTCTTTGCTGGTGTAAACAAGATAAAATGAGGTCATTATGGATTAGGGTGGGCCTTCATCCAATGACTGGTATGAAATCTGGTCACAGAGCCAGAACGAAGAAGCCCCTGGAACCAAGGAGGCAGAGACTGGAGTAAGGCTTCTGTAAGACAGAGTGACAAGTACGGTCGACAGCCACCAGACGGTGGTAGAGAGGCAGGGGAGGGTCCTCTAGAGGCTCACAGAGAGCATGCCCTGCCTGCACCGACTTCAGACTCCTGGCCTCCGGGGCTATGACAGGGTACATCTCTGTGGTTTCAAGGCAGTTTACAGCAACTCTAGGAAAAGAATTCAAGTCCCTAAAGCACAAAGTAAAGCTTATCATGGTCCAGCTCACCTGTAAGGAAAAAAAGTCTGTTTCCTCTGTGAACATGGTGAATACCAAATTCAAAATACATACGAGTAGAACATTTTATATTCCACTTTTCCAAAAATTGAAGTACCCAGAGTTTCATTTGAAGGCATAGACTGGTCTTTCCTACACGGAGACAGCTTCCTGTTTGGGGTTCAGCACCTAGCCCCCACGGAAGGTCGGACTATGGCCGCAGGAAGAGGACGGCGCTGGGCGCCCAGAGAAGGGAGCCGCGGACACAGGCAGATGCGGCCCAGCACTTGCCCGGCACCCACGGTCCCCACAGCCCCCACAAGTCCCCAGCCGCGAGCACCTGCTGCCTGGCGCGCTTCGCCTGTCCTGTCTAGCCTGAGTCAACCCCAGATGCCGAGACCGAGTTGCCCTAAAAGGACCCCGCCTTATCAGGTAAACTGAAAATTGTTTAAGGGGAGCCAAAGGGGCTTGGCAAGTGAAAGCTAAGTGCTGGAAAACAGTGGTGCAAAATCTGCGACAAGCCATTTTGACATTTCGGAGCCTGCCTGGCCCTGAGCCCTCCGAAGAACGCTCTGCGCTGTGGCCCCGTCACTCCTGCGATGACTGGGAACGCTGGATTCCTGCGCCCCCTGCAGCACTCTGCCCACTGCACCGCACTTAGTTATATTCCTCTCGTTCCCTGATTAGACTTCAAGTTCCTGGAGAAGGGCCTACTTGTGCTCATTTTTCATCCCCCTGCCCCTAGCACATAATCAAAGTCTTGTAATGTGAAGATTTTTTCAAAGTGAAAAGATTTAAAAAGCAAAATGTGAGGGCCAAGAACTGGAAGTCCTCTTCCTTATTTTCATGGCTTTCTCACTCTCCTTTTCCTTCCCTGCCATTTCAACCCAGTGTCACCTCCCTCCCCACCTTTCTCCCACCCCTGCTCCTGATGCAGGAAAAACCACAGGCCTGAAAGCTGGTTGACACCGGGTCCTGAGCACTCCACTGAACGGCAGCAGCAGGAGCGGTGATGCTGGAAGTCCTGTTGTAAATACACACAGCCTCCGACCCTGTCTGAGGTTAAATCCACCTTTAACGCACGTGATCAGCGTGTTACCTCCACATATGGTGAGAAGGAACCTGAACTCTATGCTTGCTTACTGTATGCAGAAGTGCCGTCCCTGTGCAGAACCCCGACCTGGGTACTGGGCCAGTCGCAAGGCTAAAGCCTTGAGGCGTCTTCTGGATTCCAGGAACTCCCGGGAGTGGTAAAAGTCAGTGGAGGCCGAGAGGGGCAGTCCATCCCTCACCCTTACCACACAGGCAAAGAGGATCATGGACATGGTCCGCAGGAGAAGTCATGAGGACACCTGGGGGAAGCAAGGTCACCTTGTTACTGAGGATAGGGTGACGGAGCCAGACACCCTGCCCTTGAATGTGCATGTGGCTTCGCCCTCACCCCCACTGCGATGGCAAATTTGACTTCTATCATCATTTTCCTGCCCTCCAGGGGTAGTCACCCCCAATCTTCCTCCCTTCTTTATCCCCTCTCTTCGTTACTTGTGATTCTCCTCTTCCAGGATGAAACCAACCAGGATAAGGGGGAAAAGAAGAGAAAAGCCCAGAGATAGGAGGAAGGACTCAGCAGCAGCAGTAATGACAGTGAGTAGCAGGACAACCCTACAGGATCAGGATGTAGCTGCCGCCAAAGCAGCCGGAACGGGGTCCTGCAACCTGTGCATTTCAGGTCACCCCTGGAGGCAGGTGCTGAGCAATTTAGCTGCCACTTCCTCACCTGGCAGAAGCAGGATTCTTCGCATCCAACCTAAAGCAGGTTGGTGGCAAGGAGGACAGAGGGCCAAACTGGAACTGAGAGTACAGGATGTCCTCCTGAATTTTGGCAACATTTTGATACAGAGCCAGTCTCCAGAATGACAACTGAGCTCCTACAGAATGGCTAAAGGGAGTCACTTAGCAAGTTCTACTACAGTAAGATACTGCTTGGCCTTGACATGTGAGTACCCTTAAGAAACAAAGGGAAACAGATTCCGAGCCCTCGTGGTGCCTCGGGCAAATCGGAACAGGGTAGCTCTGGGCAGAAGCAGCCTGGGCCCGCCTGGCTGGACGGCGGCCGCATGTTAACTCCGCAGGTGCCTGTACAGGGCACAGGTGGGCAGCCCCACCAGGGCTTAGTGAAGGTGCTGTTACAGCTTTAAGGGGTCTCTCCATGCACCCGCACATCCCGCTCACAGATCCTGTCTCAGTTCCTCTACCTGAGACGATGCTGGTAGTTCCTACACTGGTGGGCTGTTCTCCCGAAGAACTACCGACGCCACCTGACTTGGCATCTCAGCTCCTGCGAGCTGTGGCCCAGGGGAGCTCCCAGGATGCACACTACACCCGTCCCCTCTGTGCCTGTGTGTTCTTCACCCATAATTTGCCACTTTCCCAACCTCCCCATATCCAAACCCACATCGAGGCCTGTCTCCAACCCACCCTTTCCATGGGACCTTCCCCGACCTGGCCAGCTAGAAGTACTTCTCCCTACTCCTGTTCTCTATTTCACTGATTTACCATTTCTACCACCTAAGTTCTAATAATAAAGCCATACGGATATGGATGAATGAATGATTATTTCCATTTTACACATGTAGAAGCTGCAGTGGTATAAAAACACAAGAGGCGAAAAGAAAAATGACTTAGTCCACCAGCCAATAGACCCTACATAGTCCATTTGCCCAGCACTTTCCGGTGGGGAGCAAAAACCCCTCGGGAAAGGCACACCCACACTTAACATCGATTTAAGAGATTAGATTTAGGTTTAGAAAGAGATGAGGGAAACTACAAGGTCAACCTGAGACCAGGACCTTGGGTCTAAACAAGAACTTCAACTTGCCTGCTACCTTGAGAACAGTTAGAGCCATTCCTCAATGCACGTAGAGAAGTGTTTAAGAACACTTACGGTAAAGCTATTTCTAAGAATGGTACTTGCTTTAAAAAAAATTCAATGATCAATGAGACACCAAGAGAGTCAGAGACAAGACAGAAACATACCCAAGGCAAAATAAGAAACTTTTTTGGAAGCTGAGTAGATTGTATGTTCTTCCAAGGGAAAGCAGTATGCATTTATTCCAACTGTCAACCCCAAAATATTTTCTCCAGTGCTATCTTTGTGGAGCATCTACTAAGCCAGGTATCATGGTGAGCCAATAAAAAGGAAAGCTTCCTTTCCAAGTGGGAGTAATCATGCGGACCAGTTCTACCACTCTCTGGAGGACCCAGAAGCCCATTCAGGCTCTACTTCACCTATTTTATCCTTTTGGTGATCAAACCTACTTCTCCTCAAACAATAGTATTCAAGATAAATAACTTTTCCAGTCCTGACCAGTGTGGCTCAATTGGTTAGGCATCGTTCCACACAGTGAAAAGTTGCTGATTCGGTCCCTGGTCAGGGCACATGCCTGGGTCATGGGTTTGCTCTCTAGTCAGTGTGCACACGAGAAGCAATCCATCGATGTTCCTCTCTCACACAGATGTTTCTCTGCCTTCCCCTCTCTCTAAAAATAAATAAAATCTTTTAGCTCTGGCTGGTGTGGTTCAACGAATTGAGTGCCGGCCTACAAACTGAAAGGCTGCGGGTTCAATTCCCAGTCAGAGCACATGTCCGGGTTGTGGGCCAGGTACCCAGTTGCGGGCATGCAATAGGCAACTGATCTCTCTAGGTGATGTTTCTCTCCCTCTCTTTCTCCCCTCTTCCTCTCTCTCTAAAAATAAATAAATAAAATATTTAAAAACAACAACAACAACAACAACTGGTTTCCAGTTATTAGGACTGCAAACTAGTACATGCATTTTTTTTTTTAAAGATTTTATTACTTTTAGAGAGAGGGGAAGGGAGAGAGACATTAATGTATGGTTGCCTTTCACCTGCCTCCAGCTACGGACCTGGTTGGAGACCTGGTTGTGTGCCCTTGGCTGGGAATGAAACCAGCGATCTTTAGGTTCACAGGCCAGCACCTTATCCACTGTGCTACCAGCCAGGGCTCCATGAGCATTATTAATATTTTAAAATATGTATGATGCTTAAATGATGGTGACACTGTGATGGTAACTTTGACTTGAAAATAAAAGCTGATTTAAAAAAAAGAGAAAAACTTAATGACTTTATGCCACGTACTTAAATTATGCTCATACTTTTTATGTTCAAGTGTTATTTTTAAATATCTCTACTAGTCAAATAACCTTTACAGCTAATTAACTGTAGTTGTGATGTTTTACACAAAAAGGGAGTGTTTTACCGTAAGAAGGTCCATAACTGCATGACATTCTCAGTCTGGAACTTGGGACTCATCTTGGGACTCATTGACGTAAAAGCTGCTTGCAGGTAAGTAGCATTTAGATTTAAACAGGAAAGCAGTGTAATGAGTCTGAAGATCATGCCATGATCACAGAATAAATATATTATCAATTACACAAGGACAAAAGCAGCCTCAGAGTGCTCACAAAGAAGTACTAGTCTGTCTTCCCAGTCTTATCAGCTCCTTCCATCCACTAGTGGACCTTGAACCTGGCACCATGCCTACTACATATTAGGAAGCCTGCATAAAAACTACTAAGCAAATGAATGAGTGACCTAAGAGGCTACTGTATTTTTGCTCACTGAAACAAGAAGTGTGGATTTGCAGAGCTTGCCATATACTGACCTATACAGGGTGGGACTAATAGGTTTACAGTTGTTCATATGGAAAACTATACAAAAATAAATAATACAAGAATAAACTCTGTTTCAAGTACTCACAACTCACAACTGTAAATCTACTTTTGCCCACCCTGCAATTTGAACACTTTCCACAATAAATTTCTAATTTGAGAGAAAAAGAGGAAAAGGTTTATATACATGGAATTTCTTGAGTAGAAATGGAAGATGTAATCATACAACACCCAGAATACTACTAGATTGGATTAAAATATTTAAACCTGCTTCCTGTTTCCTAAATCCTCTTCTCAGCTCTATCTATAAATTGCTCATGTTACAGCTAATCCTTGTCCTACCAGCAAAGACTTAGTGCCTAGCTGGAAGCCACCCTCGTTCCCTATGTTTTTTCTCTCTCCCCTTTACTCTTAACCTTCACCCAAACCCTGCCCCACACACTCCTCCCCCTCCTCAAGGGAGAAACAGAATTAAGTGACCAGACCTTGCAAAATAGTAATTCAAACAAGCAAAACAAGTTTCATTTGGCACACAAATTTTCACCATAAGGCATATTGCCCACTTCTCATAAACACAATACAGAATAAAATGTTGAATTTTTAGTCACAGGACTTAAGGTCTGTAGATCACCCAGGCGCCACTGTTCCACTTTGCTTGGCACTGGCGGTCAACTATCATTTGTTAAGAGCTAAGATTAGGGGACTGAATTTGAGAGCAACTAGTATCATATGCCAGGCATTGTGCTGGGAACTTTTACCCTGATAAATGCTATTTAATGCTTCTCAAATCCAATATTTGGTTTTACAGCTACTCTCTTTCTCTAAAACAATTCCTTCTCTTAAGGAACCAATCCTCAAAACTATTTAGAGACCTGTTAACAGGCGCCAAGGCCTAGGGGTGTCACTTGTTACAACTGCTCTTTAGTCATTGTATTACTTTGAATAAGTCAGTTTTCCTCTCTGACCCAGGCACTGTTTGGGTGCAGTTGATTACTGACGATCTTTGAAGCATGAAAAAACTTCAGGACTTCGGGACCACCCCCCAAGTCCTCTGTGTGTAAACACCTACATCATCATCTAAGATGTATTTTCCAGAGCAAACGGTATTAGGTCAATTTTCACCCTATTTACCAATATTAAACCACTTTCAACTATTTACATCGTCATTTCGTTAAAATTATTGGGATTCCTTTCTTTGCCTAATTTAGTGAAGACATCCTACCCGACGATCTGAGCTTTATATATATATTTTTTTCCTGACCATGCCACAAATCTTACCAATTAGTTTTCATCACTGGTAATATCTTTTGTGGCTTTGATGTATTCAATTCTAATTGTTCCCCGGAGTGCTTTATCCTTTCGACTCTGGAGGTCAGATGCAAGCTTACAATGCACACAAGTACACGCCTCCTCCTCCACCTGACGTTCAGAAAAGCCGGTCTAGCGCATCCAGTATGCGGTAAACCAACTTCTGTAACATCCGCACGCTAAGGGAAGTTTGCTATTAAAATTAAACGATGCTATGACTTGAGAGCTGCAAGGATAATTAAGGAAATAAAGGCCCGCTCTCTCTTTCGGACACTCCCCGGCTCCGCCCACAGCGGGCAGCGCTCGCAGCGCACCACTCTGCCGGGGGTGCCTGCAGGCGCGAGCCTGCGATCGTCCCGGAGTCCCGAGAGCAGCGGGCAGAAGGAAAGGAGACCGGTGATTCCGGGAGCCCCGGGAAGCCCCGGGAAGCCCCACGAAGCCCGGTGGGGCTAGGCTGGGCCCGAGGGAGGGGCGGGCCCGGAGTCTCCTCCACCTCCAGGCCCGCCCTGCGCCACACCCAATCCCGCCTGCTCTCAGCTAACGGGAGGCCTCCGCCCGCCAGCCCTCACCTCGCCTGGACCGCGGCCTCCGGGAGTCAGCGGCCTCCCTCCGCGCCGCCTAGCCACCTGCCGCCTCCTCCGCAACCTTAGCGCACAGTGAGGACCCGGCCCAGGCCACCGGCGGCCCAGGCGCAGGTAGGCGACGGTGCGCATGCGCAAGCTTTCAACCTTCATTCGCTGTGGCCAAGCGATACCCACACTGGAACCGACCAATCCCGGCGCGTCTCCACCGCCAGGCCCAGTAGCGTCTTGAAATGAGTGGTTCTTAAAGGGCCTCGACTCTAATGCCGAGGGGGCGTGGCTGGACTCCCGCCTTCCCACTTGCTTCCCATTTCCCTGGTCTCACCCAGGCGGGCTCGGTGTCGAAACCTGTAATTCCCGAGTCCGGACCTGCGAGGAGGAGGCTTCGCGGTCTCAGCTCGATTCCTGCGGGAGTGGCAAACAAGGACTGACGCGCCGAGGCAAGGAGGTTCAGCGTGGAAGTTGCGACACGCCCGGGGCGTGGGTTCCTACGCCCTTGCGGAGGCTCGAGATAGACAAATCAAAGAGCACAGCCTCCTGCCAGCTTGGATGAAGTGCCAAAGTCTAGGGACACACCTCTGTCTGGGTCGGTGGCGCTCACAGATGGATGGCCAGCTCTAGGGAGATTTACTCTTTCAACAAATCTCGAGCCCCTGCGACGTGCCAGGCACTGTGCCAAGGACTGTGGACATAGCGAGGGACTCCTGACACGAACAACTATATTAAGATACAGCAGAATGAGAACACCGATCAAACAATTACACAACACGTGCTTAAATACAAACGGAGATATGTGCACTTCAGAAAGGATCAAGGTTTTTAAAAGAATTTACAGGAACTTCTTTGCTCCTGATGGTTTCCTCCTCTACCCACTGTTTTCTGTAAGACGTCTGGGAACTTCCCGTGGCGAGGAAGCCTGCTTTGGGGGTAACAGTATAGACTTGAGAACCCGGAAACCCTGAGTCCTGGCCCAGCTCAGGCATGCTGCCCCACTCCTCTCACCGGGTTTACCCCTCTGTGAAATGGGATGAAAGATGCCTCCTCACAATGTTGAATAAAAGGACTATGGAAGGATGTCCCTGCAATAGTAGGCGAGCCTGCTCTGGATCTGGGCCTTCACTCAGGGAAATGATCTCAGGCAGAACGGCCCCGGGCCTCTTTTGAGGAGTAAAGGCTTCCAGGATCTCCCAGCTAAATGATGTGGCTGCTAACCACTCTGTGCTGCCTGGGAAACCAAACATTTTCCTACGTCCACTGTAGGTGGGCTAGACAAGCCAGAAGGCAGCCACTTCAGAGTTTTACTGGTTGCCAAGAGTAACTACGTGGCTCAGGAGGGTAGACCCAGCTTTCTCCCTGTATCTTGCAGCAAATCACTTGTACAGAATAGTGCAAAGACAATGTAGGACTGTGGGGGAAGAGTGTGAGGATTCTAAAGCCGGACTGCCTGTTTAGACACTGGCTTTGCCTTTAGTAGCTGTGAGACCTTGAGCAGGTTACTTATGTTTTCTCATCTGTAAAATGGAGAAAATAATGACACTTTTTAGGTTGTAAACCTAATAAAGTATTATTATTGCCCAAAGGAAAAGTAGGCATATAGGTAACTTTCTCCCTCCGGAAACAATAAAGCTCACACTAGGGTTTTGCTTGGCCCTGCGGGTTTTGACTTAGCAGAGTGCGATACCCCGGGTTCACGCTCCAGACGCAAGCCTGGAGGCACACGAGCGATGTCGAAAGAGTGGACTTGGAGCCAGATATCTGGGTCCCAACCCCGATTCTTCAGTGACTCCAGCACGGTACTTCTGCATGAGGTCTGTACACACCGTGATCCAGAGCTGGATGCTGCTGCCGGGCCCCGCCCCCAAGTTAGCGCTCCAGACTGCGCAAACGCAAAGGGTCCGCTAGCAGCTCCGGAACCCGAGGGGCGGGTCCGACAGGAGCAGTGTACGTCCCTTTGGTGCGTCCAATCACCAATGACGTTCATCGATTTCCGCCTTCTCAGCGGGAGGACCCAATTAAGGCGGAAAGCGGAAGCCCGCACTTACTGGGGTGTCTCTGCTGTGGGTTTGGGGTTGCTGTTTGGCTCTGGTCTAGCTGCGCTGGGGATCAAGGGCCTGAGACCCGGTTCCAGCCTGGCTGCCCGCAATGTCTGTGGCCTTCGTTCCGGACTGGCTGAGAGGCAAGGCGCAAGTCAATCAGGAGACGATCCAGCGGGTGAGCGCGAATGCGGACATAGAGGAGGGGATTTCTTAGTGGAGGACCAAAGGGCTGCGGGTGCTGGAAGCTTATGGAGTGGACGGCCGAGACAGTGCCTAGGGCGCTGACTGTTAGGGGTCGGAGTCAGCAAAGGCGCCCGGGCAGGACAACCTGGCGTTGGGCTGAGACCTTGGGTAGGTTATATAATGTCTTGGTATCTTGTGGCATTGACCCTGTCTCTCTGATCACGCAGCTCCTGGAGGAGAATGACCAGCTCATCCGCTGTATCGTGGAGTATCAAAACAAAGGCCGGGCAAATGAATGCGTCCAGTAAGTCCCCAATTCCCTCACCTTTTAAGCGGAGAGGAAGCCAGTGTGGAGATACAGCCGCTGTCCTGAACTAGTAGTCTTGGGTGATTGCCGTCGAGGAGCAGAGGCGTCGTTTACCTGCCCAAGACCATGGGATGGTGCATTGTGAAGCTTGGAGTCAGATGTGGCACCGTCTTCCAAATTTAAATTATGCTCGATGGAAAGCCTTCACTTGAAGCCATGTCTGCTGATAACAACAAGGATGGGGAGGGAAGCACAGGGAAAACTAGACTGTGCAGATGAGGGTGGTGGTTGCCTTCTCTGGCTCATCCTTTTTAAATTAAGTTTCAGGAAGCAGACCATTTGGTTGCTAAGCTCCAACCCTTGGTAACACACACAAAGATCAATGAGAGATTTCCAATTTAAGCCAAAAGTGCAAAAAGTAATCCAGCGTGCTTTCTCATCAGATACCAAAACGAGAGGAAATAGTCTGTTTTCTAAAGATGGTCTAGAAGTTATGCCCCATTTGTTATAGAAAATATTTATGATTTCATTAAAGGCCATGCTTTGTCCACCCCCTAAAAATCACCTACAATCCCTCACTGAACAACTCAGTGGAATAGTAGAGATACCCACTTTGGGTAAGTTTTTACATTTGACTGTGGCATTTGGCAAATTGCATTTTTACAGTTTATAGTAAACACTCACTTTTCTGTATGGAAAATAATTGCAAAACTTTCCATTCGGTGCAGTGATTCTCAACCTATGGATAGAAAGTTATCAAAATCTCCCAGTGGGCTTTTTCACATTGCACAAGCCATGATTTCTACCCTTGAGTCTGACTTTTCTTCTTGGGTAGGAAGCTGTACTCCCTGACTGAGAATCACTACTATAGGAAGTGCACATGGAAGCATTTCGTCTCTTCTTTGAGTTCAGATATTTTAAAACTACTACTCAGTACCAAGGCACTGCTTCAGCTACTGGGGAATCAGTACCAAAACAGCAGCCCTGCTGGTATGGAGCTTACCTTCCAGACACTGGAATCTAGAAGGAGGAAATCATATCATTAGACACATGCTAATAACTCTTCGGATAAGAATAAAACAGGATAAGTGGATGGAAGGGTGCTGTTTTATACATGGTATCTCTGATGTGACATTTGAGTAGATACTTGAGGTAGGGGAGCCAGCTATTCACATATGTGAGGCAGAGCATAAGGTAGAAAAGTAGAAAAGCCCCCAGGCTGGAGCAGTGCTGAATATATTTAATTGACAGTGAGGAGGCTACTGTAGCCAGAACTCAGTGACCAATGGGAAAGTAGTAGGAAAAGAGATCAGAGGTAACTAGAGGCTCTGATCACGTAGGGCCTTGTCAGCCATGAGAAGGGCTCAGCTTTACCCAGATGAGATGAGAACCTTAGGGAGGTTTTAAACAGACGTATCGTATGATCTTAATTGAAACTGCACAGTGATCACTCAGGCTACTAATGTGGAGGGGTACAGGGGTAGAGCAGGGGGACCAGTGAGGAGACTGGTCCAATACTATAGTCTAAGCAAGAAGTGATGAAACCTTGGTCTAGGGAGGTAGCTCTGGAAATAAGTGAGAAAAGGTAAGGTTCTGCATATATTTTCCTTGAATGTATTCAACAAGAAGGTTGATAGCACCAAATCATCCAGTCAGTGCATAAGCCATTCCACTAGAGGAGGTAAATTCTTTTGCATTTGTTTGCTTGTATTCGGTAAAAACAAAACTGTAAATCTTGCCTGTTTTTCACCCATAGGTACCAGCATGTGCTACACAGAAATCTCATTTATTTGGCTACCATTGCAGATGCCAACCCAACCAGTCCTTCAAAAGTCATGGAATAATCTTCCAGCCGGCTGTTGTGTGAAGTAATTGAATGTAATGCATTTCCTGTTAAATGGAGACAGGATCTTGACCAACTCAGCTGCTGGAGACATGAAGGGAACTTTGTGGCTCTTGTGAAAGAGTGAAAATGTAAAGACAGCTACTAAATTCACTATTTCAATGTAAATATTTATTTTTAATAATTAAGCAGATTCTCCCAAGTAAGTGGCCTCCGGGTGTTTTCTTTCCTGAAATAGGTGTGTTTGGATAACAGAGATATCATGGGCATCATCAAGTCTACTTTTTCAGTTTCAGCCTGAAGAGGAAACTGAGCAGGTGCTTGGTGATCAGCAGGAACTGGTGAGACTCCTAACAGAGACCCTGCTGGTTGACCATGTCACTGTCATGGTCCTTTCAATCAGCTGTGTTTGTGGACCCCATGGCTGCTCTTTTTGGGTTGCTTTGAAGTAAAGCTTGCCTTTCCATAAAAGACTGATAGGTACAGAAATTTTCAAGTCATAAGTGTTCCATTTTCTTTATTTTTTTCTAAAGATTTATTTATTATTTTCAGAGGGAGGGGAAGAGAGAGAGGCAGAGAAGGAGAGAGACATCAGTGTATGGTTGCCTTTCACCTGCCTCCAGCTACGGACCTGGCTGGAGACCTGACTTGCATCCTGGTTATGTGCCCTGGCTGGGAATCGAACCAGGGACCTTTGGGTTTGCAGGCCAGCACCTGATCCACTGTGCTACCAGCTAGGACCTTCTATCTTCTTTTCCAGGAAAACCATGGAAATTTAAAAACATATGCAGTAACACCGTTTTCATTGCTCACAAAATTAATAGTAATCCCTAATTATTATTTAGTATCATCTAATAATAGATGATGTTACAGGGGTGAACAAGTATCTTTTTTCTTTTCTCTGAAAGCTCTCTGCTGGGGCTCCATAACAAATAACAAATTAACAAAAAGCAACCAAGCCCTGAATCATGTGGCGATGTGGCAAGGATGAGCATTATTCTGCAAAGCAAAAGGTCTCTGGGTTGATTCTTGGACAGGGCACATGCCTGTGTTGTGTGTTCCCACCCTGGTTGGGGCCATCTAAGAGGCAACCAATAGATGTTTCTCTCCTTTCTCTCCCTTCCCCTCTCTAAAGGTAAATAAATAAAAGCTTTTAAAGGAAAAAAGGAAAGCATACAAATTTATTTAATAAACATTTATGTGACAGGAAGTGAAGACCCAAAGAAGCAGTTAAACCTGATTGAAAAGTCTAGGACAAAGAAGTGTGAGCTAAGTGAAGTGGGGGAAACAGGCCTGTTTGTTCAAACTCTCTGTGTTCCTCAGTCTTCAGAGATAACTATGCTCCTTTAGGTATAGGGGGGCTTCACAGGAGGACAGGGTGTCCTTCCAGCATCCCCGTTTCTCCAGTTCCTTCAGCTTAGGATGTTCAGTATGCTGAGGTGCCATACTCTGGAGAAGCCTATCCTGGACTCTGTCAATGTTCAGTTTTCCGTAATTATCACAAAAGGTCTTTTTGTTGATTTGTTTTGAATCAGGATCCAAATAAGATTCACAGGTTGGTCTGGGAGAGGACCTGTTCTGGCAGAATGGGTGAGGAAGCGAAGAACAGACCACCTCCCAGATTTAGGTCTAGAAAGGGCCAGAGTCCTCAGATAATACATCAGCGCTAACACAGTGTTAACAACCCATGTGCCCAGCTCTCGACCGCATTATCCCAGGAGGGGCTCATTTCTATTGGGACCTCGGAGGAGCATGTGGAGTGTCCCAGAAGTGTCTTGAGAGACACTGGTTTGGGGTTGCCTGCAGGGGAGCTAGCTCCCCCTACACTAACAAGCCATCTTTGTGGCCAAGCAGGACCCAGATGTCAGAGGAGGTGGAGCAAAGGAAAAAGAAGTCCTGGCCCGGTATCCCAGAACATCATTCAGGTATGCCAAGGTTGCAGGTTCAATCCCCAGTTGGGGCACAGACAGGAATCAACCAATGAGTGCATGGATGAGTGGAACAACAGGCCAATGTTTCTCTCAAATACAATTATTTAAAAGGGAGGGCGGGGGGGGAGGGAGAAGGAAAGCTGAGAGCATTCCCTGAAGTGGGCAGCTGCCAGCATAGGGCGAATCTGACCTTGAGGACCTGTCCCTTACTGGCAGGCTGAGTGAGGGTCTGTGACAGGGCCAGAGACTCCAATGTTGGAGCAAATGGGCTCCAAGCAAGTCAGGGTGGCCTATGGGAGTTAAGTGCAGCTTCTGCATGGCAGATGAAGTGTGCATATATCCTTGAGGACAAAGCCCAGCTCTCCCTCAGAGGGGAGGGGTTTGTAACCCACTGTGTACTTTAAATTACGAATCCAAGATGACCTAAGTAATTGCAGCTGAGATATGAATAACAGGAACCTGATATGTGATATTTAGTGCAGGCAGAAGCAACAGCTATGTTAAAACCCTTCATTCCAATGTTTTTTTGTTTTTGTTTTTGTTTTTTTGTTCTCTCGAGTCCATTTATAGAGCAGTGTGCACCTATGTAGTCATCAATTCAATTATAACATGAGTCCTCGTTTGACCCAGGGTTGCTGGGCCTACAGTGAGGAAAATAGAGGAGAGGCATAGGCCCTGCTTCCAAAGAGCTTCTAATAAGCCTCGCAAGACAAAAGAGACTGACAAGGACAGACCTAGGCACCTGCAGGACCAGATGTCTACCTCTGTGTGGGAATTATCCAGTGCTTCTACATCACAGAAAAAGTAGACTTTTTGATTCCTTTGTCTTCAAATGAAACTTGCCAGTTGTAGCAGAAGCTATCAGCATCCCACTCTTATTTCTTGAACTTGACTCCACTTTTCCTGTTGTGTTGCAACTAACTCCCAATAGTCCACATCTGTACCTTTCTTCTGAGAACTTTTTCCTAAAACTGGAAGTCTACTTTTCCCAGGCATAGTGGGCCAGAGGAACCAGGGCATTCCCATTCTATCACCCTGGGAGCAGCGCTCAACTAATGACTCTCAGGAGATGGAGGATTAATACCCCAGGTCCCCCACCCCCGACCATAAGAACAATTCTGAGATGCTTCTATATTGGTGGCCACTTCCTAAATAAGCAATTAGCACTCAAACCATTGTCTCAGTCTCCTGAGGAAAACCACCGAGATTCCAGTTGCCTAATGCCTTCCGCCTGGTGGGTAGACCCAGACAGACTGGCACAGCAAATGTAGCAAATCAGCATGAGAGCAGATGAAAAAAAAATTTTTTTTAACCAAAACCCAATCTACTTGCAAAAACTCATGTCAGAGCCAGGGATGCAAAGCAGAATTTAGAGAATGAAACAAATGAATAGGATCAACAAAAAATGAGTAAAGGAAGTGTTTGTTGTAGTGGGTTTTCCATATAAATGTTTTTAAAGATTTTATTTATTTTTAGAGAGGGGGAAGGGAGGAAGAGAAACATCAATGTGTGGTTGTTTCTTGCGTGCCCCCAACTGGTGACCTGGCCTGCAACACAGGCACGTGGCCTGACTGAGACTCAAACCAGCAACCCCTTGGTTTGCAGGTTGGCGCTCAATTCACTGAACCACATCAGCCAGGGCTCATATGAATTTGAAACTACCCCCTCAAAGAGAATGGAGCAGCAGACACTTATAAAAGCACAGTCATGCTTCAAAACAAGTGACAAAATGCCACTTATCTAAAAGGCCTAAGGATGGGTGTAGCATCCACAATTAAGGTGATTTCTTAGTTTGAAGTCATTTCCCAGTGGCCATCTCTGTGCTGCCACACCCCCATGCCTTTCTCCTGGTGACTGGCTCCACCCTAAGTTGGTCAATCATAATATCTGCCCATTTCCAAGGCCTTCAAGAGATGGGCATATGAACCTCACCCAGCCAATCAGAATCTTACCCCAGGATTTTGCTCACCGGTGCTGGCAGAAAAAATGCTTCCCAAAAAAACCAGACATTGTCTTTTTTTATTAATTTATTTTTATTTAAAAAATTTTATTTATTATTTTTAGAGAGAGGTAGGGAGAGAGGCAGGGAGGAAGACATCAATGTATGGTTGCCTTTCACCTGCCTCCAGCTATGGACCTGGCTGGGGACCTGGCTTGCAACCTGGTTATGTGCCCTGACTGGGGATCCAACCAGCAAACTTTAGGTTCGCAGGCCAGCGCCTTATCTACTCCACTGTGCTACCAGCCAGGGCAGACAGACATTTTCTTATATAATCAACATTTCATGATCGCATGTAGCAAATTAAATGTATTTTCTTGGTTTCACCTTAAATGTAGACCATAATCAAATTTTCCACTTGGCTGTGTCAGAATGCCTTACCCAGCTGTTTGCAGGGAGCCTTGGAAGTACTAATTCAACTTCCTCAGTGGTTACTGGTTTATTCCGGCCTTTTATTTCTTTTGAGTTAAATATGGTGATTTCTATTTTTAGAAAATTATCCATTTCGTCTAAGTTTCCCCACTAGCACTCCTGACTAGTTTTGTCAAAGTCCTATCCATTTAAGTTCCAGCTGCTGGTGTGATCCCACTCTAAGGCTGAATACTCAGAATCTCTACCAGAGAATTCCTACCAAGGACTCTCCTTCCTCATAATCATAAGCCAAACTAAGCCTGCGTTTGTGAACTCGTTGGATATGAATATTCTACCACTCTGAGGATAAGGGGCGGGCATCGGTCCTACTGGTGGATGCTGGAGGACTGTCACAGCAGTTTATTCACCTGAATCACAGAGCAAATAGCATACCTTACCTTCAAATCATCTGAAATATAACTTCAACTCACGGGACGGAATTTTAAAAAATTGAACAAGGAGGGCAGTTAGAAGGTATTTCATCCTGCTTATTTTACAGACGAGGAAATAACTCCAGAGGAAAAAAAAATTTAATTCTATCAAATGACTTCAAGTTAAAAACTGCTTTGCACAGACACCATCAAAACAACGGAACCCCCCCCCCAAAAAAAAAAAAACAAAAACAAAAACAAGGCCCGGACGGGGAGGAAATATTCGCAATATCATGTATCAACAAAAGATCTGGATTCAGAACACACACGTCTCATCTACGTAACGGTCGTATCCAGAACTCCCGTCTTCAGCAAGACAGAACCCGATTTTAAAACGGGCGAAGGACTTGGACTCACACAAAACGTAAAATTGCCACGAACAGAAACTACCCCAGTGACGCTGGCGCTACGCACGCACCTCAGCCTAAAAGGCCTTTGAAGTGAATGCGAAAAAGAAAACAGGCCAGAAGATAGGCGGGCTTACTTAAACCTCAAAGACTTGAATGCACACCACTGGCCCGCAGCTGTCAACTGCGAAGGCGCGCGATATCTGGGCTGCGCGGAAGTTCCCGACCCTGGAAAGTGGAGGGGACGGGAAAATGTAGACAGCGCAGGCGCTTCCAGGGCTCGTGGATTGGCCACCGACGCCAACGGTGAAGGGGAAAGGGGCGGGACAAAAAAGGACCCGCTCAATTATAGGAGCGCCAGGCTGGCGCTCTCAGACACGCCCACTTGCGCACCCTTTTGGTTCCAGAGCCCCCGGGAGATTGAGTTCTCGCGGTATTTGCACCGACTCTCGCAGGGTTTGGCGTGGCACCCGGAGGCCGGGCCCCGGGAGGGGGGTGGGGGTCCGTTATCGGCGTTGGGCGCCGGCTGGTGTGGCCGCGCTTTCTCCTCTGTGCACGGAGAGCTGCGCAGGCTGGAGGCCAGCCAGGTGAAGAGCTCGCCCGCGTGTGCGTGCAGTGTGGGAGCTGGGAGGCCCGGGGCGGGCGAGGGCCCCGTCTCACCCTCCCGCGCTGTCGCGACACTGAGGCGGGAGGCGACAGAGGCTCGGGCACCGCCCCGCCCGGGACCGGGCTCCCGACCTGACCGCTCTCCTCCCGCTCTCTCCTAGCTCTTGCCGCCGCCTCGGTAGCGATGGGGGCGCAGGACCGGCCGCAGTGCCACTTCGACATCGAGATCAACCGGGAGCCGGGTGAGCTGGAGACTGGGAAGCCCTTGTGGGGCCCGGCTTGTCCTGGGGAAGGGGAGGGGCCTACCGTCGTCCACTGTCCCCGAGCCTGTGTGGGACCAGGAAGGCACGGTCAGCGCTCTGTTTCCCCGGACCCGGAGTCTGCACATAGGACGAAGGCTCCGGGGCACAGCTCCCACTGAACTCCGAGTCCCGGCGTCGTTCTCCCCAACTCCTTGCTCCCTTACAGCCCCAGACTGTGTTCCTGCCGGTCCTGGCGCCAAGGAAAGGAGTGCAGTCCTAGGATTTTTTTTTCTCCTTCAGTGTCTGTACGTGGCAAACACGTCCAATGATCTGTCTTTCCTGATACTTGAATATCATTACTAGGTCAGCTTGGCCTCGTGTTGTTCCTTAGGTTATCTTTTAGCCAGGATTTCTGTTTTATGGGAAAATGACCTGGGAAAGTCTTCTGTGATAAACCAAGGCGTTCCGTCCCAGTGGACTTGCAAGCGTGCACGCACGTAGCATGAATGATTTGTCTGCCTGTCTTGTCGAAAATAAAATATTTTCTTCCAAAAGGGTTGTTTCATTCTGAGAGCAGAGCGTGCAGAGTTTCACATTGTCTTCTTAGTTTTTTTTTTTTTTTTTTGTGGTATCTGTAACAACTTTTAGTTGAAGGTATGAGCCACTCGCCTTCAGCACATTCTTACTGAGAGCCTCCTGCGGTTCTAGACAGCGGGGATGTGGCAACAAATAAAACAAAGGCCTCGAGATTATGTTCTATTGAAGGAAGACAGACAAGCAGAAAAAAATACATAGAGGCTTATCGTAGGGGAACTATTTGAATAAGTTGATTGTAAAAGGTCATTTTGAGGAGACTGCATTTAAGCAGAGGTCTGAAGGAAATGAGGTGATGTTCTTTAAAAAGAACATTCCTGGTAGAGGGAAGTTACTGCAGAGGTCCTGGAGTTCCAGTCTTATCTGCTTAAGGAGCCTCAAAAAGCCTAGGGTGGCTGTGGAGAGGAGGGAAGAGAGAGGCAGGAAATGGCTGTAGGCAGTAGTATTTATAGTGAATCAAAGGTCAGATAACAAGGCTTATGGTTTTTTTGAGAATTAAACATAGAACACACTTGAAAAGTAGAAGTAAAATAAAGGTTCTGTAGCCATGTAAATTGCATTCTTTTCTGGTACAGGTTCATATCCTAGATTGGTAAATAACCTTTGCTGTGAAAAATCTTGGGAGTGTTTTTGGTAAATGTTGAATGAAGTTCAGTCTCCAACATCCAAGGGAATTCATAAGAGTACCATCTTGGTAGCAGTGAGTAACACTCGAGAAGACTGAATCATATATGACACATACGTTGTTCTAGGAACACATACGTTCCAGGGAACACATACGTTGTTCTAGGTTGACTTGGTAAAAGTGGTAATTTCATATGTTTCAATCTCATGTAGTATTTAGCTAACACTTTTCAGTAAATTAAATGGTAGGTACTTGATTTTTGCACAACTTGAAGGATCACTTCAATTGTTTGAAGGATCCTGCTTTGTGGGATTTAAGCCTTAGTATGTTTGTTTTCGAGTACTTATTCAATTAATACTCTTGACTTCTTGTATAGTTAGTAATTCGCTTGACAGAAGAACAAAGTAATATCTTTGATTTACTTTGATAAGCAAAGATCCTTTAAGAGTAGCCATACTGTCCACATTAATGAGATCAAGAAGCATGGATAAAAATTGAGTTGAATACTGCACAGTATGGATTTTTGTTGCTATTAGTGGAAATGTATATATTTTATTTCAAGTTAGACTTTCAAATTCATAAAGTCACCAATGCAAGTATATATCAAAAGAAAAGTCTTTATATATGAATTTTTCTCTGTGAACCCAATAAGATGGTTCCTTTTAGACATAACTCCAGGAATGTTTCTTAGAAATGTTTTTGTGGTTTGAACTAAGATTTTTATTTATTTAATAGTTAAAGAACTCTTCATGTTATTTCTCCATGAGTGAGTTTTGGTAGTTTGTGTTTTTTATGAAGTTGGTCCATTTTATCTAAGTTGTCAGCTTCATGGGCATAGAGTTATTTGACATAGTCCCTTAATTGAATGTCTGGCATCTGTAACAGTAGCTCCTCCTTCATTCCTGATACTGATAATTTGTACCTTTTGTCTTTTTTTTTGGTCAGTTTGTCCAGAGGCTTATCAGTTTTGTTATTTCAAAGAACCAGATTTTTGGTTTCATTGATATTTTTTTTCCTATTTTTTGTTTTTAGTTTCATTGATTTTTGCTTCTATTTCCTTTATAATGCATGTTTGGCTTTATTTTGCTCTAGTTCTAGTTTCTTAAAGTGGAAACTTGTTGACTTGAGACCCTTCTTTTCTGTATCAGCATTTAATATTATAAATTTCCCTCTGTATTGACCCCAGACAGTTTGTGCACCTCTATTTTGTTGTGTTGCTCATTTTAGTTCAGTTTATAGTATTGTCTAATTTTCCTTGAGACTTAGTCTTTGACTTATGAATGATTTAGAAGAGTTTTAACTTCCAAATACTTGAATATTTTGCAGTTATCTTTGTTAATGATTTCTAGTTGAATCTGTTATAATCAGAGACATAACTAGTATGATTTCAGTTCTTTTAAATTTATTATGGTTTTTCATGTTCTAGTTTGGTGAAATTCCTATTTGCACTGAAGAAGAATATGTATTCTGCTATTTTTGTGTAGAATGGTCTATAAATATCCATTAAATCCAGTTGGTTAAGGGTATTGTCGAATACTTCTATATCCTGGTAGATTTTCTTGCCTACTTGTTCTACTTAAAGCATTATATTTCAAGTTGTTTCCTGGTAGATAAGCAAATAGGTTTTGTTTTCTATCTAGTCTCACAATCTTTTTTAATTGGTATATTTAGACTATTTAAATTTAATTATATTTAATTTGGATTTTCCAATTCAATACTTGTTTTTGTGGCCTCTTTCTATTCTGTTTTCCTTTATTGCCTTTTGGATTATTTGAACACTTTTTCAGTATTTTAAATTCTTCACTAATTTTTTTTTAAAGATTTTATTCAATTATTTTTAGAAAGAGGGGAAGAGAGAGAGAGAGACATCAGTGTATGGTTGCTTTTCACCTGCCTCCAGCCACAGACCTGACTGGAGACCTGGCTTGCAACCTTGTTATGTGCCCTGGCTGGGGAATCGAACCTGCAACCTTTGGGTTTGCAGGCTGGTGCCTTATCCACTGTGCTACCAAGCCAGGGCTTCTTTACTAAATTTTTTATGCTAATTCTTTAACATTTCAGTACTTTAGGGATTACCACACACACTAGGCTTTTTATAGTGCACTTAGAATTAATATTTTATCACTTTCAACACATTATTGACCAGCAGTTTTGTACAAAAGCTAATGCAAATGTAAGTATAAATTAACTTGTGTAGCAAACTCCATCCATCTGTTCATTAAGTAAAATGTTGAGAATATCTCACCATCTGACACTCCTTTACTTGTCACCTTACACTGTATTTGTCATGTGCATTACATCTACAAACATTGAAAACTTTTGCTTTCAAACATCACACATACTTGAAAGAGCTTAAAAGGAAAAAAATACTTTTACATTACCCGCATACTATATTTCTGTTGCTGCTTCATTCAAGTTCCCAAGTTCCCTCTGGTATCATTTCCCTTCTACCTGAAGAATGCTTTTTGTGAGAAAGGAACATTGGTTGGTTGCTTCCCAGGTGCGCCCTAATCTGGGATCAAACTTGCAACCTAGGTATGTGCTGTGACTAGGAATCGAACCCACAACTTTTCGAAGTATGGGAGGATGCTCCAGCCAACTGAGCCACCTGACCAGGGCTAAATAATGTTTTAAGCATTTTTTTAAACCAGATTTTCTGGCAGCACATTCTTTTTTTTTCTCTTCGCATGAAAATTTTCTTTTGCCTTTTTTATTGAAAGATATTTTCGCTAGATAGAAAATTTAGGTCAGTACTTCCTTTGTTTTAACCCTTGAACAATGTGCCATTGCCTTCAGGTCTGTGTTGTTTCTGATAGGAAATCCATAGTCATTCAAATTACTGTTACCTTAGATGTAATGTGTTCTTGCCTGGTTTTCAAGGTTTTTTACTTCATCTTTAGCTTTTAGCAGTTGTGTCGTACTGCATCTAGATGTGAATTCCGTTTTGTTTATTCTCCTTTGGGGTTTACTGATCTTCTTGAATCTATCTGTCTTTGCCAATTTTAGGAAGTTTTTAGCTTTTATTTCTTCAAATGTGTTTTTCTCTCTAACAATCTTTATCCTCTTTTTCTTGGGCTTGGATGACACAGATATCAGCTCTTTTGATGTTACTACCCTACAGGTTCCTTAGGCTCTGTTCATTTTTTTCTATCTTATTTTCCTCCCTGTTTTTCCTTTTGGATAATTTCTACTAATTGGTCTTCAAGTTCACTGTCTTTTCTTTGTCATCTCTAGTCTGCTGGTTAGCCCACCCAGGGAACTTTTCATTTTCATTGTTGTATTTTTCCATTAAAAACTTCTTTTTGGTTTGCTTGAAGTTTCCAATTTTCCATTCATGTTTACTAGTGTTTGTCCTTAGTGGAATATGGTTGTAATACCTGCTTTAAAAGTCATTGTCTAATAATTCCCAACATCTGGATCATCGTGGAGTTGCTGTCTTTGGTTGTCTTTTTCCTTATGAGGTTTGCCAGGCTCTGAGATCAAAGTTTCAGAATATTACTCATTTTTGTAATTGTCAGACACTTAAAGTTGGTTTTGAAAGTGAAAGCCAGGGTGATTGGTTGACTTTGGATTTTTTCTTTATGTGAACCTCCAAGTAATATTATAAAACCCTGGCAATTTATCAGAATAGATAAAAATAGAAATATAGTTGAAATGGGTATTTTTACTTGACTGCTTAAGATTCACGTGGACCTGAAATACTGAATTGAAAATATGCCCTTACTAAGCATTGTAAAGTGTTTGGAAGTGATACCAAGAAATTTGTTTTAAGTAGAAGCAGACAAATGTTTGAGCACTGCTGTGACCTTGAGCAAGCCACATGTTCTTTTTGCAAATATGGTCCTGAAGACAGCAGTATGAATGTAAGAGTTTGCTTACCTTCAAAATTATCCTGTGAACTTCAGATTCACTCTCAAGATAGCTCAGAGTTTGAGAGGCTGAGGGATCTGATTTGTACCGAGGAAACAGGAGAAATGTATCTCCACCTCAGGCTCACCCTGGATCATAAACTGATGCATGAATAGGGTGACTGGATGCAGTGGTCTGCACTGTTTAATAACTTCTCCCCTTTTATCCGCTAGTGAATTATATGGGACTGCAGCGTAATAGTACTTACATAATAAGGTTGTTGAGGAGAGTAATTAAATAATACCGCTGCCTGTCTTACAGATTGTTTTTTTGTAACGTGAATGTATTCTAATGGGATGGATTAATTAAGGAGCACAGTTTTAATTAGGCAGTCTTCTGTTTGTGTTATAATGCCATCAGATAACAAGGTGGGGAACTAGCGTGGGAGGGAGGACACTTACTCAGCACTGCTGCTCTGATTCCTGTCTGTCTGAACAGTGCCTGGAAGAATTATGCTCACGACAGTGCTGGGGAAAGAGGCCAGAGTGAAGTGGGGTCAGTTGTAGGGTTTTCTCAATGATGTCCAGGTTTTGTAACATACCTTACAGCTAACAAAGTGCCTTTGTTATTAATACTCCTAAAAGGAAAAATCGTTCTTACTGCAACCTGAAATTCCCTTGTCCTCCAACTCCTGTTTTCCTGGGACACAGTTGTTTTCATATGTGTGATTTTGAAATGCATGTTTCTTTAAGTGCTGTCCATGTTACAGTAGAGCAGACTGTATTTGTGAAAAGCACAGTGTCTGACAGTTGTCATTTTATTTTTTGCTTTTCGTAAATGTTAACGTTTGTTTTTGAAGTTGCTTTAATTATTGCATGAGCACCAGCACTGACTCAACATGAGGGCTTTCATAGAAGGGTATTTTGCAGGCAGACCTTCGTAGATTAAGCTTTTGCACATTTTCTGGAAAAGGCTTGTTTCAGGCTTTTGTAAGCAAAGAGAGCTTGGGATTCCCGCCGTCATGCCTCCCACCCTCCTTTTTTTTTTGGAATTGGGCTGGGAGAATCCCATTCATTACACCAACTGGATGGTCTTGAAGTCGAGCTCAGATTTTTACAGGACTTTATCAAGAGAAAGTTCATTTCGTAGCGCCTCCCTTTCCTTTTCCTTTCTCTGCTTCAGGACTCTGTGAGATACTCAGCCAGAGGCTTTCTGTCTTGAGCATAGGATGGCTGCTCTTGTCTTAACTCCTACCGCCCACCCCGCTTGAGTCCATGTGCCTTTCTGTTACTCTTACCCGTGTGGCATCGCAAGGGAAGAGATGCCCGTGGTGGTATAAACTGGCTATCCGGTCTGAGTCCTTTCCCCTCTGATTTGTGAATGAGTCGTTCCATCTCCGGCTCAGCAATGTCTTAAGGTCCTCTGGAGTGTGTATGGTGTAGCCTGCATTCTTGGTAGATAAAGCACTTACCAGATGGTCAGGTATTTAGCAAATACTTATCTCACTGGGAGCAAAACACAGATGGGAACGAAAAAGATTTCTGTAGATGGGCAGAAGAAAGCTCAGGCTGGACAGAGCAAGACTTGGGTAACTGACAGAGTTTTCTGAAACTAAGGGATGATTTCAAGATTATCTCAAAAAATGCGCTTAAAACCCCGAGCTGTGAATGCCTTGATATGGTAGTGCTTGATTTTAGCCCTGTTTTCCAAGAGACTGTGTCTTAAGTAGATGTCATCCAGTGAAATCCTGATTCTGCTCCCAGCCCTTACATTTGGCACAAACTATGATTCCTGATTCTTGATTAGGTACTGTGTGAGTAGAGGGCTTTTATGCAGGCTGGGTACCTAACATGAAGAGGAAAAGGAAAGAGATGTTACTAAATTAAGCTGCAGGGAGGGACCCTTTTAGGTAAAATAGTTAACTCAAAACCCCTGACATTTTCTGGGTGAAAAAAATGAAAGGATTAAGAAGTACAGATTGTTAGTTACAAAATAGTCATAAGGATGTAAGTATAGGGAATATACGTAAAATATAGGGAATATATCATAGGAACTATGTATGGTTTCAGGTGGGTACCAGAAATATTGGGGGAACACTTTATAAAGTAAGTGATTTTCCAGCCACTAGGCTGTACCCCTGAAACTAATACAAAATAATATTGATTATAAACTAATTGAAAAATAAAATTAAATGACAAAAAATGACACTGACCTTATCATCACAGAACAGCAGTGACACAAGGTTGAAAATGGCCCAGGCATCACACTGGCTGGTGGCACAGTGGATAAGGCACCAGCCTGCAAACCCAAAGGTCGCTGGTTTGATTCCCAGCCAGGGCACATAACCAGGTTTCAAGCCAGGTCTCCAGCCAGGTCTATAGCTGGAGGCAGGTGAAAGGCAACCATACATTGATGTTTCTCTCTCTCTCTGTCTCTCTCCCTTCCTCTCTCTCTGGAAATAATAAATAAAATCTTAAAAAAAAAAGAAAGAAAGAAAGAAAATGGCCCAGACAAACAAACGTAGCCTCGTGCTCAGTGTTGCCCCTGTTGTCTCTGCCTTCCGTATCTTGCATACTTAAAACTGCTCCCTGAAAAACTTCCTGCTTTCTTAGAAACCTGATTCCAGGAGTAACCCCAGCGTAGTTAGCTTCCATCCCCAGATAATCACCCTTCCCAGGGAGCCTGAAAGTTTCCATTTTTCTGTTAGGTGCTCATCCGCAGTTCTGTTACATTGAGGTAAATATCCTCTGTGAGAATACTGCCACCTTTGGGAAAGTTTCTTTTCATACATGACCTATGATCATGCAGCGAGGCTGCTTTTCTCTTAATTGTTCAATGAGAGAACCACTCTGGGCCCTATGTCTGGGGCCAGGGAGAGTCGGGCCTGACAGAGCCTGGGAAGGCAGGCAAGTGCACTGGAAGGCACGCTGATGAAGACACAGAAATTGTCCTCTGGTTCTGCCTCTGCTCATTTTCTCAGAGGTGGCCTTTGATAAGTCACATTCCTAATAGCAGAATGTGTGGAAACCAAGGATAATAATCTTAGCTCTGATACTATACCATATATTTGCAAGGTATCTCAGCCCACACAAGAGTGTGATGTGAGATTTAAACTGTTTAACAGAAGACGACTCAGAGTGGGTGACCGCTGATCCAAGGTCACATAGCTAGCTAGCAAGTGTCAAGGCCAGGGTTCTAGCCCAAGTTTTTCTCTCTTGTCCATTGTACCATGGCAGCTTTCAGATTTACGTACTGAGTCTAATACCTTTTTGTTTTTTCATTTATTTCTGCTTTTACCTTCTTTATATTTTTCTTAGATTTATTGCTTCTTTATCATCCTGAGTTGAAGGGTTAATTTATCTTTGGTTTTAGGCAGTAACAAAAATATTTAGGATTGTGTGCATTGATTGGGACAAAGAGGGGTGATGGTCAGTACTTTTTGCCTTGTGACTTGGCCTCAGTTCCCAGCACCCTGGTTCTTGCATCTCTCAGTTCTCAGAACTGGGGGGAGGGGGGGGGCATTCTTGTCAACTAACTACATGAGCCAACGAATAAATTTTCTCTTGACTTTTTACCTGTACAGTCTTTAGGATACCTTTAGTTGGGTGTTGAATGACATGAAAAAATTTTAGGTGCCTAAATAATTACAATTATTTAAAATTAAATTAAAAAAAATAGAGCTGTTTTGTCTTACATCTTATATATTTTCTCTTACTACTTCCTTTTATATGAGTTGCTCCACCACAGTAATTTGAAAGATGTTTAATGCATTTTTAATTCTACAGGTGATTACATTTTATGTACTCCTAAACCCATATTTACTTTTTTCATCTACTTTAAGCAAAGTCTGAAATATCAGGAAATGTACCTTCTCTTACCAACTCAACTCTCTCTTGTTAGTTTTATTTATACTGTGGATTTTTTGCTTTTTTGGTGGTAACTTAATTCTGCTGCCTGGATGCTTGAAGGATTCTTTTCCTTTCTATCTCTGAAAACGAAGAGACTTTATTAAGATAGGTCTTGATGTTGTTCCCCATATAATAACTCTTGCAGGTACATAATAACTTTTTCACCTGTGTATTTAGTTATTCCCTCATTTATATGTTGTTAATCTCTATTTTGAATAATTTTGTTTGAAGTGTTATAATTGTTATTATTCAAATACTTATTCTGTACCAGGCACTGCACAAATCAGCAGGGATAGAGAAGTGAGTAATACAAGACAGTTCCCATCACCTGTCTCACACGTATCAGTCAGGCCAAGTGTGGTAGAAGTGTTCTTTGTTCGTACCACCGATAGCTCTTTGCATTGTGTAGCACTTGGTGTCTGTCATTTCTAGCTACAATATGAGCTTCCCAAAAGAGCTCTGTGTCTTGTCATACTGTTGGACAGCCTGATTCATAGGGGGGATCATCAGTAAATAATGTGTGAGTCAGTGGCCTGATACTCCCTACAATATTCTTCCAAATAGTGCTCATTTTTAAAAGTGCCATGCCTTTTATGTCCATAATGGGTATCTCCTTTCTCACCATTGTACCTGCAATTCCAGCGCAGCTGTTTCTGAGAACAAGGAACAGTAACATTATTGGAAGGTGATGATTTTACCCAGATTCTGGGCACTTGCTGATTTTATTCCTGCCACCTGGTGGCCAAATCAGGATTACAGCGTGACATAGTCTTGGCTTTTCCTTTCTGTAGCCAACGATTAAAATGTGTTGTTGATAGGCACTGATTAATCTGAATATCGTTCCCTCCCTTTGTTGTCTTTAAGGATCTGCGTGTTGCTACGTTGGGATTAAGGTCAGAAGCCGTACTTGCTCTGTGTTATTTTTGTTCTTAGCCACGTATTTTGTTACCTCAAAAACACCGTGCTAACGCTGTGCTAACCAGTTTTGGGGTTTAGTCTTACCCTCACAGAGCAGTGTATTTATTGGCATGAAAGTAACTGTTTGGAAGAAATCTTAGCGTATATAAAAGATAGTAATATTAACTAATTATGATTCAAAAAGATTATCAAATCCCACTAAATTAAAAGAAGTGTTGAGTAAGAAATGTTCTTGAGATCTTACTCATTGGTTCGAAGGAGCATTAGTTCCCTAAGAGTCATGTAATGCTGGCACCACTCCAGCACGTTACGGAACATGTGCTTGTGTGTTCTTGCGTTTTAAAATGTGTGACTTTTAATGTATAGCATAGTAAGTAGCAATAATCATAACCCATGTTTTAAAGGGGAATGATTTTAAGAGTTTACACAAGTGCTGAGAACAAAAAGCTTGCGAAGGGCTTCCGTCTAGCATGGTTCATCGAGTTTACAGACTTGCTTCTTCTTGTTCCCTGCTTGTCATAGGGTTGCTTTTGTTTGTAGGGACCAGTAACTAACCTGTTCTCTTCTGGGAGTTTTAGTCACGGGTGGCAGTCAGGAGGTTGTCCGTGAATGGTTCTTGCCTAGAGGGAGGCAGCTGAATGTAGAGGATAGGATGTGGTTCTCACAGTACTGGGCCGATGACTGTCTTAGGAGGTGATGTGCTCTCATCACAGAGAGGCCCTGGTCTTGATTAGGCAACTGTTATTGAGGGTGTTTTTAAAGAAGATGAGTAGTTCGGGTAAGGGTCTACACTCCAAGGGATCGAATAACATAAGCCCCTCTAAAAGACACTCAATGTCCTGCACTTTTAGGGCTGAAACCACTTTGGCTGAATGTGAGTTCTAATCCTAACAAGTAGAGTGGAGCTCTTGTTAGCTGGTAGTGCCCAGTTAGATTTTTTCCTATTAAATCTTTTTAAAAAATTAAAATGAATTACAAAACTGGACTTTTTGGTTTGTCAAGTCTTTATATATTTTATTCCCCTCATATAAAATGTGATATATTTAATCAACTTGATTACAATTTTCTTCTCATGTGTTTTATTTCAGTTGGTCGCATTATGTTTCAGCTCTTCTCAGACATATGTCCAAAAACATGCAAAAACTTCCTTTGCCTATGCTCAGGTAAATGAATGATTAAATTATTTTCAATGAAAAGTCGTGGCTTACAGTTTTTCTTTGTTTAACAGAGTAGATACTTTCCTTAAAAAGTAATGGACTATGAACCGTGACAGTGTGACTCGGTCGGTCCTCACCCTGGAAAGCCAAGGGTCACCAGCTCAGTTTCTGGGCAGGGCAGGCACCTGACAGGTTGATCTTCCTTACTCATATGAAAGGCAACTGATCAGTGTTTTTCTCTCATATCCGTTTCCCTCTCTCACATCCCTGTTTCCCTCCCTCCTTCATCTCTAAAAATAAATAAAATCTTTTTAAAAACATAATGGTCTGTGACATGAGTTTAGCAAATAAAAAATACTGTTTTCACCTATGTGAAATTAGGGAAGCATTTTTTTAAAGATTTTATTTATTATTTCCAGAAAGAAGGGAAGAGAGAGAAGCAAAGAGGGAGAGAAACATCAATGTTTGGTTGCCTTTCACCTGCCTCCAGCCACAGACCTGGCTGGAGACCTGGCTTGCAACCTGGTTATGTGCCCTGGCTGGGAAATCGAACCAGCAACCTTTGGGTTTGCAGGCTGGTGCCTTATCCACTGAGCTACCAGTCAAGGTCAGGGAATCATTTTTTTAATGGAAGGGAGAAGAAAGAAATGGTCCTAAAAAATGAAAAATAAACAGGAAAAATTGAGACAACTGTAGTAGAACAATAATAAAAAATTTCTTTAATCTCAGTGTGGCTCAGTGAATTGGCACTGGCCTGCAAACCCACCCAGTGGTTGCTGGTTTGATTCCCCAGGCAGGGCACATAACCAGGTTGCAAGCCAGGTCTTTAGCCAGAGGCAGGGGGAAAGCAACCATACATTGATGCTTCTCTTCCCCTTTTTCTTCCCTCCCTGCCCTCCTCTCTGAAAATAATGAATAAAATTTTTTAATGAATGAAAAGTTTTTTAAGAGTGTAAAAAATATAAAGCACTGTGTGTAATGAAATCTTCTCTGCATTGTAGTTTATAAAATAATAGCATTTTCAAAACTGATTTGGTAGAATTTTAAAAGTTTCAGTATTCTGAACAAATTTAGGATTAGAAGATAGTGGGGCAAAAGATAATTAAGTTATTCTTTGTTATATAAAATTGGATTGATATTTTTTAAAAGTAGGAAAATGGAAAGGGGTATATCTATATTACCTTAAAATAGTAAATTCAGTTTTTAAAATCCATACTTGGGTATCCACACATTACATATACAATCTTTGCACCAGCTCCCTGATTACATTCTTTTTTTGGAACAATAACAGTTTCTTACTTGTCTTTTCTCCTGTAGCATATGGAGACTGGACCACACAATTAACTTTTTTATTTTTTGATGATTCTCTCCTTGTTTCTCTTTTTTTTTTTTTTCTTTTTCTTTTTGAGAAAGAGAGGGGAGGCGGGAGGGAAACATCAATATGCGTGAGATACGTAGTTGCTCTTGCATATCCCCGGCCGGACACCTGACCCACAGCCCAGGTGCTTGCCCTGACCAGGAGTCAAACTGATGACTTTTCGGTTCCCAGACCAGCAGTCAGTCCACTGAGCCACACCAGCCATAGCTCAATTTAACATGTGCATGCTGCTTTGTGTTGTTTATTTTGGGGGACATGTGTATGCGTTGTCACACTGTGCACCCCTGATACCTTTTTTTTTGTTTAAGATTTTATTTCATTATTTTTAGAGAGAGGGAAAAGGGAGAGAGGCAAAGAGGGAGAGAGACATCAATGTATGGTTGCGTTTCACCTGCCTCCAGCCACAGACCTGACTAGAGACCTGGTTTGCAAGCTTGTTATGTGCCCTGGCTGGGGAATCGAACCTGCGACCTTTGGGTTCACAGGCCGGCACCTTATCCACTGTGCTACCAGCCAGGGCCACCCCTGATATCTTACAGTGCCCAGCACATAGGAGTGATTTGACAAAGGAGTAATTGGATGGTACTTTCCATGGAAGGATGTGTTTACAGCTAAACTAGATTTTTTCCTTTTTCTTTTCTCTTTTTTCCAGGGGAGAAAGGCCTTGGGAAAACAACAGGGAAGAAGTTATGCTATAAAGGTTCTACATTTCATCGTGTGGTTAAAAACTTTATGATTCAGGGTGGGGACTTCAGTGAAGGTAGAGCTAAAAGTTATATTCCTTAAGACTACATCTATCAGTTTCTAAAGTGCTTGTTATTTTTAATTGTAAATATTGTCATTTACAGTAGAATATAAATATTAGGTGGTCATTGAGTAGTTGTCGGATGAATAAATGTAGATTAAGAATGTACAAAAATGCATAATACCAAGATTTTTTAAAATATAATTTTATATATAAGTACATGGTGAATTTCCTTATGGTGAATATCAAAGGTATTTAATTGTATTTATTCTTCTAGAATTTAATGGGTGTGACTACTACTTAAAATAAATGGATTAAGGAGATAATTATCTTAATAGAGTTTATTGTAATAGGATGAGGTTAGAGTTTTGATGATCTGAAGCAATTACAAGCTGTTATCTATCTCTTGTAGCAAATTGAAACCATAAAAAGTAATTTATATGTATTAGTATGTTTTTAATTTTCATTATAGTTTAATGTAGCCTGTTATTTGCAGGTAATGGAAAAGGTGGAGAATCAATTTATGGTGGCTATTTTAAAGGTAAGCCTTAATATTTTATGATCTCTGGTTTCAGTTCTGATATTAAAGCAAGTTTGATCATGTACCTTTAATGAGAAGAGGTTTACTTATAGTTCTCTTTTTGCATGAAACTAATGCTGCATGAAAATACCTTATTTGCATGAACTTGGGGATAAATTATATTGTAATGTGTAACTTAATTGACAAGATTAATTTAGGCTAACGTTATGGTTAAACATGACTTTCAGCATGGAGGTTAGGCAACTATATACATGAAAACTCCTATCTTCCTGCCTAAAACTGTCAACATATTCTTTTGTTTATAGAGAATGTGGTCTTTTGCAAAATGAAAAGGTAAGAGAACGAAGCTCAGTAACACAAACTCCAATTCTGTTCCCTTGCACCCTTCCTAATAAACTTATGGACAGTCTGGGTCAGGCTGTGGCTGGATTTCAGTATTGCTTGAAGACTTGGACAATTCTTTATACTGTTTTATACATCTGTATCTTTTTTCTTTTCCTGATGGGTTACTAGTTCCACATCAGGGAAAGGAACCTAGTTGTTTCTTCTTTTCTCTAAACCAAGCAATTTCTTTGAGTTAAAGTTGGTATTTCTTTCTTCTCCAAGGTTTGTATATTTTGTTTTGTGCACTAGAATTATGTAGTTGTGTATTATTCTTATACAATAGTAGCATTTGCATAAATCTAACTATTGCACTTGTCCCAAAAAGCCTTAGAAAAGTCAGTTGCAGAGATTTATAATGGGATCCAGTATTACTAGATTTTAATGCTGTGATAGCTTCAGTATTATAATAGTCTTTTATATTTCTTTTGGGGGAAAATGGATTACTACTCTTTTTCAGAAGCCTGTTCCCAAGGTAAACATTTTTTAAAGTTTTCTATGTTTCTGTTTGTTCTAAAGAAAGATTTGTATAAATGTTAAAAGCCAATTTAAATTCTCAAGATATTTCTGCTGGAATTAAAATAATCTCCAAGTTATCTTGATGACAGCTCTTCCTTTGAACTAGTAAGACGCAGCTCTTCGCTGGCTGGTAGCGTGCAGCCTGGGAAGGAGAGCTGGAGGCCGCTGGAATGTGGCTGTGCCCTGCGGCAAATACCTGCATGTCTTAAAACTGTGTTTCGCCATTTAAGTTGTTTTTACAGGACTTTCTTCCTTAGGTAATTTTGTGATCCTATGGATTAAAAGGAATCCGCATAATTTAATTTAGGTGTGTCTCCACAACTTAATTTATATGTAATTTTTGGGTTTTTGCTCTCATAGTCTAGCTTTAGTTCAGTTAAGTACTAAATTTAAGATACAAAAATTAAGCACATCAGATGATTATTAAATTCCTCCCATGTATACAGTACATTAGGAGGGATCGTTTGGAGGAAATGAGCTTTACTAAATAGAGGGGATTTTCTCTAAAATCTCTATTAGTTTTCCCTGAAAGTTATAGTTTAAATATTTAGCCAAAGTATGTTACCACCAAAAGTGACTGTTCTAAGGCTGTTTGTATAAAGTATTAAATACATGTTCTTTTCCTCAAGGCTTTAAGTAGTATTTTTTGGTCTTTTTATGCTTTTGTTATTTGATTAGTCAAAACCTTTTTTCTAAATATTCAGTAGAGTATCTGTACTGACCAGAAGAGGAATTTCATCTTTTGCTTTCTGTTTATTTCTGTGAACATTACAAGTTAAAAGTGGCTTATAATTGGAGACTGACGAATTTGTGTTTTCTTCAAACAGATGAAAACTTTATTCTCAAACATGACAGAGCGTTCCTTTTGTCAATGGCAAATCGAGGGAAACATACCAATGGTTCCCAGTTTTTCATGTGAGTAGGCATACTTCAGAGATGAGCTTTTCAACAGAGAAGCGCTGTTCATGAGAAGGATGGTATAGTGAAACCAAATTTAATGCTAGGATTTTGTGAGCTTAGATTTTACCTTTAATTTCTGATGTTACAGTAACTGGTACGCTCTAGCTACCAATTCTGTGTTCAGCATATATCCTGGATTTGAAAAGTACTGATTAGAAGATAACTTGAAGATGTATATTATTTTCACAATAGGTTGTCATCACACAAAAAGACATTGGCTTTGACTTATAACTAATTTGGGGGGCTCAGTATACCAAAGCTGGATAGGAACAGCAACTACTGATGAACATTTAAGGGTACTAGAAGTACCCTTGTGAAGTTGCATTTTCTCCTACACACACGTGTGTCTCTTGGAGCCAATGTAAGAGAGATACCACTATTTCCAAATACTATATGGAAATAAGTGATTTGCTGTAAAGCCAGTATTTTAAAAAAATGCAAACCTTATGAGTTCTCTGTGCATGATTTAAGAAACCCAATGTTACCATTTCCACCAAAATTTACATGATTATCACTCAAGAAACTTCAGCATGCAAAATTTGCTCCTTAAAAAAACAAACACCTTGATACAAATGTGCATTCACAACCTAAACCTTACTACTTATTTTTTGTCTGAAAGACCTTTGGCATACTTTTAATTTTATTTGTAACTACTGCAACTGCAAAACCTGTTTTTATTATAATCCCATGATATAAACTATGAAAGATAACTGTCTAGCTTCAAGTTTAATGCTTTAGATTGTGATTAAATCTCTACAGTTGTGCTACGTAAATTGAAGAAATATTTTATTCATGGTTTATCAGAAAAAGCTTTATAGGGTCGGGGGGTAGTCTTTCTAAATGGATGAGTACGAATGGCGCTTCCCTGTCTTTAAAGGAGTCATATGTAATAAATCTCACATTTTTAATTTGTCTGATGAAAAGTAGATTTCCAACATGACCTGATAAAGTTCAGATAAGGAGCATTCTGTTCCTAAGAATGTCCTAAAAATGGAAAGCTGATAGAAGATGATTCTACTTGGAGTTGTACAGGAAAAAAGGAAGACAGGAAAAAAGGAAGACCTAAAGCAGAGAGTATTAGTTATTACACTTCTTTATATTTTGCTATTCTTAATCTTCTTCAGGGTCAGAACAACAGTGGTGGGAAATATTTTGAAAAACTTATATGGTAGTTAAATACATAGAAGCTGCTTACTCTTTGCTTGAGTTTTCCCATTTCCATTTTTAAGCTTATCTGAACTGAACATGATAAATGAATGATTCATTGGTCAAGAAGCTACCATCTGAGGGCTCTAAAGTTTCTTTTAGATTTTCTTTTTTTATATCAGTACATGTAAAATTTGATTTCTCAGGTAGCAGCAGCTTCTTCGCATTGTTACTTACTGATGAGCTTGTTCATAAAATGTTAGAGTTAAAACCGGTACACCTACATACATTAATTAAAATCCAGTGTACGAGATTCTCCCTTCAAAAGGTTTAGATTGCCTTGTTTCTGTTACTTAGTACTTAAGTCTTTCCTAGGAATGTTTAGCATCAAAACAAAATTAAGGCCATTGCTTAATTTTACATCAGACTGCTATTTTTGACAAGGAATGACAAATGAAAATTTTAACTTTAGTAAATTAAGATGAGATACTTTAAACTTGTTTTCATACAAAACTGTAGAGGACATTAAAATCGCTGTGAACCTGTGATTGAAAGGAAATTTTTTACTTCTAATTTGAAATTTAATTCTGGAAATGAGTTTGCAATTAAAAGCAGTCTTGGAAGTAATAGAGTGCTTTTGCACACTCAAAAAAATCATATCTTTTAAAAGTAGTTTTTAATTTTTTAAGATTTTTATTATTTTTAGAGAGAAGGGCAGGGAGGGAGGGAGGAAGAAAGGGGAAAAAAAATCAATGTATGATTGCCTTTCACCTGCCTCCAACTACGGACCTGGCTGGAGACCTGGCTTGCAACCTGGTTATGTGCCCTGGCTGGGAATCGAACCAGCGACCTTTGGGTAGACAGGGTGGTGCCTCCACTGAGCCACCAACCAGGTTAAAAGAAGTTTTTATGAATATGCATTTTAATGCTGGCTGAAAGTACTAGTTCCCCATGGGTTGCAGTATGAAAAATCAAACCAACAGTCACCTTTCTGAATAAAACATCTTGCTTTTACAGAAAGGATAGTAATATGAAGATGATTTTTTCCATAAAAGAAAAATCTTTGAAAATTCATGTTTTGCAAATCCTTTTGGAGTTGGAAATAGTATAATGTACTGTCTTCCAGTTGTGTGTGCGATCACAGATAACTCTAGGTCGAGGTTTGGGGGTGATGGCCGCAGAGCCATCTGATGACCCGATGCCTCTTACCTCTTCTCTGCACCTCTCCCTGGCACCTGGAACAGCAGTGCTGCAGTTTGAAAAGCAAGGATAGTGCAAGAATGGATGACAAGTGCCGAGAACTGCCTTTATAGTGCCTGTTTTATAAGCTTAATAAGGACTTTTATTCTAGTCTTGCAAAATTGGATTTGCAGTTTATGTTCTAAATCTGTTACTTTGCACTTCCTAAGGAGTCAATTTAATGCAATTAATGTGGAGATTTTCCAAATATTCCCCAAGGACTCTTGTGCTCTGTGCAATAACGATTGTCTTCATTACTACACATTTGAAACATGCCCTTCCTATGCCTACAGCATTTTTATTACACATAATTTGGCATGTATTTCTTTCTTTGGGTGGAACAGTCACATATATGGTGAAAATCAGGTTTTCTTCTATGAAGCTATTTGTAATTTTTGCAATTAATACTTAATATCTACTACAGTATTAGTTATAATGATTTTGTTTTGGGGGTCCTAAATAGAAGAAAACTGATTCTTTTTGGAATAGTACTGCTCAAGAAACATGACAGAAGTAATAAATGACTATCCCCATGAATCACTGAGGAAATAACGGTTCATGTTGAGGTGTTTTTGAAGGAATTCAAAGAACAGAGACCAAAGTAGTAACTGAGTTAACTTAGTATTTAGTCATTCTGTACTTTTTATTATTTATGTTTTAAGCCAAAGATTAGGAAGAACCACAATAAAAGAATTACAAAGCCTTAGAGTGGAAAGGATTTAGAGATCTAGTCCATTCTTTTCATTCTATAGATAATGCTAAATAAAGAAAAACCATAAAGTCTAGGTACATAGAAATTTTATTCGTAATCTAGAAAAAATGATAGCTAGAAAGAGAATGCTGCACACTGTAAGCTATGAAATCTTACCATCTGCTCTGGATTTATTTTAGTTAGGTATGAGAAGCATCAAGCATTACTAGGAAATAAAGTGACACAGTATAAAGTGCCCACCCTACTTTCAGAGATAAATATTTTAGTGTGAAAATGTGGACATAAAAAGAAGTGTTTGTAGATTGATGCTACGTTTCTAAATACATGGGCTGATTTTTGTGCAAACATTGTCTCAGCAAAAGGAAACCCTTGTCCTGGCCCCACTTTCGTCAGCCTGAGGTGCTGCAGAGAAGCCTCAAAGCTCATCGTGCCTGGGCTGGGGCAGCATCAGCAGGTTCGGGCATGGCCCTTGTCCCCTTTGCTCTTAGTCTGCACAGGCTTAAATCACAGCCCGGAGTAGACCCGCGGAGCTTTGGAGAAGTCTCAGTCAGTGGTCATGATAATTATAACAAGATAAGAAAAGAAAAGATAAAGCAGAAAAGTCAAACTTGACTTTAATCAAAAATACAGGTTTGCATTGTAACAGCTGAAAGTAGGACTATGGGAGGAAAACAAAAGTTCTAGGAACTAGAACTGCTGTCATTTAAGAACCTGACTTGCAGGTAGCTCCTCCCCGAGCAGGAGGGAAGTGCTGGCCCACAGAGCCGCGGAGCAGAGCGAGTTGGGTGGCTGGCTTGAAAGGGTTGAAAGCTTTGTTGACATTTTACGTAGCAAAAGTAGATTTGAGAAGAAATGCTAGTAAGTGGTAATCACCTGAGAAGTTCTAGCTTTTTTCTTCCAAGTTTTTGGCTAATACCTTCATGTGTTAATTTCAAGATTTTTCTTGAATAGAGGTGTTCATGAAACTTAACTATAAGCCAAGTTCTCTGAATATCAAGTGTCATCTCTAATTCAGTCTTAGTATCACTTAGTGTTTATGTGGTCTATGCATCGGTGGCTATTATGTTAACATTGGCGCTGAATTTTTGAAACTTCTTCTGTTTTGGTGGCTTGTGGCTTGGGTTAGTTTCTGTGGCCCTTACACAGCTTTGTCACCTGTATAGCGTTGGTGCCTTTGCCAGGGTTGTGTGATAGTTGCAGGAGTTGGAAGGAAAAACTTGCAGGGCATGTTAACGGGTCCCTTAGACAGAAATATGTTATCTTTGTTTCCTTCTCCCATACTGTTTTACACCCGGAGTCACTTTGTTTTTACGTTCATTAAAACTTAACATAATTTGAAGCATTATGTTTTTGATAGTGATTCATGTGTCAGTGCCTTTATAAGAAAGTAAAGCTTGTTTTTAAGTATTTTAATATTTTATATGTTCAAAACCCCCCCCTTAAGTTTTATCTACTGTATAATAAGGTTTTTGATCTGAGCAGTAATAGATATGTTTAAAGTTTGAGTTAACATTGTTCAGTGTATATTCTTTGAAAAATTTATATAATGGGGCAAATCAGAGATTCAATAGGAGAAGGAAGGATTATCTGTGGCCAACCAAGATTTGATTCATGCTTTTATACGTTCATCTCTCTTGCCCTTTTCTCTTTTGAGAAGATCCTTAAAATTCTAGTTATAGTGCTTCATTATTTTATTATAATTATTCAGTGACATAATAGCTACAGCATATATATGTCAACGAGCAGTAACTATAGTCCAAACATTTGCTTATTAACTTGGTTTTTTTTTTAATTGTATTTATTTATTTTTAAAGAGAGGGGCAGGGAGGGAGAGAAACATCAATGTGTGGTTGCCTCTGGCATACCCCTGACTGGGGACCTGGCTCGCAACCCAGGCCTGTGCCCTGGCCAGGAATCAAACCAGCGACCTTTGGTTTGCAGGCCGGCACTCGGTCCGCTGAGCCACACCAGCCAGGGCTGCTTATTAACTTTGGATATGGCCTATTGTGCCTGTGCCGTGCGACAGAAAAATGGTTTCAAATGGTACGAGCATACAGGGTTCTTTAGCTGAAGTGAATTAGTAAAAAAAATTCCTGAACTTTTGTTTCGAATTCTCTTACTTAACTCAGCTTTTTCCATTGAAATCTTTACTTTCCACTGGTATTCAGATTGATGCTTCTGTATGTACTCAGGATATATTATTCTCTTTGAGAAAGGTATTAGTTGACCTAGCTAACTTCCAGGATCTGTGAAGCGAAAGGCAGTATTTGTTAACAGTTATTAGCACTCTAGTGTAAAGACCTGAGCAGGTTCCAACCTCAGCCACAGTGCTTTGAAGTGTAATTCATCTCTACACACATGCCAATGTGAAAGAAAATTTAGAGCCCTCCATTTTAAAAAGCTTTCTTGCTTTGCATAAAACTTGAAAATATTTAATTTCAAAGTTATGTTGATGTTAAAACATAGATTCAGTTTTGTCTTAAAAGTGTATTACAATTTATTTCTTGCCATTTTTGTGTAAAATTTACAGAAAGAGTGTTACACCGTGCGCTCCAAAGGTAATGTCTCATTACTCTAAGGCTCTCTCTTTTTCTTTTTCTTTCTTTGCCTTTATCTCTTTAATCCTATTGTTATGTGCATTGAACAATTTTAAGAAGAAAAAAGAAAAAACTCTGCTTGATCTATATAGCAGCCATACATGTTAAAAAGTGTGTGTCATTGTTCACAGTTAACCCGGGGAGGTATGTTTTAATTTCAGTGGCTTGTTCCTACTAAGTTTCCACACATCTTTCGGGTGGGAGTGTTACATTGTATGTAATGGGTTTAGATTTCATTTTAGTACAGAACTATTAAATTCTGTATAAGGCCTAAAGCTTCTTTGATAATGGTGTAAAAATGTGGATTGTTAGGGTACCACTTGAATTTCTAGCATTTACAAGGTTTAAATGAACCTTGCCACATGCACAGGGTGGGCAAAAGTAGAGTTACCATTGGGAGTACATGAAACACAGTTTATTTTTGTATTATTTATTAATCCTTGTGGCATTTATTATTATTACTAACCTACTTTTGCCCACCCAGAGGTTGGGGAAGCCTGGAAAATCAGTGTGTAAGTGACAGGAGAATACAAAAGTGTTGAAAGCTTTTCTCATTTGTAATGTTCTTTGTGGTTGTTTCTCCTTCAGATATGTTTTCACAGGCATAAACAAATGGTAGTCTCTGGCCTTCTTAAGGCCTTAGCTTACTGAGCATGTGCCATCACTGCGTGGGACTTTCCAACTGCGTAGTTTTGCAAGATCAGTACAGTGCAGTTGGTGGAGATCTCTTGTCCACTCTAGTAGAATTGAGTAGCTTGAACTGAGCATATCATTTCCCCCTGCCCTTTGTGACCCCAATTGGCAACATCCTCTGTTTATCCGTGTCTCAGTGTCAGCCGAGTACCAGGGAGCCTGCCTTTCACTGGGATTTCTACATCTGGACTGGAGGCCAGGAATCCCAGAGAGCTTTCTTTCATTAAGATCCTACCAGTATTCTTAACATGTAGTCTAACCTAATTAAGGTATAAATTTGTATTGCTGCATCCTGAATTGCAGATGTGAGTAATGGGATTAATTACACCAGCTCAGGCCATCGGCAGTTCGTCCTTGAAAGAATTGTTTCTGTCTTCATTTGTTTTCCCCACTATCACAGTAAAGGCCCAAGTTCATTTGTCTTCAGTTTTCATTTGAATTAAAAACAAAACTTGAACCTGTCAAAAAGGTAGCTGTTCCATTCCCACACTGAGTCTCAAGCAGTATGCCCCTACATCATGCAGCTAGCTAGAATATTTTCATTGTACCACTGGTTCCAAAGATTTGCCATCAGGTGTTTTTACAGCACTTTATTAGCCAGGATGGCACACTGACTTGGGCTCTGTGTGTTTTAGAAAAACCTGTAGGCTTTTCCCAATACCAGAAGATTGAGAGTTGTGAGAGAAAGGATCAAGGAAGGAAGAGGAATAAATCTAACCAACAAATCATCCATTGTTTTCACTGCTATACATTTGAGACTGAGCCTTCACATTGCAGAACATTTTTACCTTCAAATTTTTTATCTCTTTTTATCTTTCATACAATGGAAATATTGTCTGGAGTATGGAGTGATTTCTTTCTACCTTTAGTGTTCCATGGTAAAGTTTTATAATTGTGGAAAGCACATTTCTGTCTTAAAGATATTATCCATGGTAGCTTCTGGCTGCTGGTTGTATGATTTAAACTTAGTGTCTCCACTTGTGTCTCACCAGGTTACTAGATTTTTTTTTCTTTAAAAATTTTTTTTTAATTTTTAGAGACAGGGTAGGGTGGAAGAAAGAGAGAGAGAAACATATGATCAAGAGTTACATCAATCTGTTGCCTCCTGTGTGCCCCCAAATGGGGACCTGGCCCCAACTTAGGCATGTACTCTGACCAGGAACTGAACCAGTTACCTTTGGTTCACATTCTGGCATTCAATTCACTGAGCCACATCAGCCAGGACTTATTTTATAAAAAAATTTTTTAATTGACTTTGGAGAGAGAGAGAGATGGGAGAAGGGAGAAAGAGAGAAACATTGATTTGTTGTTTCACTTATTTGTGCATTCATTAGTTGAATCTTGTATGCGCCCTGACCAGGAATCAAACCCACAACCTTAGTGTGTTGGGACAATGCTCTAACCAACTGAGCTACCCAGCCAAGGCTCGCTTGCTTCCTTTCTTCCTCCCATCTTCCTGCCTTCCTTCCTTCCTTCCTTCCTTACACCTCTTTTTATTCAGTTTTATTATTACAATAGCTTTAATTACCACTTCTCAATCTTCAAAGGAAAATTTGAGATGAATGGTTTTAAAACTCAAGATTCTCTTTAAAATTCTGGAACTACTTACCAACACAACATTTTAATTTTTTTAAATTATAAAGTGGTCTTACCGAACTGAATTTTCTTTATGAAAGTGTTACAATTCTGTGTTGAATAAAGATTTTTAGCATGGTATTGATGAAGGTTAAATTGCATTTTGTTGACTAACGTGTCATAGAATTGCCTTTAAATAAATATAAAAATCAATATGGGAGCTTCTGGTACAACTGACTGCTTTAATATGGCCTGATAAGCAGTTATCTTTCTCTCAAATATCTAGTTCTTATTTCTTAAAAACTAAGACATCTGTGATATATACTTCTGAGTCTAGGTACATCTGCATTAGATTTTTTTTCCTACTGCAATTCACAAATACGAAGATCTGTGAAAATGCTGTGGGAAAACCAGCTTGGGTTCAAAATATCTTAACCAAAGTACCCTTTAGGCTTCTCAAGAGTAACTGTCTGCCAGTTTGTGACTGTGGAAGCAGCCGGTGGAGTGTTTCCTGGGCCATGGACATTTGAAATACCTATTTGTGTCATCCGTTGTGATTTACTTCGCTGTCAGACGTGTTGGCAGATAGAAGGCTTGCTCCCTGTCACATTTTCAGAGTTGCTGTGCACGGTGGCAGAGCTTCACCTTAGGTGAAGGAGGAGAGGCAGGAAATTCTGGAAACAGATTTCCTGAGGCCTGGCTCCCAACTGCCTGCCCGAAGGCTGCGTGCAGACTCAGGATGAGAAGCAGTGAAAGAGCCCGTGCTCCTTTCAGCAGTATGTGTGCGATGGGAGAGCTCGTGCTGGGCACACCTTTCTATGGGGCAGGTGGTAGGCATTTCTTATTCCCGTTTGCCTTACTAAGTTTTGAGTTTGTTTCTTTTTGTTGTTATTTTGGAATTGAGAGTAACTTTAATTTTAATGTCTATGCTGTACATTTCAAACCTATTTCATATGTGTGCATATATAATCTTTACATTGGAGAAGTAGATATGGTTTCATAATTCATTATAACTTGTAAGGTTTTTATCAGTAAAATGGCTATTACTGCTGTTTTTTAAGGTTTACATGTAAAAGTTTACATATATGTCATGTTTAACTTTTTCCCATCTTTTTATCTTTACCTCTTTGTTTTCTACATGCTGTGTGTTAAACCCTTCTGCTCTCTTCACCTGCACGCCCGGTTTTCGCTGTCCTCTTTGTGTTGATGTGTATTACACAGTACCACAAAACCTGCCCCGCACCTGGATGGGTAAGCGTTCCATTCCTACTACGATGGGGAGGTGTTTGGGCGGCTGGTCCCCCACACGTTGGACCTGGGTAAACCCTCAAGGGGGCGCTCCTGATCTCGGGGTAAATCTCACAGCCAGACTCTGCCTTAGGCATCACTTGGTGCTGCAGGCTTGAGGCTCCATGGCTTCCATGGCCCTCAGGGGATCCTAAATGGGGCCCCTGGGTGGGCCTTGCCACCAGGAAGCAACCACGTTAAGGATGGTGTCTGAGCAGCCAGTGTGTTCCGACTGGTGTAGGGCTCTTTGCCATAGAATAGTTAGGAACCGTTGTTTTAAAGGCAGAGAAAAGTAAGGCCTAGTTTGAGTAATTTTCTGTTCTTTTATGAAGCAGATCTCAAGTTCCAATTCCTTCATACATCAAACACTGTGCTTTTATTTTCAGGTCTATGGACACGTCATTTATAACAGTTGTCTTGAGTATTGCTTATGGCTTCATTATCAGCAAACCAGTTCTTTCTTGAATTTGTATTGTGACAGGGTTCATGTTGTCTTCGGACTGGTTATTTCCGGTTTTGAAGTAATCGAGCAAATTGAGAACCTGAAGACTGATGCTGCAAGCAGACCGTATGCGGACGTGCGAGTTATTGACTGTGGGGTGCTTGCCACAAAATCAGCCAAAGATGGTAAGGTTTTGGGAGGTACAGGGAGCTGGGATACAGTCACTTGTGGTGAAGGCTTGAACTTCAAGATACCTCCCGAATTTCAGTGGTGGGAAGACCTCATATGAGTGGAATAGCAATAACCCTGATAGCTGTACATCATACCCTGTATCTGATCCATCAGCAAGTCTTACCAAACGTTACCTCTTCTTTTTACTTCCCCTGCTGACTGGTCCACAGCACCAGTATCTCTTACCTGGCTTATTGCAGTAGCCTCATGAGTATTCTTCTTGCCTCTATCTTGACTCCTCTGTAATTTTTCTCAGCAGCAGTAGCCGCCTAATTGGTCTCCTTGCTTACGTTTTTGGCCCTGTGCAGTCTGCCCTTAGCAGCCACCAGAATGGTTGTCTCCTAAGCCTCCCTTCTCCAATCAGCCAAAGCTACGACCTTATAGCCACCTGCTTTCTGACTTCTTCCCATCGTTCATTGTCTTCCAGCTGTGTTGACCTTGACTGATTAGACATGCCATGCACTTAGGGACTTGTGCCAGCTGTTGCCGCTGTTTGGAGCACTCTTCATTCAGAAATCTGTGACCCTCCCTCACTCCCTTCACATCTCTGCTCAGGTGTTACCTTAAATTGCCCCTGACTCTTCCTGTTCTCTTCACACTGCTTGCTTTGTTTTGTTGCTGTTGTTTTGTTTTTTAGCATTTATAATTGGTCATATTATGCTGTTACTTATTTTCTTACATGACCGCACTAGACTTCATGAAGGCAAGGGCTTTGTTGCTTTCAGTCTTATTAGCAGATTGTATTATCAGCTTGAACAAAAGGTTTATTTAATTTTTTTTTAGTTTGCTATACACAAAGCACATTATACAGTATTTGGTAATCACATTTTTTACTCTGAAAGGTAGACACTCCAGTACCAATTTTTGTTATGTTTCTTAAAAGTTTTTGAAAAGAAAAGGAAGAAACCAACTCATTCAGAAGAATCGGATTCCTCTTCCAATTCCTCTTCCTCTTCGGAATCATCTTCGGAGAGTGAGGTTGAACAGGAGAGAAGCAGAAGAAGGAAACGTAAGAGGAGGCCAAAGGTGAAACATTCCAAGAAGAGACGGAAGGAAGTGAGCAGTTCAGAAGAGCCAAGGACTAAACACATAGTGAGCCCGAAAGGGTAAGTGTGAAACCCTAGAGTAGTCTTACCTAAAAAAAATAAACTCTTGGAATGGGGGAAGTAAAGTGTGTGTAATTCTGTAAACTTAGCTTTGCTACCTATTGTTGAAAAGGGCATTTTTTATGTAAATTGAAATCTGGCACATCTAGAGTAGCATAAACATTTCATATGAAAGATTTAGTTGTTTTCAGGTGACAGTCCCTGAAGTAGTTAAGAGAAAAAGGTTAGGATTCATTTGACATTTTCAGAATTTCCGTACTATGGGTTTTCACTTAGGTTAACATTTTGGGTGTTCTCTTTGAGAAAACTGTCAACCTTTTGAGTGAGACTTGTACCAGTAGTTTTGCTATTGAATACATAATTTTATGTGCTTTTATTATGACATGCAAGCATTACATACCTTAATTGGTGACTTGGTACGTTCTCTCTCAGTCACTCTGAGAGAAGTGATACCAACGGAAAAAGGTCAGTTGATTCAAATGCTAAGAGGGAAAAGCCTGTGGTCCGCCCAGAAGAGATACCCCCAGTGCCCGAGAACCGGTTTTTACTGAGAAGAGATATGCCTCTTGTCACAGCCGAGCCTGAACCGTAAGTAGGATGCTTAACCTACGTTTTCTTTTTCTATTTCTTTTCTTTTTTTAAAAAAAGATTTAATTATTTTCAGAGAGAAGGGCAGGGAGGGAGGGAAGAAAGGAAGAGAAGCATCAATGTATGGTTGCCTTTTGCCTACCTCCAGCTAAGGACCTGGCTGGAGACCTGGCTTGCAACCTGGTTATGTGCCCTGGCTGGGAATTAAAACAGCGACCTTTGGGTTCACAGGCTTTCATCTATCCATTGAGCCATACCAGCCAGGGCTGTGTTTTCATTTCTGATTGATGATTTCATCAGTTCAATGCAACTCTACACTCATTTATTGAGCATGACCTATAGTCAGAGCACTTTGAGAGATAATTGCAGGAGATACCAGATTAAAGAATGACATGTACCTACCTTTCAGAATTCACATTCTACTTGTAGGAAAGGAGGTTGGGCGAATTGGTCAGGGAAGAAGTTCTTGTTGGAGGCCTGGAAAGATTGTATTGCTTATCTTACTGACTTTTCATTAGAGGTGAAATTTTAGTGGTCAGAGCAAAGTTAGTTGAACTCTTTGGATCCAATAGAGTAATAAAACAATTCAAATAGTAAGGTACTACTTAATGTATTTTGTATATTAGATTCAAGTTTAGAATTATTAAAAGAAGTACTTTATTTTTTGGTAATTCACATCTAAAGAGAAGACTGAAATTATTTTGGGGGGAGGTAACATTTCACTCTGTCAAAATAGACCATGTTAATGCTGTTCATCTGGGAATGCTAGTCTGTAACGAGATGACGCACGTTGAGTGTTGGAAGCATCCTTTCGCATCCCGGGCTCTAGGTGCAGCTCCTGGAATCCTGGAGGCTGCGCTGCATCGCTGGCATGCGCAGTGCCAGACCTTTGGAACCTTAGAAAACCCTATATAATCATTACAAGTGTCAAGTTTCATTTGTTTCTGTGACCTTGGACAAGATTTTTATCCACTTCATTGTAAAATTCTTCAAAATGAAGATATAAGGCAGCAGATTCAGAGCTTTGAAGGACAGGGTAGTTAATAGTAGAGAGGGAGCAACAAATGAACTATAAAAAAAAAGAAAAGAAAAGAAAAACCACCAGCAAAAGCACAATTAAGCATGAGTCAGGAATAACTCAAGATTCCCTTAGAACATTACTGTTCTGACAAGAGACTTCTAAAAGAAGGTTTTGTTTAAAATAGTATTGTGCTTAAAAAAATAAATACTAGTATCATGTAGTTCTACCCAGGTGTGTTACTTTTTAGATTTTTTAAGTTTTGTCATTGGAAGGGTTAGAACATGACGTCACATGGAGTGCCTCATTCTACATAAGTGTTGGATCTAAATGAAGAGATTTTATAATCCAGGAGCATAAACTCTACATGTAAACATTAAGAAAACTGCCTACATTTGCTTATTTTTAATTTTCAATCACGTTTCCAGGAAGATTCCTGACGCTACCCCCACTGTAAGTGATCAGAAACCATCTGTATCAAAGTCTGGACGGAAGATTAAAGGAAGAGGCACAATTGTATGTTTGTGAATACCTTCCCTTTTCAATTTACCTAAGTAGCAAAGTGTTTTTACCTGTAGGCAGAATGCTAGCTTTGACTTTAGGTATCATCCAAAACCTGTTCAAGGAGATGGTTGTGTTCTCCATATTGGGAGAAGGTATTACAGTTAGCTCAGACTTTCCTGCCGTGTTTTAATGGGTTGAAGTATGAAATGAACATGTGAAGCAATCAGTGAGCATGTTGAGAAACCTTAGTGTGCTGAATACTCTAGGCTAACGAATGTAACCATTTGGACTTCGAAGAGGAAATTTTCATCTGATGACAGGTAAATCTCAGCCCTTCCCGTTTCTCATAGTTGCGTATGTTTGACACAACTTCATAGTTTCCTTTTGGTACTTCAGTTGTTACTGCCTCTGCGTGGGGTCTGGGATTGCGCCTTACACCTGACCATCCTGGGCAGACTGTAACTGAGGGCAGTTTTTCAACCAGTGATTCCTGTCTTTGTTTTGAAAGCGCTATCACACACCTCCAAGGTCCAGGTCCTGTTCTGAGTCGGATGACGATGACAGCAGCGAGACGCCTCCTCACTGGAAGGAGGAGATGCAGAGACTGCGAGCGTACAGGCCGCCCAGCGGAGAGAAGTGGAGTAAAGGAGACAAGTAAGAGCTCTGAGTCTGCGCTCAGCCCAGCGCCGGCCGTTGTACGTTCCGTGTTAGGGGAGACTTTCTTTCGGACTTGTCGTTAAAATTTTACATTTAAAATGAGATGGTGACCAGAGCAGACATTTGGGGATTCTTGGTGAAAGTGAGGCTGTTTCCTAGGAGGCATTCTATCTTCCCCTCATAGACTGTAAACCTGCTGAATTTCTTCAAGATTTCTTGTTCAATTTCAGAAATAGGACTTAACATTGTGTAATAGGTGCTTTCACAGCCAGGATTTTTAGTTACCGATGAGTGAATTGGGAATTGGCAGCCAGTGTGCGTGTTAACTGCTGGCCCTGGGGACTGCTGCTTCTTCGGAAGTGGGCCCACCGCTTACCCTCAGTGACAGCCCGCAGTGGAACTTTGATTTTAGAAGTGGGGCCCACCTTAGAATGGCTAGTGAAAAGATACCAATGGGACCCTCTATAATTGTTCATGGTAAAGTTTTCTTGATTGGTGTGGGCATCCTGTAGCATGTTTGCGGGAGGAAAAAGTGCACATCTGCCGTGTGGATGTGGTTTAGACACGGGTGCTGACACTCTTAACTTCTCAGCCCTGACATTACCAGTGGGATCGGAAAGCCTGCACCTATCTCCCTATACTTTTTCCTCAGTTTCTGTTGTAAGTAGTTTAAACCTTAGGGGAAAGTCTTAATTACCCTTGTGAGGCTGAGATAAAACAATAGTCTTGCCAGCTTCTTAACAAAAGAGGTTTCTCTTCAAGTTCAGACAGTTAGTCCTCTGTCTGCAGAGACTCAGCTAAGTTGTTTGGGAATGTGGTGGGTCATTGTTCCTGGTGGCAGAGGGTTAGGAGCTGGCCACAGCCAGAACCTCCGTATGTCAGCATGTCAGTGGTTTTCAAAACACTTTCCTATCAAATTTGAAATTTTTTGCCTAGCTTTGGAAAAAATCCTTTTGTAACTGGCTCTGTTAGCAGTTGTCCACATGCCCACAGTTGGAAGGTTAAGGTTGGGCCAACCACTCTGTTTCCCGTCCTATAAGTGCTTCAGGTGCTGGCAGAGCCAGTACTTTGTGGTTAACTAGGCTTTTGTCAGTGTGCTTGTGTAGATGACAAACGTGTTTTAATTTGAAAGCATTGGAAACACGCATGTAAATAATGCATGTGTCTTGTGTTCCTTCTATAGGTTAAGTGACCCCTGTTCAAGCCGATGGGATGAAAGAAGCCTGTCCCAAAGGTCGAGATCATGGTCTTATAACGGGTATTACTCAGACTTTAGCACAGCAAGACACTCTGATGGTCACCATAAAAAACACAGAAAAGAAAAAAAGGTTAAGCATAAAAAGAAAGCAAAAAAGCAGAAACACTGCCGGAGACACAAACAGACTAAAAAGAGAAGGGTTATTGTTCCATCTGACATAGAATCCTCAAAATCTTCTACCCGACGACTGAAACCCTCTTGCGATAGAGAAAGGAGGTCGCGTTCCTCCTCACTGTCCTCACACCAGTCATCCAAGCGGGACTGGTCTAAGTCTGATAAGGATGACCAGAGCTCTTCAACCCATTCCAGCAGAGACTCGTACAGATCAAAGTCTCACTCTCAGTCTTATTCTAGAGGAAGCTCAAGATCAAGGACACCATCAAAATCCTCATCACATTCTCGAAGCCGATCAAAGTCCAGATCAAGTTCCAAGTCAGGGCACCAACGGACAGCATCAAAATCACCAAGAAGAACTGCCTCTCAGCTAAGTGACAGCAAACCAGTTAAAACAGAATCTTTAAGAGCAATAGTGCCACCAAATGAAAACATCATAGTACAACCACCAGTGGTGGCAGAAAATATTCCTGTGATACCACTGAGTGACAGCCCCCCTCCTTCAAGGTGGAAGCCTGGACAGAAGCCCTGGAAGCCCTCATATGAGCGAATTCAGGAAATGAAAGCAAAAACAACCCATTTGCTGCCCATCCAAAGCACGTATAGTTTAGCAAGTGTTAAAGAGACTGGTAGTTCCTCATCCTACCATAAAAGAGAAAAGGTTTCAGAAAGTGATCAGAGTGCTTATTCAAAATACAGTGATAGAAGTTCAGAAAGTTCACCAAGGTCAAGAAGTAGATCCTCTAGGAGTCGGTCTTACTCCAGGTCGTACACGAGATCACGAAGTGTAGCTAGTTCACATTCAAGGTCCAGGTCTCCTTCATCTCGATCTCGTTCACGACATAAATACAGTGATCGTTCACAGTATAGTAGATCATCTTCATACTCTTCCGTTAGCAGTGATGCTGGAAGACGAGCCAAGAGAAAATTTAGGTCCAGTGGGAAGAAAAATAATACTTCAAATAAAAGGTGCAGCAGCAGCTCTGAAAAGACACTTCGCAGCAAATACGTGAAAGGCAGGGACAAGTCTTCGTGTCAGAGAAAGTACAGTGAAAGCCGGTCATCTTTAGATTATTCTTCAGACAGTGAGCAGTCAAGTGTGCAGGTTACACAGTCAGCCCAGGAGAAAGGGAAGCAGGTCCAAGTGGAAATGAGTAATAAGCAAGAGAAAAACAGAGATGGAGGGAAATCCAAACCTGAAGGGGAACGCCCTCGTTCAAAAAGAAGAACTGTGAGAGAGAACCTTTCCGATCACTATAGGAATGGCGGTAAGCCCAGAAGAAGGAATTACGCTGGGAGTAAATGGGACTCTGAGTCAAATTCTGAACAAGATGTAACTAAAAGCAGTAAAAATAATTCCCAGCCATCTTCTGATAAGGAGGAAGGTGAGGCCACATCAGATTCCGAATCAGAGCTCGGTGAGGTTCACATCAAAGCCAAACCCACGGCAAAGTCTTCAGCGAGCTCATCACTGCCTGCCGGTGACGGCGCTCGGAAGCCAAGCCAGCAGCGGTCGTCAGCCTCCGACTCCGAGGGCTGCTGCTGCTCGGAAAACCCAGGGGGAAGGCCGCCGAAGCACAAGCACGGGGCGGACGAGAACCCTAGAAGGGAGCACGCCAAGAAGGTGAAAGAGAAAGTAAAAGGGAAAAAAGACAAAAAGCACAAGGCTCCGAAACGAAAACAAGCATTTCGCTGGCAGCCTCCCCTGGAATTTGGCGAGGAGGAGGAGGAGGAGGAGGAGGTGGCGGATGAAAAGCCAGTGACTCAGGAGCCACAAGAGAAAAGCCAGGTTCCTGAAAGCAGTGAAACCGCACAAGAAACTGTCCCCGCAGCCGAGAAGCCCTGTGAGGACGGCAGCCTGTCAGGTACACAGGCGATAGTAACCGTGTCATCAGACGCCGAGCAGCCTGCGGGAGAGGACAGTAAACTCGGTGTGTCCCCCACGCCCTTGCGGGCAGAGCAGAGTGCGGCCAGTTCTCCCCCAGACGCCGAGCGCGTGGGAGAAAGCGTCCCCAGTGGCGTGGAGGATGTGTTTCCCGCCGATGACAACATGGAGATCTGCACCCCTGACAGGAGTTCCCCAGCGAAGGTGGAGGGGGTGTCCCCGCTAGAAAATTCGAGGCTCGACGCCCTGGATGTCGGCACTGTTGGGAAGCAGGAAGTGCCCGCTGGGGCTCCCGAGCCCGAGCCAGGGAAACAGGACGGCAGGGCGTCTGAAAGCCCGATGGTGGGCGAGGGGGCCGAGGTGGGGAGACCCGACGGCGGCTCTGCAGGCCCGGCCGGTGCTGTAGAAAACACAGGGAGGAAGGAGGCGGCTGACAGGGGCCAGCTCAGCCTCCTGGATAATAAATGGAAGCCCCTGCAAGGGGCAGGGAACCTGGTAGCACCCGCGGCTGTCACGTCCAGCGCCACGGAAGGTAAAGCGTTGACTGCTGTGCCTGAGATGAAACCACAAGGCTTGAGAATAGAAATTAAAAGCAAAAATAAAGTTCGGCCCGGGTCCCTCTTTGATGAAGTGAGGAAGACAGCACGCTTAAACCGGAGGCCGAGAAACCAGGAGAGTTCAAGTGATGAGCAGACGCCTGGCCGGGATGGTGGCAGTCAGTCCAGGAGTCCCAGTCGATCTCGGAGTAAATCCGAAACCAAATCGAGACACAGAACAAGGTCTGTCTCGTACAGTCATTCAAGAAGTCGATCGCGAAGTTCCACATCCTCTTATCGGTGAGCCATATTCTCTTTCCTTTCTCCTCCCAAAGAGAAGCTTGTATTGTTTAGCTTGGAAGAACATCAGAATTAGGGACAAGATCAGGATTTCCAAACACCTGCAAGGTGAATCTGGAGAGGTCTTGTGCCGTGTGACTCAGAGAGCAGATTGAGGACATGGAGTAGATTGCAGGGAAGAAATTGGGGCTCAGTGTAAAAAGCTGTCACTTTCTGTGATAGCGGTGGCCATAGAACTCTGCTGTGAGCTCAGCGGCAAGTTCTCCATCTCTCCAGGTGTGAGGCCGCTGGTGGACAGAACGGAAAGGATTTAGAGGTCATCACCCTAACCCTCCCCTTCACACAGGTGGGAGGTGAGGACCCCAGAGCCAGAGTTGCTGCTCAAGACAGGCATCTGGTTGAGCTTCTTTAACCTTATTTTTCCATTACGGTTTCCATTCAGTATTATTTTGCATTAGTTTCAGGTGTGCAGCACAGTGGTTAGATAATCATAGTGCTTTACTGAGTGTTCCCCCTGGTATTTCCATTTCTCTCCTGGCCCCATAGTTAATATATTATTATTGACTGTATTCCCGGTGCTCTGCTTTATATCCTCGTGACTGTGTTTCAATTATCAAATTGCACTTCTTAATCCTTTGCCCTTTTTCACCCAGTTAGGTGATCTTTTTATTTAAGGCTGAGGTGGGCAGTGGTGGCAAAAACCACCACCTTCAGAGTTATTTATTTATTTATGGTTCAAGTTGTATCTAGCTTTTGTCATCAGCGTAGACTGAGATTTTTTAACTGAAAAAGAAAGTGGTGGGCCTGGCAGGTGGCACAGTGGATGTGGTACTGGCCTGTGAACCCAAAGGTCACTGGTTCAGTTCCCAGGGCACATAACCAGGTAGCAGGCCAGGTCTCCTGCTGGGTCCTTAGCTAGAGGCGGGTGAGGGGCAGCCACACATTGATGTCACTCTCTGTCTCTGCCTCTCTCCTTTCCTCTCTCTCTAAAAATAATAAATAAAATCTTAAAAAAAAAAAAACAAAAGAATGGTGATGTGATAGGAATAAGTAGTTCACATTCTTTGTGTTGTCAATATTTCTTGTTTTTACCTCACTATCTCCTCATTATTCATATCCCTTGATTTTCATCACTTTAACTTAAAATACAGTAACCTATTTGGCCATTTTTCCCTTTCTAGTTTGTCAGTCTTCCTTTCCCTTTACCCAGATTTATTTTAAAATAGGAAACAATACTTGGCACCAGCAATGACTGACTCCCATTTACTGCTTCTTTGCTTGTAGTCTGTCTTCTGTGCCTTCCCTCCCCTTTCTCACCAAACTGACGGGCTTTCAGGTTCTCCCACAGCCAACTTATGGTCCTCACTTCTGGAAGCCTTCTGCTAACTCTCCTCCTCCCTCTCAGACCATTCCATGCTCCTGTTGTGGGCTGCTTCTCTTCCTCCTCCCCTCCCCCATAGATCTGTATTTTTTTTTAAGATTTTATTTACTATTTTTAAGGGGAGGGGAGAGAGGCAGAGAGGGAGAGAGACATCAGTGTATGGTCGCCTTTCACCTGCCTCCAGCTACGGATCTGGCTGGAGACCTGGCTTGCAACCTGGTTATGTGACCTGGCTGGGAATCGAATCAGTGACCTTCGGGTTCGCAGGCCAGCGCCTTACCCACTGTGCCACCAGCCAGGGTTAAGTGGACACTTTTGACAAGAGCAAATACCAACGACCACTTAGCATCAGCCAGATGTGCTCATGGACATTTTTGACGGACTAAATGTCTGCTAATCCATGGACTTTCCTACTAATCTTTCTGTCACCTCTCAGCCTGCTTTACCATGCTTTGTTGAATAAGTGACTAGAATATTTTTAGAACAAAATGTGTTCAGAACTGAGTGATGCCTGTGAAGGTATTACATGAGGAACCTTCACGGAGGGTTATTGCCCTGATTCTGGGTGACCGGTACCAAGTCAGGGAAGAAGGGCAGGGGGCCAGGTGAATGCAGAGGGCAGGGTTGCATTAGTTACATTTTTGTTTGTTTTTACCACATGTAAATAGGTATAAATTTAAATTAAATGATTAAGGCATAAAAAGTAATTTAAAATATCATCTAACCTTAGAGCTTTGATGGACCTGACCTAGCCCTACCCAGTAGAATCCTACTTTTCTTCCTTTCGTCTAGAGTTAAACCTTTTTCTAAACTTGTGTTATAATTTTGTTGCTTGTCTATATAGTCTTACCTCAGATGTTTTTATCTTTATACAGTGTTTCTTTTGCATGTTTTCAAACAAAATTCTTCTATCTGTAGCTGTTTTATTTACATTTTTCTTCACTCAGCACTCTCATTATATACATGAGGCTATAGTTCATTTCATTTTCCTCCTTTAGAATATTTGTTGTTATCTGTTGAGTTAGTTTTTTTAACCTGTTCTGCTGTTAATGGAGATAGAATTACTTCCTCTTCTGGTAGTACTAATAGGGCTCTTATACACACACCTGTACCACCCTTCCTGGCTTTTCTTTGTGTCATCACTGTTCAACTTAAACCCTTATTAGCTGTCACCATCACACCCACACCCAGGCGTTCATGAGAGACCTTTCCAACAGCCTTTCCTCTTCTGTGTTTTCTCCTTCCTGCCCTGTAAGAAATTAATTTTAACAGCATGGGGATTTAATATAATTAGAGTTTTACACTCTTCATTGTAGGTCAAGAAGCTATTCTAGAAGTCGGAGCAGAGGGTGGTATAGCAGGGGCCGTACAAGAAGCCGGAGCAGTTCCTCCCGAAGTTACAAAAGTCATAGGTGAGCTTGTGAATCCTGCCCTCCTGGGTGGTCTCCATTTGCTTTTCAAGGCCTGTCATGGCTCAGCACCAGGCTGGCCTACTTTCTCACCTAGTTCCCTCTTTCAAAGAGCAGCCAGGTTCTCCCTGGCTATTATCAGGATGGGACCTTCCCAGACTGAGGCAAAAGAAGCAGTAGAAATAGTTGAGAGAGGTCCTGGCCACTCCCTCCACCTCCCTCCAACCCCAGTGTCCATCCTCCTAACCTGCGTTCACGCCTGCAGTCACCTCTCAACTTGGGTTAGAGATTGGGGTGGGAGGAGTTTCATTTTTTCAAAGTAGGTTTGTAGTTGTAAGTACAGGAAACAGTTTATTCTTGTATTGTTATTACTAATTTTTGTATTATTTGTTACAACTATAGACCTACTTGTTTCTTAAAAGATTGTATTTTCAGAGAGAAGAGTCGGGAGGGAGAAAGAGAGGGAGGGAACATCAGTTGGGTGCCTCATGCGTGCCCTCAACCAGGGATCTGGCCACAACCCAGGTATAAGCCCTGACTGGGAATCGAACTGGCGATCAGTTCACTAAACCACACCAGCCAGGGCAGGATAGGAGGAGTAAAGGGGGACCAAATGAAGAAGTAGTAGGGTAACCCCAGGTTCCTAGTTCCTCCAGATGCTGCAAACCCGCATTTACCTGTCAGGTATTTCCCCCAGCTGCAGCTTCATTTTACCTCTAAGCGCCGCCTGGGCAGACCCTGTTCCCTGCTCTCGCACTGGGTAGGGCCTCCTCGTAGAGGAGGAGCATAAACCTCAGTCTTTCTCATGAAACCCAACTTGCTTTTACAAGTCCAGTATGTTTTCGATACAAAGACTAAATGTAGCTGGATGTCATTGTGTTTTCTTCTTGATGGGTAAATAAATGTCTAGATTTGTGGTGTAGCCTGTCCTGACCCACAGATGACGGTCCCTCATGTGATTAATACTAGGACGTCCAGCAGGAGCAGATCCAGGAGCAGCTCCTATGACCCCCACAGCCGGTCCAGGTATGGACAGGGATGGGGGACCACCTGCATGGGCACCCTTGTTCCCTTTAAATGTGCTGTGTTTTATTGAGCACTTAAACGCATGTATTTGTCTCATGAAATCATATCCTTTCCAAAGGAGGTCTTTTTGACAGTTGGGCCGTTGTCCTTGTGTCAGAGGCACACCTGCATTGGCAGGTGCTACTGAATATAATGCCTAATACCCGCCAGATTCAATTCTACTAGCTCAGGTGTTAATTTTGTGATGTTTTTCAATGCAGAAGAGAAATTAACATTTTTCTGTTTGACTTGGGGCAGTTGTAAAATGTTTTTAGTACCTGTGTTGCAAACATACCTCACTGTCACGTAGTGCCCATGTTCTAAGAAAACACTCCTAAGCCCCTAAAAAAGAAAGGGAATATCTGAGCATCGGAATAGGAAAGCTTAGTGCCCCTTGTTGCTGTGAAAGCAGGTCCTACACGGACGACAGCTACTACAGCAGGAGCCGGAGTCGCAGCAGAAGCCGCAGGAGCGACAGTTACCGCCGAGGCAGAAGCTACAGCAGGAGGTCCAGGTGGGTCCCTCCTTAGGCGTGCGCCGTGCGGTGACACTTGGCGGGAGGCAGAGACCTAGAAGAGAAAGCATTCTCCTCTTAGGACAGAAGCCCTTCTTTCTCTCGAATTTCAGCAACCCACAGGCCGCTCTAAATGTGGCCTTTGTATGAAGCATTGCTGGGTAATGTTTGTCAGTTATTGTTGATGTTTGAACCCGAAATGGATTTTTAATATTCACATGTCCTTGGGCAAACATTTCTCTTGGAGGGAGTAAAGAGAGAAGTTCACCCAAAGCCAGGGCCACTTTTAAAAATAGGGCTCATCGCTAGAAATGGCAAATCCAGTTTGTTGATTTTGTAAATTTAAAAATGTGTGATAAAATGTAATAGTCATTTGTTTCAGGAGCAGGATTGAGGTTCGTATCTTGACATTTATTGGGGAGAAATATATATACAATATATATATATATTTAAAGATTTATTATATTTAGAGAGAGGGGAAGAGAGAAAGGGAGAGAGACATCCATGTATGGTTGCCTTTCACCTGCCTCCAGCTACAGACCTGGCTGGAGACCTGGCTTGCAACCTGGTTATGTGCCCTGGCTGGGAATCGAACCAGCGACCTTTAGCCTCACAGGCCAGCACCTTATCCATTGTGCCACCAGCCAGGGCCCTACTGGGGGAAAATATATTTTTTAATTTATTTATAAACATGTTTTATGTAACATTTTACCTAGTGCTGCAAGTTTTTATGGTGACTTTTTATAATGTTCCTTTCCTGGTGGCTTTCAGTCTTACCTTCCCTCATCACTGTGGGGTAATCGTCATCCTTATAGAAGGTCACTGTTACCTGGACACTTCCTTGTTCGAAACTGCAAGGGCTCCACCATGTTGCCCTCCGGGGCAGGTCCAGGCTCCTTAGCATCGCACCTGAGGCCTTTCCATCTGCAATGGCAGCCGAGGCGTTTCTGCTTCTGTGTCCACCCCACCCTGCCCCCCATTGGCGCCACTTGATTTCCATATCTTTAATGAAACACTGTTCATGCACCTTTTCCCTTTATTTCCTCCGTCTAAGTATTGGTATTTGTTTGGGTAACATGGAAAATTACTCTGCTCATTTGCATGAGTGAATTTCAGGTAATTTCCCAAGATACGGTATTTCTTTATCTTAATCTTGACATCACTACTGTATCATGTAAGAAATCTGAAAAGTACACAGGGTCATCATAGCCAGTACCGCACTGGCCCACCCACCATGCCATAAGCCACGTGTGTGTGGCTTTCTGGCAGTCTTGCGAAAACAAGCAGCTGGAGCAATTCAAAGGGTTGACAGTCAGCTCAAAGGTGTTTGTGTATTTGCTTTGTTTTGCTACACAGGAGTTGTAGATCTTACGGCTCTGACAGCGAAAGTGACCGAAGTTACTCTCATCGCAGGAGTCCCAGTGAAAGCAGCAGATATAGTTGAAAATATCCTCTTTTTTTTTACATGACTTATATCTTATTTGTAAATATCTGGTAACTTAAAAGTTTAAGAAACTTATGGCAGTCTGTTGTTCTATTTCAATATTAGAAATGAATTTCAAAAATAGACACTTCTTAATTGTTACTTGTTCCTTTACTTGTGCAGAATTTAAAATACAGATATCTCCTAAAAGTATTTTTATGCCACATTTTACAGTAGCCAACTATGGAAGTGAAATTTCATTTTCTTGAATCAAGAAACCATGAAATTTTAGTATAATTTGCGATATTATTTTAGATGGACTGTTTCTTCCCATCTCATGTATTCCTGAGAATACAGATTTTGTTTTTGCCCATTTTCAGGTTTTAGTATCTATGCGCCAAGCACAGACCTGTTGAGGATGTTAAAGGTGGCCAAATGTTTGTGTACCAATTACAGAGTCTAATACTTAATCTGTGCTCTTGAAAACAAACCACCCAGATCCATACTGATGGTACCTGGGAGTCCAAGGCAGTGGCTTTGGGGCTGTTCCTTCCTTTCTTCCTTCCTTCTTCCTTTCTTTGAGGGTGAGGAAAGCGGATTCCGTGTGGCCTGCTGCCCGTCTTACTTCCTGCAGGCCAGTGCGGTTAGGAAGAATAAACCAGCCTTAACTATACCTGCACTGTCTCTGAGGACCTAATGTTTCATGTGCTTTCTAATAAATACGATCAGAAGTTTAGACTGCAATAAACAGTTCTATTCCAGTTCACCCTTTGGTGCTTGGTACCGTTTGTGCCACTTTAAGCATTGTTCTTCTCTGCTATACATTATAACCTAGTAAGAAAGATTAATTTTTTATTCACTGGCACCAAACAAGGTTCCCACTGAGCTGTGTTTGCTTTGAATGTTGGAGGGGTTCCCTCAAGCTGCAGGTGTGGCCCGGGGGGACCTTCTGGACCGGGCAGGACTGGCATAGGGGATTGTGTGGCCACACAGGTCTGCTGCGCATGACTGACGTGTGTGCCCTGAAGAGCAGATGGAAGAGTGGCTTCCAAAGCGACAGCAGCACCTGGCTGCCACCCTCCTGGATGTTTGCAGGGCTTTTCAGTCAAGTGAGGGAAAGACCACAGTGGCAGTTGAAGGGTTCTGAGCACCAGCATGTTTTCCGTTTCACTGCAGCGCATGCTGAGACCTGCTGCCATGGGGAGGGCCAGGACAGAGACAGGGCAACGGTGCACGGGACCGTGTAAGCTACACGTTGTCACAGTTGCAGGTGGTTCCTCCAAAATGATTTGGCCTGTAAAACCCGGTGTGATTTTTTTTTTTTTTTTTAAATCTAGTTGGAGTTTTTCCCCCCAAGTGTACTTAATCACCTTAGTGCCAGTTTAGTCCAATTATGCAGAAATTCATATTGGATGTTTTAAGGTAGAACTCAGTGCCATCCTACCCGAGGCCGTGCCTGGTGTCCTTGGGAAGTGGGAAAGAGCCTCAGTGGGCAGGATCTGTTAACCCTTGATGGACAGAGGATGACCTGGGGTGTATTCAAACCATTACCTATAAAAGGTTCATAAACAGGGTTAAGGGGACCAGCTGTTGGCCAAGTTGGCGGACAAGAGTGCATTAGAAAGCAAGACCTAAGTACTCACTAGTGACTACAAAGCCTTGTGATTCATATGAAGGGTTTCCAAAGTTGCCTGCAGTGGAGAATATTGCTTTAATAATACTCCGGGAAAAAACTGCATTCAGAACCCAAACAAAAACTGCCAAATCTCATTATATTCAGAAAAGTTACTGTTGGGCAATGGATTGGTTTTCTGTTGCTTTGTAAATAATTATCCCCAACCGAGCAGCTTCAAACAATACTGTTCTTAGCTCACAGCTCTAGCTCGTGAGTCTGGCTTGGCGTGGCTGGATTCTGTGCTCAGGGTCTCACCAGGCTGAAACCAGGGTCCGCAGGGCAGCGCTCCTTCACGCAGGCTGTAGAGAAGAAGCCGCTGCCAGGCTTGTGCAGGCAGTGAGTCCCTGTCGGGGGGCCTTCCTCTCGCCAGTGCTGGGCTTCAGGTCTCTGCCCCCAGGGCTCCCTGCCTCCCTCCTCCGTTTTAAGGTCCCCACTGAAGAAGCCTCACTATTTTAAGTCCATGGAACCTATCCCGGGAGTGACTCCCCCGTTCACAGGTTCCTGGGTTGGGGCATGGAATTGGGGGCGCATCCTACAAGTCTGCCTACCATAGGCAGTGCTGCCCCTCGGGGCTGAGCAGGTAGGTGGGCCAGGCGCCTTGTTTGTTTCTTGGTGGGAAAGAACAGCCCTCGGCTGCACGTTCAACTTGTGTGTTCACCGAATGAACTACAGAGACAGCTTTTCTTCCTGAGGGGGTTATTCTGTATTTTAAGTTAATTTTTAATAAAATGAAATTATGTTGTGTATTGTGCTTCTTAATAGAAAATGCATTATTGGACTTTTTGTAACGTCCTGTTTACTGCAAATGAAACATGATATAGCTGGTATTGTTTAAAAACTAGGAAAACTTTTGTATGTATGAGCAATGTCTAATTTGTATACACTTCCTTTAAATCCCCCTAAAACTTGAAAGGGGCACCTTGTAGAAATTAAAATACATACTTTAAGTCTGAGTCTGCATGCGTTATCCATGTTTACTCATCCAGCCTGAACTAGGCCTTCTGAAGTGGGAGAGGAAGCCTCGAGGCTCTTTGCCAGCCCTCTGCTGCTCGCTGCTCGCTGAGCCCAGGACCCAGGCAGACCTGTCCCCACCCCCCACCAGGGAAGCCCTGGTGGTGCTGGCTGCGCCCTGGGGGACTCCCGAGTTCCTCCAGCCTTTCTGGGCCCACCCAGCTGCGGCCTGCATGCAGATGTCTTTGCTGAGGAAAGAATGGGCCCCGTTCCATCTGTGACTTGCTGCCTAGGGACAGCAGTGCAGCTGCTGACCCACCTGCACAGCCTCCCCACTGCCTGCCTAACAGTTGCCGCCTGGCGCACCGTGCTCCTGGAGGAAACATTCATGGGAACATTTTTAGCAATCTCGGGAGAATTTGCAGAGCAAGTGCAATTAACATTTTTCTCCTTGGGACCCAAGGAATTTGTATTGACTTGGTCAGTGCGACCTAACGTCTCACAGTGAGACTTGCAGAAATTTTCAAAATTCAGTCATCAGCAGACACCACCCCCAGCCAAAGTCAGACAGTTCTGACAAGAGCCCAGTCTGGATGTGTCACTTTAAGTTTTTAAAGACAATCTGCAAGTCTGCTGTGGAAAATCCCCAAGTGAGGTTCCTTCAGGGTCTGATTTTCTTGTGAGCTCTGGGACCTTTAATTCAGGTCCCGATAGTGATCATCTTCATTGCTGGGCAGGACTGGGGACACAGAGTGAGGGGCTTTGGTCTTGATCGTTGGCCTGACTTAGCTGCATGCGCATTGGATAGGAGGTGGGGGGTCCAAGGGAAATGCCCCTCACTGGGCACCAGGTCACTGGAAGGGAAAGGAGGCATCGATCTAGAAGCCCGCAGATTCGGTCTCTGACCAGGTGAGGGGCCTGGAGGCGGGCATCACCTGCTGCCCAGAGTGGCGAGGAGGGGTGCCAGCAGCCCAGCGGGAGACTGGAGCTGCTCTGCCTGCTCAGGCCAGAGCCCCAGCGCCCCGTGAGGCCTGGATGGGCTTTTTAATTTCTACTTTTTTTAAGGTTTCAGTAGAAAAAGGCCGTACTCTCTTGCCCCTACCTCCTCTCTGAATCCAACGCCTCAGGTGGGGTCGATGGGGTGGCAGGGGACTGCCCTGCAAGGTGGGGAAGCTCGGGGCTCCGGGTGGCGGGTTGGAGGGCGGGCGTTGCTTACGTTCTGCCTCCCTGGAGTTCGGCACTAATAGGCTACAGCTGCTGGCGGGTGGGGGCCTAATTCAAACCAGCAGGTTACCCTGTTCTCTCCAGCAGCACAGACGTCATGGCCTTGGCATTCGAGGCCTCCCTGGCTGCGCCTGGAAGTCTCTCCCACCCTGTTGGGTCAAGGGACCCCAGGCCTCTCGGTGACTGAACACGATGGTCCACTTGCAGCCATGGGCCTCCTCCCCACCCCCTGGAGACAAGCCCCAGGGCCAGTGTCCCTGAACTGCTTAGCTGTGGGCCTGGCTGTAAGCACCGAATCGGGTCCTAGGAGGGAGGAGGCCTTAGTATCCCAGTTCTTGGGAGAAGGGGCTGATTTATAAAAGTCCAAGCAATTTCTCTACCCGACTTTAGGAAGTGATGGAGCAGAACTTGAATCCAGGCAGTGTGGCCCTAAATTAAAGTGAAGGATCCTGCCACAGAATAGTTGCTCATAGGGGTCCTTTGTATCTTCAAAATAAAATCAAATCAGCCCAGAGGCACTGAGGCCAGTGGGATCCTTTCAAGCAGATCTGGCCTGGTGGTAGATTTTAGCTGCCTGGGGCCCTGATTGGCCTGGGGCTGAAGTGCCAGCCCAGGTGGCCCCTCCGCTCTCCCTCCTTCCCCCACCTCAGCTACAGCAGCTACACAGCTCCATGGGCCCCCCGGAGGCTGAGCCTGCACAGCCACACATGCAAACATACATACACACGTGTGAACACACATGCACACCACCCCCCCAATCCCCGCTGTTTCCAGATTCAGTAGGGGCCTGTCTGGTTTCCCCAACCAAGTCTGGGGGCTGCTTGTTTGGGTCTGTTCCCCCTCCCTAACATGGGGGAGCAGCTTGGGGCTAGATGCTTAGGGAAGCTGTGAGAAAACCGTCCACTGGCCTCTAGAGGCTGGGGCATGGCTGGCGATGTCGCCAGCCCCCAGGCCCAGTGTCTGAAGGCTCCTTAGGCTTCCACAAACTCCTGGCTTCCCTCCGGGGCATGCCACCCTGGCCCAGGATCCCCCTCCCCAGTAACCCAGTCACACCCCTGCCCCCTCCAGAAAGCCTGCCTTGACCTACCAGGCCTGCAGTGAAGTTCCCATGGCCTGGCCTTACCAAGGCCCAGAGAGCAATCCATGCTGCTGGGTGCTCCTGCCCAACTCAAATTTGGACTCCATGACATTACACCGCCTCTGGTTCCTGCAGATGCTAAACTGCCTCCTGCCTCCTGGTTCTGTCTCTGCCCGGGTGGCCTTCCTCTCTTCAGCTGGTGTTCACTCAACTTGCAGGCCTCAGCTCAGTGGCCACCAGTCCAGGCCCCTCCAACAGCCTCTCCCTGCCGGTTCTAGTGGGACCCAAGAGCCCAGGCTCTACCCCCAGATGGGCGGTAGGCCAGAGAAGTAGGAAGAACAGCTGGGGTCTTCATGAAGACCCTGCCACTCCCTCCCTTCCCACCCAGCCTCTGGCCACTCCCTTGGCTTGACAGCTGCCACCAAGGCCCATCCCCAAGGAGTCAGCAGCCCTACCTTGGTCACCCTGGCTCACCAAGCTGTGACCGAGAAGTAGGCCCAGGAGTGTCCCTTCGGTCCTCTCTGCCAGGCTTAATCCAGCCGTGGGGTGTGGGTGGGGGGTACCCACTCCCTGGCTCCTGATGCTAGTGCCTGGCTGTGCAGTTTGCTCCACTCTGGGCCTCGCTGTCCTTATCCAACCAAAGGCAGTGCGCCCCTTGCCAGAGTCAGATGACGAGGTGGGTTGGGAGGAAGAGGCAGACGGCAGCCCTAAGGTGACGGGCTAGTGTGGCATGTATGCTGTGGTGACCTGGCCTCAGCCCGGGACCTCTGGGAGCTGAGCCAGCTCTTGCGCACCTACCATGGCCACAGAGGAGCAAACTGTGCAGTGGCCGCTTCTGGAGGCAGGTCCCCATCTGTGCCCCTTCCTCTCTTGGCATCTCTTTTTCCACCAGGGCCTCTGCTGACCCTCCATCCAGCTGGGTGCAGGTCTTCCCTCGCTCCTGGCACTCTTGGTTCACACCCCATCTTTGCCCCTGACGTGTCTTCTCCTCGGCTCTGGGACAGCCAAGTCATAAGGGCCTCCCCATTCTGGCCTTAGGGGAGGCCCATTCAACCTTGCAGGACGGGCCATCAGATGATAGAATGGTGCCATCCTGGCATTGTGGCCTCTGCCTCATTTTCCCCTGACACTCAGAACCAAGTCACTCTGAACAGGCCCCAGAGTCCCTGCCCACTCATGAGTAAGGTGGCACACTCCAGGGATACTCCTGCAGCTGGTGTGTAAACACAAAGTGCATGGGGGGAGGGCTCTGGGTGGTCCCCACCCTGCTGCCTGCTGAGCCTGGCAGTGTTCCTTTGTAGCCTCCTGCCAGCACGGCCAGCCCCCTGCCCCCACTGGTGTCCATGCCAGAGCGGCATTCCACAGGCCTGGCTCCATCTTCCAGCAGAGACCGAGCGAGGAGGCTACAAGCAGCCATCAGGTCGCAGGGCTGGGGGCAGAGTGGCGCCTGGGCCTCCGGTGTCCCCACTCCTCTTGTCTTTCCTTCCCCTGGGCCAGTCGCCTTAAAGGATTTGGTCACTACCGTGGTCCTCGTTCTTATCCCCTGCCTTAGGGGGACCTGTGCTGCCAGAGAGTCCACCAGGTAGGTACGCGCGGACCAGAACCAGGTCCTGGGAGCAGAGAGCCAATGGGCCCTGGGCTGCCCTGGGGTAGGGATGGGAGCCCCGGCTAGTTGGAGATCCCAGACTCACCCTCCGAGCAGCCCAGGACAGAGGGTGGGGGCGGTGAGCGCGGTTTGGGTGCCCTTCTGTTCCTCAGCGTGGGATCGCTCAGGGGAGCAGGTGGAAGCCGTTCCCGCAGCTGGCTGGGGGGCGGTGCGCCCAGCCTCCGGATCTCAGGGCCGCCTCCTACTCCGCCCCCGCCTCTGTGGCGCAGCTGGAGGGCAGAAGGTTAGACTCCGGGACCGACAACCCGGCGGCGGGAAGGGGGTTCGGCGCCGGAGAGAGAGGCCGGGGTCCGACCGCCAGGATGGGGGGCACGGGGCCTGGCTGCGGGCCCCAGCGGCCCGAGGCAGAGCGGGCGGCCCCGGGACGTTGCACAGCACGCGTGTCCATGCCCCGCGCCGGCACGCAGGGCGGCCTGGCCCTTTAAGCGTCCAGACGGCGGCCCCAGCTGACGCGCGGGCTCCAATCGGCGCCCCGCGCCCCCCGCCCGCCGCGCCCGAGGCTCTGGGGCCGCAGCTGCTCGGCTGCTGGACTCGCTGCGGCCCTGCGCCTCCGCCCGCCCGGCCGCGCCCCCGGGGGCCATGGTCGCGGGGCCCAGCGCGGGGGCTGCCCCCAGCGCGGCGCTTCATGGAGCGGCCCCGGCCTGGCCGCCGGGGGCAGCGCGATCCCGCGGGGCCCTGTGAGCCCCCAGCGCCACGGCACCATGGTACGCAAGGCCCTGCCTGTCCCCCCGCTTATCCGCCCACCTGTCCGCCCTGCCCTCCCAAGCGCACGGCCCACTGACTCGGGGTGGAAGGGTTGGAAGGAATCTCCCTCGCCAGGTCTCCCGACCCCCTTCTGAGTCCCCGTGGGCCCGAATGCGGCGCTCTGGCGCGGCGCTCGGCGGGGAGGGGGTTAAATTCCTGGGGTGGGGGCCGTGGGCCGGAGAGGCTGAGGTCCGGCAGGATGCCGGTGGAGGGGTGCGCGCCCCTGGGCTTTGACTGCGGCGCCCTCGGACTGGGTGACGGGGGAAGGGGGAGGTCGGATTCCCGCCTGGGCCTTGGGCCACGTGGGCGCTGGAGCCGCCCTGCCTCGGGATTCGGGGCGCCTGGGCCAAGCGGGGTGTTGGTGGCCCGCCCGCAGCTCCAGTCCAAACTCCTGTGTGACCTTGGGCTGGTCCCCCACCCTCTCTGGGCCTGTTTCCCAGGAAGACGCGGGGCATAAGCGCAGAGGAGCCTGGACTAGACACCCCCGGCCCCAAGAGGAGGAGCCTGGAAGTTAGGAGCCTGTGCCCCTTGCTCAGACTGGGCCCACCCACTGCTGCCTGGTGATGGAAGGGTTGTCCTGGGGTGGGGGGAGGTGCAGACAGGGCCCTCCAGGGAGGCAGCTTCTTGGCCATGAGGCAGGGCACCCCTCAGGTGTAGAAGCTCTGACCTGGGTGAAGGCCTGGGCAGGTGTCCCTGGCACCTGGCTTCCCCCAGCCTGTGTTGGGGGCTGGGTTGTCAGGGCATGAAGTCCCCTGGCAACAGGAGTACCTGACCACTCCCCTGGTCCTGCATCTCAGCCAGGCTGGCCTGGCCTTCAGGGTGGGGTATGTGGCTACAGCTGGCACAGCCCCATGGGGAGGGGCCGCTGCAGCTCCAGGGAACTGGCACATCTGGCTGGGGAGGCGGGCACAGCTGGTGGGCCCTGTGTGGAAGGTGCCAGGCTAGGGGGCAGCTGTGCCCTGCAGAAGGGCTGCCCGTTACGAACTCGGCAGCATCTGTGCGCCTTCTCAAAGAAGTGCAGTCACAGTGTCTGGTCCTGAGGTTCTCGGCCCCTCAGGAGATAAGGGTGGTGCTGGCTGAGCGGGGCTACTGCCCTGGGAATGGAGTCTTCGGGGCAGCTCCACCCCACAGGCTCACCACTCCCCTGCTGAGGCCAGAGGGCCCTGGCCAGGCCTCGCCCAGGCCCTGTTGGGCGCTGGAGGGCATTCTGCGAAGAGGAGCAAGGTGGACCGGGCCGGTGGCCTGGCTTTGACAATCCCTCACCCAAAAGACTTCCTCTGCCACTGTCGGGCCACTGGAGCCCCTAAGGGAACCCATGTTCCTATTCAAGTTGCACCCTGACCCCTCAGTGAACTGCAGGTAGCAGGGGCTCCGGGAAGGAGGTTGAGGGGGAGAGTCTGAGGCGGCACAGCTGGTCCTCTGGGTAAGAGGAACCCCAGAACCTCTTCCTGCTTTTTAAGGCATGAAAGTTCAAGAACTCTGTCTACATGGAATAGTGTCCAGCCCAGCAGGGAAGGGTGCAAAGGGCACCCTTCAGAAGCTGCGAGGCCAGGGGCCTGCTCACTTTGGGACTCTCCTGTCCTGAGCCTCAGTTTCCCCATTGGGTGCCATAGGGGTTGATCCCAGAAGGTGAATGAGACTGAGTCAGGGAAGGGAAATGGCTTGACACCATATCCCGGTTAGGTCGGCCAGGCCAGGCCCGGCCAGCAGCCCCAGGATAGGGGCAGATGGATGGTTTCTTGTCTCGGGGGCAGGAGGTGTGGTGGGAGAACTTGAGGAAGACAGTGCCCACAGCCCAGGGCTTGAGTGGGGTCTGAGGGAGTGTGAGGTGGCTGCCACCTGGGCTGCTGTTGCCCCTGGCAGCTCCTTGAGGCCCATTCTGAGGCTCAGGGCAGATTCTCATGCAAGTGACTCCAAAGGGGAGAATATTCACACCTCCCTGCCCAAGCTGGGCCCACTTACTGCTACCCCAGCAGTAGGACTGGCATGGAGGGTAACAGGGGCGGTGGATGGATGGGACCCAGGTTCCATCCCAGGGCCTCCAGGAAGTTATCTGGAGAAAGGGAGAGGATGGCTTTGTGGCCATGGAGCAAGGTCTTCGAATATAAGATGCTCTGACCCAGCTGGACAGGGTCCGAGGAGGGCCAGAGCCTGGCACCTGCGGGGATGGTCCAGCCAGGCAGGTAGTTGGCAGGTATTAGAGCATCTGCTGTGTGCCAGGCCCATGCAAGGGTCTGGCAGCCTGCCTGTCTGTGCTGCCCTCCTTTTGGGGAGGCCACTGTGGGGGAGCCAGGAAAGGTTAAGATGGTCCCTATTGTCGCAATTCACAGGGGCTAGAAAATCTGACCCATCAGACTCGCAGAAGAAGCTGCAGAGGTCCTAGACGGTGTGGCTTTGCAAGGTGGGGCCATTTCAGGGCCGCTGGGACAGGCCTTGGGGCCGACATGGGCAGCGCGTCCTGCAGAAACCCTCTGCAGGGGGAGTTGCTGGAGGCCACAGCTGGCCCACGCCCTGGCAAGTAATGAGGGGCTGGCAGGACCAAGAGGGCACAGGTCACAGGCCCGGGGCAGGGATGGCTTCACAGAAGCCCCGGCGAGGCCCGCTGGCGGTGCGGTGAGGGGCTCCCTTAGATGCCATTCCCAGGGGGCAGCAGCCAGAGGTCGGGCAGTGAGCCTGGCTTCTGTTCTGGTGTCTGGGTCTGGTGGCTGTGGTTTCAGTTGTGTGAGTGAGTGTGCGGGAGAGGATTCATGGAGCTCAGTCAGGAAGTTCCCGTGTCCCTGCCGGGGCGACCACCTCACCCCCATCTGCCCACAGTGGACCTGGCCTTAGGGCTGAAAGTCCCACATCCTGGGAAGCCCCTTGTCTGCCGGCACACCTGGACAGTTGGTCAGCCTAGTCCTTTTCCCCCTCTTCCTCTTCCCTTCCCTGGATGACTTCCTGTTTTTCAGCGGAAGAGCTGGAGGCCTAGAAAAGTGAACTGATCTTTGGCCTCAAAGTCACGATCGCAGTGCGAGCTTTGAGGGGCAGCTGACTCCAGCTTGAATCCTGGTTCTTCCTCCTCCTCACTTGAGCGTTGGCTCCTTTTCTCTGCCTCCGGGCTGGTGGACCGGGGCCCTGCTGGCCTCGTCCTGACTTGTGCCCCCTGCTCTCTGCCCTGCAGTTGCTGGTTGAGAAGACAACCGACTCACCGGCGGCCGAGTTCTCGCTGGTGGAGGACGTGGCGCTGCACTTCGCCTGCTTGATGGGCCGTCTGAACGAGCAGCGCCTCTTCCAGCCTGACCTCTGCGACGTGGACCTGGTGCTGGTGCCCCAGCGTAGCGTCTTCCCGGCACACAAGGGTGTGCTGGCCGCCTACAGCCAGTTCTTCCACTCACTCTTCACCCAGAACAAGCAGCTGCAGCGGGTGGAACTGTCCCTGGAAGCGCTGGCACCCGGCGGCCTGCAGCAGATCCTCAACTTCATCTACACGTCCAAGCTGCTGGTCAACGCGGCCAACGTCCACGAGGTGCTCAGCGCTGCCTCGCTGTTGCAGATGGCTGACATCGCAGCGTCCTGCCAGGAGCTGCTGGACGCCCGCTCCCTGGGCCCCCCGGGCCCCAGTGCTGTGGCCCTGGCCCAGCCGGCCACCAGCTGCACCCCAGCCGCACCACCTTACTACTGTGACATCAAGCAGGAGGCCGACACCCCAGGCCTGCCCAAAATCTACGCCCGTGAGGGGCCTGACCCCTACTCCGTGCGCGTTGAGGACGGGGCAGGGACTGCAGGTGGCACAGTGCCTGCCACCCTTGGGCCAGCTCAGCCCTTCTTCAAGGAGGAGAAGGAGGGTGGTGGAGAGGAGGCTGGCAGGCCCCCAGCCAGCTTGTGCAAGCTGGAGGGTGGAGAGGAGTTGGAAGAAGAGCTCGGAGGTCCTGGCACCTACAGCCGCCAGGAGCAGTCCCAGATCATCGTGGAGGTGAACCTCAACAACCAGACACTGCACGTGTCCACGACACCCGAGGGCAAGGCAGGCGCTGCCGCAGGCCCGGCCACCATGGTGCTGGGCCGGGAGGATGGGTTGCAAAGACACTCAGAGGAGGAAGAGGAGGAGGAGGAGGAGGAGGAGGAGGAGGAGGAAGAGGGTGGTGGCAGTGGAGGGGAGGAGGAGGAAGAAGAGGAAGGTGGCAGTCAGGGAGAGGAGGAGGAGGAGGAGGAAGGGCACAGTGAACAGGAGGAAGAGGAGGAGGAGGAGGAGGAAGGACACAGTGATCAGGATCAAGAGAGCTCAGAGGAAGAGGAGGAAGAAGAGGAGGAGGGGGAGGCAGGGGCCAGGCAAGGGCCAGCGGGGCGCAGGGGCAGCCGGGCAGAGCCCCCTCCCCACAGTCGCATGGCCACACGGTCCAGGGACAATGCCCGGCGTCGGGCACCCCCTGAGCCTGAGGACGCCGGGCAGCGTGGTGGGAAGAGGCCAAAGCAGCCCCCTGGAGCGGCCTCTGCGCCCGCCCGAGGGCCACAGGCCCCTGACGGGTTGGGGGCCAAGGTGAAGCTGGAGGAGAAGCAGCACCATCCCTGCCAGAAGTGCCCTCGGGTCTTCAACAACCGCTGGTACCTGGAGAAACACATGAACGTGACCCACAGCCGCATGCAGATCTGCGACCAGTGTGGCAAGCGCTTCCTGCTGGAGAGCGAGCTGCTGTTGCACCGGCAGACAGATTGTGAGCGCAACATCCAGGTGGGCCCCGCAGCCTTCGTGGGGCGGACAGGGTGGGGCGGGGCAGAAGGCCGGCCCCACACGGCCAACCAGGCTGGGACCTGGACGCCAGGGCCCTGCCGCCTGCATTGCCCAAACAGCCTGGGGAGACCAGCCTTGGCACCCCCACCCCCGACAGCAGGCCCAGCCCAGGCCCAGGTTAAGTCAGGAGGGTGGGGCGCAGGTTGGCGCAAATGCCAAGGAGAGCTTCCTGGAGGAGATGGATAGGGCTGGGCTTTGACACGTGGAAAGATGTGCAGATGGGATTGGGACAAATGGTACCTATGGCCCGAAGTGCAAGGGAGCGTGGACTTGGGCTGGTAAGAGAGGCGCCTGAGTCCAGGAGACGGGGGGGACACACACACACACACACACACACACACGACACAGACAGCTGTGAGGAGGAACAAGCCAGCGGAGCCACTGCGTCTAGAGTCACAGCTCACTCGGTGCACGAAGCCCTGATGGAGGGAGGAGAGGAAGGGGGAGTCCCTGCCTTCAGCCTTTGGCGATGCCCACTGGCCTGGGCCCGGGGAAGGGGGACTGGATGAAAAATTTGGGGCCAGCAGGGCAGCTGGGCTGGCTGCCAGGCCGTGGGGCAGCCTGGCCCCTCCGGCTGTGGGCAGCACAGGTTCTCACCTCTGTGGCTGAGAGGTGGTGAGGGGAGGGCAGCAGGTGGGCGGGTGTTAATTGTCTGAACTAATTGCTAATTGCAACGCCTGCCCAAGGGGAAAGTGTTACCTGGGGTTACCTGGTCTCCTGCCCGCCCTCTGTACCTGTTCCCACTTGTCTGCCTGCTGGGCCCCTGTGACACTCCACCTGCCACACACCTGAGCTTCCCTTCTGAAGGGGAGAGATCCTTGCTCCCTTTCTGACCTGAGCAGTCTGACCAACCTGACCCCATTTCTGCTTAAGCCTTGGTCTTCTTTTTCGCTTTTTCTTTTTTTAAGATTTCACTTATTTATTTTTAGAGAGAGGGAAAGGGAGTGAGAAAGATAGAGAAACAGCAATTTGTGGTTACCCCTCACACACCCACAACCGGGACCCAGCCCATAACCCAAGCATGTGCCCCGACTGGGAATCAAATCAGTGACTGTTGGGTTCACAGGTCAGTGCTCAATCCACTGAGCCACACCAGCCAGGGCTTGAGCCCTGGTCTTGTCCCCAGGTGTCTGGGGGGGGGGGGGGGGTAGGTCCTGCAGGGATGGGCAGGACAAGGGCCCAGGGGAAGAGAAGGAGGGCAGTGGAGCCTTAAGGTTCCAACCTTAAGGGACATGGTACATCCTGCAATACCCTCCCAGCAACCCTTTCCACAGCCAGCCCCTTGAGACCTATGTCCCTGGTGACCTTGTGGTATCAGAGCATGGGTCCCAGCGGGGAGGCAGCAGAGATCATGTCTGGACCTGAGAGAGGCTTCTCCACAGTGGCCCTTCAGCCATCTGTGTTTCTCCACTCTATAGAGAGCTGCCTTGTAGCAGTGAGCACAGGGGAGGGGCCTCCTGTAGGAGGCCCTAGTGAAGTTCAAGGATGGAGGAGGGCCCAGGCTGCAGCCTGGGTGGTGGGTGGTTGCTCGTGGAGGCCCCACCCCCAACCCCCAGAACATCAGATCTGGCGGGCCCTTGGACTCCAGGGCTCTTGTCTTTCCAGCACAGTGCAGGTGAGGAAAATGAGGCCCCTGGAGGGGCCGAGACCAGCCCTTGTCACAGGGTCCTGACTCGGGACCCAGGCCCTAAAGCCCTCTCACCCTGCAGTGTGTGACGTGTGGCAAAGCTTTTAAGAAGCTGTGGTCCCTGCACGAGCACAACAAGATCGTGCATGGCTACGCGGAGAAGAAGTTCTCGTGCGAGATCTGCGAGAAGAAGTTCTACACCATGGCCCACGTGCGCAAGCACATGGTGGGTAAGTCAGGCCGTGTGGGTGGAGCCAGAGGACCGAGCTGGCAGCTGCTGGGTGCGTGGGGAAGACCTCACCTCCGAGGGCAGTGTGGAGGGGTGGCTGATGGTAGCGGCAGGTATGGCCAGGCTGGGCTCTGGGGACAGGGCTCCCATGTTGAGTTAGGTGGCTGCACACTGCACCAGGGCTTCTGGACAAGGTGTCAGGTGGGGAGCCAAATCCAGCCCTGTCTGTCCAAGGATAACTGTGCCTCTGTTTCTCTCTCACCTTCAAGCTCTTGAATGTAACCCTTCCCCCAGGGTCACACCTGGACATAATAAGGTGTGTTGGACACCCCTCTGCCTTGGGCATGGCTGCCCCTCCCCTCCAGGTGGGCCTGGCTGGGAGTCTGGTGTCCCTGCAGCCCACCCTTCCTTGCTTGCCCACGGACTTTGGCTCAAGGGAAAGGTGTCCAAGGTGGGCCTTACCCCCATTCTCCACAGTGCTCCAGTGTGGACTGCCTGGGAGCTGGGAGCCCAGGTCTAGCTCTTAGCCAGGGAGTTCTGGGTCACCTAGGACTGATGGTCCTTCCAGGGCTTGGGCTCAGCAGCCCTGAGCTCTGAGGGGGCCCCCTGCCTCCAGTTGCCCGCTGTGGGTTCTGCGGGGAGTGCAGCTAAGCTTTAGAGGTGCTGTCCCCTGTGCAGCCCAGCCACCGAGACAGCCCCTCCTCCAGCCTCCTTTTATAGCCCACCCTGGGCTGTGCAGGGAGCCAGTGGGAGCCAGGCCAGTCCCATTGGGATTCTTCCATCTTTCCCCAAAACTTCAGGGGGTGACGCAGCCTCAGCTATTTCTCTTGGCCAGGGGCTAAAGAACCATAAGGGTCTCCATGCTTGTCTGGCCAGACTTCAGGGTAGACAGAGCTAGCCCATGGGGAGGGGTGGGGGGCTGCCGCCCAGGGCCTGGGACGGAGGCAGTGAGGCAGGCCCCAGGGCTGGTGGCGCCCCCCAGAGCTGTGACCTGCCGTGGTACACACCCCGTAGCTCACACCAAGGACATGCCCTTCACCTGCGAGACCTGTGGCAAGTCCTTCAAACGCAGCATGTCTCTCAAGGTGCATTCGCTGCAGCACTCCGGGGAGAAGCCCTTCCGATGCGAGGTGAGTACCCTTCTTCCCCTGCTCCAAGGGGCCACCAGGGATGGGACTGAGGTCAGGGACAGCAGCTATTTAAAAGCCAGGGGGTGCCTGGGATGCAGGGTTCTGAGAAGGACCCTCCGTCTGATGTGTGTGGCCTTTGCCTCCTACCCCATCCTAACCGCGTCACCCACCAACCTGCCCTGCCGCCACCCGACTCCGCCATTCCAGCCCTAGCCCAGCTGCACGCATCCGGGGTGGGAAGTCTGCCTGGGCTGGAATGGAGGGGTGGGCTTTCTGCAGAGGGGGCGAGGGGAGCACGGCAGGCACACAGGTGGAGCTGCAGGTGGGGGCGGGGAGGCCTGGCAGCGGAGAAAGGAAAGGAAAGGAAAGCGTGAGGCCTGTCGCCACCCTGCAGCCTTTTCCCGTTCCCTGGGGGCCCTGCACCCCGGCCCTGTCCCCCCTGCCCCGGGAGCCAGGGCAAGCACCCCCTCCCTGAACGCTGCTCCCGCTCCGCCCTGCCCCGCCCCCTCAGAACTGCAACGAGCGCTTCCAGTACAAATACCAGCTGCGGTCGCACATGAGCATCCACATTGGCCACAAGCAGTTCATGTGCCAGTGGTGTGGCAAGGACTTCAACATGAAGCAGTACTTCGATGAGCACATGAAGACCCACACAGGTACGGCTGCCGGGGAGGGGCTCGGGCCAGGCCCCCCGTCCACCTTGGACCTCAGTCTACCCCGCTGAGGCTCTGGGGCCGTGATCCCCGCTTTGCGGGGTCGGTGAGGCTGGTACAGAGGGGCCCCGAGTGGGGGTCCCGGTGCCGGGCGCAGGGAGGCGACGGCGGCCGGGGTGTAGCGACGCCGCCGTGACGCCCCGCTGTCCGCCGCACCCGCAGGGGAGAAGCCGTACATCTGCGAGATCTGCGGTAAGAGCTTCACCAGCCGGCCCAACATGAAGCGGCACCGGCGCACGCACACGGGCGAGAAGCCTTACCCCTGCGACGTCTGCGGCCAGCGCTTCCGCTTCTCCAACATGCTCAAGGCGCACAAGGAGAAATGCTTCCGCGTCAGCCACCCGCTGCCCGGCGACGGCGCCCCCGCCGCGCCCGGCCCGCCCGCGCAGCCGCCGCCCCCGGCTCTGCCGCTGCTGCCCGGCCCGCCCCCGCCCCACCTGCCCGCCCCGCCGCCGCTCTTCCCCACGCCCGCCGGCAGCGGCGTGCGCCCGGGCCCCGACAACCAGCCCTGAGCCACCGATGGAGCCGGGAGCAGCCGCACGCCCACCCGGCCCCGCCCCGGCCCCGCCCGCAGAGGTGGCTGGACACGCTCGGCCTGCGGCCCCTGCCCGTAGCCGGGGTGCAGGCTGGCAGCGCCCCAGATCTGGTGGAGGACACCTCACTCGCAAGTGCCCCTTTCAGTGACTCCTTGAAGCCTTTCTTTTTGGGGGCGGGAAGTGAAGGGAAAAGGAGAGGAACTTTTGCAGTACCCCCTCCAGGTGAGGGGGGCGCTGGAGGCAGCAAGTGGGACCGGTCCCTGCGCCGAGGCCTGAGCCGGAGCGGCTGTCCAGGTGGAGCCTGGGCCAGCCTCGGGGCCAGGCCCGCCTCCCCTGAGCCCTCTCACTGGCCGCCTTGTCCTGGAGGGTTTGGGGAGCAGTTGCGGACTCAGTCTGCGGTCTGTGTACAGAGCAGGGCCTGGAGACTGAAGGCGCATGGGCGTGAGTGGGCTGGGCAGGCGTGGTGAGGCGTGAAGACTTCAGACCCAGCAGCTCTGCACCGTGTGAAGTGGGGCAAGCTGGGGCCGGACCCCAGGCATTTGCTTTCCCCACCCGTCACCCTGCCAGCAGGGATCCCCGACCTGCACCAGGGTCCCTGGGCCCCAGGATGCTGTGGGCAGATGGGCAGGCTCCCACAGCACCAGCTTCCAGGGACCACAGTCCAACGAGAGGACGGACCCCAGGGGAAGAGCCTAGGAGGAAGGCCGGCACGTATTTTGAGGTTTCAAGGTGGTATCAGCCAGGCAGGAGGCTGGGGCTTCTGTTCACAGAGCACCCCACCCCTCACCAGCTGCCCCACCCTGGAGGTGCAGCTGTCTCTGCTCCCGGAAGGCAGTGCCGGGCCTCATCCTCTCCTAGGCCCTGTCACGACCTGCACCTGTCTAGTGTCAGCATCCTTGTCCCCCCTAGGCCTCTGCATGGTGGTGGGATGCCTGCGGCATTGTCGGTGAAAGGACCTGCCTGCATGTCCAGGCTCCAGGGGCAGGGCAGGGACCTGGGGGAGCCTCTCCCTGTGCCCAATGCTTGCCCCCATGAGGCTGGCACTAATAGGTCACCCTTTTTTGTTGTTGTCATTTAACATCTTTACTCCTGCCTTTAAAATGGGGAGGAAGGTTCCATAAGCTACATGTTTCCTAGTTAAGCTCTTTCCTATTGTGTTTATATGGTTTTGTTTGTTACACTCTTTGCACCTTAAACCCCCACGACTACCCCACCACCACCTCCCCAGCACGGCTGGAGTGGGAAAGGCCTGAGCCCACAGGGGGCCGTGGGGGGCTGGGCCCTATCAGCCTACGGGCTGAGGGCCTCAGAACCCCTCCAACCTCCTTGTGAGGCCCATGGCACTGGGGCAGGGAACTGGGCACATTTTAATCATCAATAAACGAAGCACTTTATTCTGTACAGATGTGGGCAGGCCCCAGGAGCCCGAGTGATTTAAGGGTCTAGAGTCCCAGCCGCACCACCTGCCGCGCTCTGGGCACGGAGGGGGCAGTGCCCTGGCCTGGTTGACCAGTACAGGCCAGAGCCTGCAGACACACTGGGGATTCAAAGTGGGCCCTCCTGGAGCGAGGAAGGCGTCCTGTCTGGCTCCCGGCTCTGTGGGCCCCTGCTTTGCTGAAGCTCTTTCCCTCTCTTGTACCCATTATCTCTGGGCTTCCATGATGTCCTCAGGGTCCCCCCTCCCCAACCCCCAACTCTTGGTATTTCTAACCTCTGGTCCCAGTGCCTGGCAGCTCTGCAGAGCTGGCTCACATCCTGCCCCCCAAAAGTTGACCTTCCCCAGTGGGCTCTAGGCCAGGACCCCCATGGGCTCCCAAATCCTTGTCACTGACACCAGGGTCTACCATAGGGGCTGGTGGCCTTGTCACCTGCTAGCCCCACTGTAGCCTTAGCAAGCCTGGGGGCCCTGGCCAGGCCAGATTTTGACAAGCAGAGGTCAGAGATGGGTGTGGGGGAGCTGATAGTGAAACCCTGTCCCGAGACTGGACTTTCCTGTCCTATATCTTCCCTCTGAGGGCAGGAGAGGGGTCAGACAGCAGGCTGGGCTCTGGTCAAAACGGTCTTGTAGCTGTGCAGGTAGGCACAGCCATGCCCCCTCCGGGGAGGCCCCCTCTCAGTGGGGACAGGAGCCCCATGTCCCTGGTGCTACATGCTCCACGCTTGGGCCAATGTGGGAGGGATCTCCTTTCCAGCCAGACCAGGAGGGTCTGAAGCAATAATGGAACCTCAGCGGTGCCAATATGGACGGGGTTCTTGTTTTACCAGCTTTTCCATTTCCTTTTTATTTGAAAAACAAATTAATGAGCACCTGGGTATTGGACCGAGGGGACTGGGGCTTCATACCCACCCCCCAGGGCTGGCAGTCGTGGTGGGGAGGTGGCTTAGGACCATCACCTCCCGCTGCAGTTGGGCTGTGAGGAGGTTCCTCTGTCCAGCTGGACTTCTCAGCCCACTTGGCCAGACTTCAGGGCTGGAACCTACCCCAGCCCCTCTGGGGCTCCCTGGTCTTGGGCCGGGGTGATATGTGGCCAGACAGATGAGAGGGTCTGACTGAAGCCCCAGGGTCACAGTTCTGGGAGAGCCTGAACCTCCAATGCTGGCATGTGCTGTCGTGGTGCCCCTCACAGCAGTGGCAGCATGGCTATGCCCAGGCCCATGGTCCCCTGATGTCTGGTCGTATGTGGCCACCCCACAGCCACAGAGCGTGTGGGGGACAGCAGTGAGAAGAGTGAGGGGAATAAAGTCAGTACAACTGTTCCTTGACCCAGCCTCTTCTTTTTTTCTTGAAAAAAAGTTTTTTAACCTCACCCAAGGATATATTTATTGATTTGAGAGAGAGAGGAAGGGAGGAAGAAACATCGCTCAGTTGCCTTCCATACGTGCCCCTACTGGGGATCAAACCCACAGCCTAGGTATGCGTCCTGACTGGGAATTGAACCCGCAAACTTTTCAATTTACAGGATGATGCTCCAACCAACTGAGCCACCCAGCCAGGGCTACCTGGCTAATGCTTAGAAAGACTTGGACCAGAGCAAGGAACCCAACAGCTCAGCTGCAGACTTCACGGACATCATGCCCCAGACCCCATCTCCCTCCTGTAATGATGGGTTGGACTTTGGGGGACACCCAGAGTCAAGATCAGAGGCATATCCCCAAACTGATGCTGGGGCTCAGGCGCGGTGCGGAATGGGCTTGCAAGAGGAGAGGTCCTGGGGCTAGTGTGGCTGAGGCCCCAGGGGCAGCACCTCAGGAGGCCAGGGCCCCCGCAGGTGTGGCTTTCCGGAGCCCCTCCCACTCATGCTCCACGTGGGGTAGCAGTGGGGTGCTGTGCGGGCCAGTGTGGACTTAGCCCTCCCTTCCCGGTGAGTCTGAAGGGGCCAGGTTTCAGAGATGCTGTCACGGCTGCCTGGGAGGACAAAAGCTCATAGGGAAGACAGGCCAGGGCCTCTGGGGAGGGAGCACGTGGCTTCCCCTGGGACTCCCAGAGCACTGGCTCCGTACCAGGCCAGGCTCTAGGCCCCGGGCTTATGTGGTGAATGCCACCCCTATGTTTGCGTCACTTAGTTTGGGTCCAGGGGAGGGGATCTGATTGGGAGGGAGGACAGAAGGCTGGTGGGTGGATTCATGAACCAGCCACAGGAGCGCCCATTCCTAGGGTTCGGACGGTACCTTTTCCCACGGTTCCACTTCCTTCACAGAAAGGAACAGCGGCTCACTCTGGTCTCCCTAGAAAAAGGCTCCCCGACAGACCCGAGGGCCTGGCTGCACCTCCCCCTCCCCACCCCGCCAGGTCCCTTGGGGGGAGGGGTCTGCTTCTCTCTGTTTCTGCTCTCTTCCCTCTGCTACCCGTCTATTTGCATGTCCTGTCTCCACATCTTCACATCTTCAGCTCCACCTCACCTCCCCCATCGTCAGAGTGCCGTTGACCCTTGAACAACGGGGGGATGAGGGACACCAAACGCAAAGCAGTCGAAGATCCGCGTGGAACTTTTGATTCTCCCAACACTTACCTACTAATAAACAGCCTACTGTTGACTGGAAGCCTTATTGCGAATCATCAATCAATACATATTTTGTATCTTCCATGTATTATATTCTGTATTGTTACAATAAAATGCGCTAGAAAAAGGAAAAGTTATTAAGAAAATCAGAAAAGACATTTATAGAACTGTATGTATTTACTAACAAAAATTCATGTGTAAGTGGGCCCATGCAGTTCAAACTTTCGTTGTTCAAGGATCAACTGTATTTCCTCCTCCACCCACCTGGGGAATCTGGGGCAGGTGCCATGTGAGTCTGGGAAGGCAAGGCCGCTGGGTGGCTGAGGGTCAGGAATGGTGGGCGCCATGGTGGGCATCTCTGGAGCCCTGTCTCTACTCAGCTTTGTCCTTTTGGAACAAGGAGCCCACTAACACCCTGGCCTGATGGAGAAGGCTGGGTTTCTTCTGCCTAAGGCACAGGAGTGGGCAGTGAGATGGGAAGTGACCCCTGGCTTACCAATGCGTTTTGACTTACCCCCTGGTTAGGTGGCTTTTTAGTCATGGCTAGTAAGTCAGTCAGGTTGGCTGCACATCGTCAGCGGCATTAAGCACATTCACATTGTGGTGCAGCCATCACCTCCACCCATCCATACACCTGTTACATCTCGCAAAACGGAAACTGGCCCCATTCACAGTTACTCCCCATTCCCCTGGCCCACTCCAGCCCCTGACAACCAACACCCTACTTTCGGTATCTGTGATTTGACTACTCTAGATACCTCATGTAAAGAGAATCACACATTACTGGTCCTTTTGTAACAGGCTTTTCCACTTTCCATAATGTCCTCAAGGTTCACCCATGTTATGGCACGTGTCAGAATGTCTTTCCTTTTTCGAAGCTGAATAATATTCCATCGTATATGCATGCACACTACATTTTATTTACCCACTCATCTCTCTATTGCCTATTGACATTTGAGTGACTTCCACCTTTCAGCTGTTGTGAATAATACCGCAACAAGCACAGGTGTAAAAATATCTCTTTGAGAGCCTGCTTTCATGATCTTTGGGTATAAAAACAGAAGTGGACTACTGGTAATTGTATTTTTAGTTCTATGACAAACTGTCATACTGTTTTTTATAGTGGCTCTACCATTTTTATATTCCCACCTACAGTGCACCAGGCTTTCCATTTTTGCACATCTTTTGCCAACACCTGTTATTTCGTTATTTTTTGTAGTAGCCATTCTAATGGGTGTGTGGGGTGTTATCTTGTGGTTTGGGCTTACATTTTCCTAGTGATTAATTCGTAACATTGAACATATTTTCATGTGTTCCTTGGCCATTTGTTTATCTTCTTTGGAAAAAATACATATTTTTTAAATTTTATTGATTTTTTAAGGGAAAGGCAGGGAGGGAGGCAGAAAGGGAGAGAAGCATCAATGTGTGGTTGCCTTTCACCTTCCTCCAGCTACAGGCCTGGCTGGAGACCTGGCTTACTACCCGGTTATGTGCCCTGGCTGGGAATCGAACCAACAACCTTTGGGTTCGCAGGCCAGTGCCTTATCCACTATATCACCAGCCAGGGCTTGGAAAAAATATTTATTCAACTCCTTTGCCCATTTTTAAAATCAGGTTGTTTTTGTTGAGTTTTAGGAGTTCTTTATATATGTTGGACATGAACTCTTTGTCAGATATATAATTTGCAAATACTTTACTATTCCATGGGTTGCTTTTTCTATCAACTATGTCCTTTGAAGTACAAAAGTTTTACGTTTAGATGTGGTCCAAACTGGTTTTTGTTGTTCCCTGTGTGTTGGTGTGATATCCAAGAAATTATCAGATTCAATTTTACAAAGCTGTCTTTCTCTGTTTTATAGTTTTAGCTCCTGAATTTTGAGTTAATTTTTGTATATGATGTAAGACAACTTCATTCTTTTGCCTAAAGCTATCTTGTTTTCCAAACACCATTTACTAAAGAGAATGTCCTTTCCTCTGTGAATGGTTTTGGTATCCTTGTTAAAAGTTGTTTGACAATATATGTGAGAGTTTATTTCTGGGCATTCTATTCTATTCCAGTGGTCTATGTATCTGTCTTATGCCAGTACCACACTATTTTGATTTCTGTAGGTTTGTAGTAAGTTTTGAAGTCAGGAAGTGTGAGATCTCCAACTTTGTTCTTCTTTTTCAGGATTGCTTTAGATGCTCTACATTTTAAGTCCATGATCCACTTTTGAGTTAATTTTTGTATAAAGTGTGAGATTTAGGTCGAGGCTGGGATTTTGTTTGTTTGGTTTGTTTGTCTGTTTGTTTTGCGTGGAGATGTCTAATTGCTCCTGTACCATTTGTTGAAAAGCCTATCCTTCTTCCATTGACTTGCTTTTGATCTTTGTCAAAAGTCACTTGAGCATATTTAGATCTATTTCTGGGTCCTCCATTATGTTCTGTTGATCTATATATCTGTCCCTTTACTAACACCACACAATCCTGATTACTGTCACTACATAGGAAGACTTCAGATCAGGTAGGTTGATTCCTCCCACTTTATTCCTCTTTGCTAAGAGTATTGTAACAATTCTAGGGCCTTTGCCTTTCCATATGGATTTTATAGTAAGCTTGACTATGTCTATTAACTTTTCTTGGACTTTGATATTATATTGAATTAAACCTATAGTTCAAGTTGGGGAGAATGGACATCTTTACTGTGCTGAATCTTCCAGTCCTCAAACACAGTACATGTCTCTATTTATTTAGGTCTCCTATGATTCCTTTCATCAGGACTTTGTAATTTTCAGTATACAGATCCTGTATGTGCTTTTGTTAAGTGTATTCTTAAATACTACACTTTCTTTGAAGTGAACATAAAGGCTAATACATTTTATAGTTTAGTTTCTACCTGTTCATTATCAGCGGATAGAAATGCCATTGATTTTGGTGTGTTGATCTTACATCCTTCAACCTTGCTGAACTCATTGATTAGTTCCTGAAAGTTGTTTGTTTGTTTTGTTTTGTAGAGTCCCTGGGATTATTTCCCTTCCATTCCTAAAAGATAGCTTCATCAGATATAGAATTCACCATGTTTGGTTCTTTCAGCTCTTAAAAAAATGTTGGCCTGGCTGGTAGTACAATGGATAAGGCGCCGGCCTGTGAACCCAAAGGTCACTGGTTCGATTCCCCAGCCAGGGCACATAACCAGGCTGCAAGCCAGATCTCCAGTCAGGTCTGTGGCTGGTGGCAGGTGAAAGGCAACCATACATTGATGTTTCTCTCCCTCTCTGCCTCTCTCCCTTCTTCTTTTTCTGGGAATAATAAAATCTTAAAAAAAAAAAAAATGTTGGGCCTCCCTGGTCTCTGGTAAGAAAGCCACAATCATTTAAATTGGTGTTCCCCAATTTAATTATGTCTTGGCATGGATCCCATTTGGAGTTTGCTCAGCTCTTTGAAGTCACAGATTTGTGACGTTCACCAAAGATTGGAAGTTTTCAGCCATTGTCACTTCAGTTAGGCTTTCAGTCCTGGTCTCACCTCCCCTTCTGGGGTCATTTGATGCCAACAATGGATCCTTTGTTTTTGTCTCGTGACCTGAGATGCCATTAACCTTTTTTTCACTCTACACTCTCTCTGTTCTTCAGTTGGGTATGTTCTATGAACATGTCCTCATGGGCACTGACCTTATCCTCTGTCATCTTCCCTCTCCTGTGGAGGCCAAGTTTATATTGCTGTTATTCCATTAGTTGGTTCCCGAATTTCTACTTACTGCTTCTGGATAACTCCCATGTCTTTGCTGAGATCGATTTATACAAACTTGTTCCAAGAGAACGTGTGATTTATCGTGGAAGCACTGTTACAATGGTTGCTTTAGAACCTTGGCAGGTCATTCCAACACCTGACTCATCGCAGTGCTGCCATCAGCTGATTTTTTTCCACATTCCAGTTGTGATTTTTCTGGTTATGATTACAATCGGTAATTCTTTATTTTATAAAAATAAATCATTATTGCCCTGGACACCGTGGCTATATTAATTAGAAACAAGCAGTTGCCCTGCTTAAGTTTAGCATGGAGGCCTAAGGCTGACTTTTGTGGGCTGAGGTTCCAATGACAGTTCAATTAGTCACTTGTTTCTGTTTCTGCTGTCTAAGAGAGCAGAAGGGGTTCCCCAGGCCAGGCTCCCAGTGTCACAAGTCCCTCAAGGTGACTTGCAGGTGATGGATATGTCTTCTACCTTAACTGCAGTGGTGATTTCACAGGTGTATAAATGTATGTCGTTATCAGATCGTACACTTTCCATAGGTGCCGATTATCAGCTATCACTGATGCCTCAACAAAACTGTTTAACAATGGCATGAGACTGAGCCTTCTTTGCTGACCACCTAAATTTCCATTTCTAATACCTACCTCGTGATTCTGGCGTGAATATTAACTGAGTAAAAATGAAAGGGACAGTGACGTTTTCCTTTGGTTCAATGAACTATGGTGGAGTCACAAGGTCTCCCTCTCTCTCCTACTGCCACACCCAGCCCTTGGGCCTCTCCCTGGGCCACGCATGGAGTGGGTGCTACAGAGGCGACATAGGACCGGCCGTGACATAATAATTGTTGAAACAGGGTAACAGGCACATGGAGGTCAGTATATACTAGTCTCTCTACTGCTGTGTGTGTTCGCATTTTCCATAACTAGAATGAAAACCTACACAGCAGCTCCCCATTTCACTGAGGGGGAAACTACACATGGTCCGGTCTGGTGCCCTGACCCTTTCCTGTCTGTGCTCACTCACCTCCTTCCCACCTGCTCATTCACTGCGCCCGCCCCACAGCCCCCTGCTTATTCTGGATGCAGCCAGGCACTTTCCTGCCGCAGGACACTTGCTCGAACTGCTTCCCTGGAGCACTGTTTCCCATGGCTCAAATGTAGTCAGCTTAGTGAGTCTCTCCTGCCTACTCCATTTCAAACTGTTACCACCTCCCCTGGCACTCCCCACACCCCATTTCCTGCTGTTTGTCACCATAGTAGTTATCACCATCTGGAGTACTGCTTAACAGTTTATTTGTGCCCCCCCCCCCCCCCGTAAGCTCCGTGAAGACAGGAATTCTTGCCTGGTGTGTTCACTGCTAAATCCACAGCATGTTCTCTGTGAATGGATGAGCCACATACATATATTCTAGTAGAAGGCCTGCTAAGGAGTGAACTCTATGGGATTCATCATCACCTAAAAATACATCGCGGAGTCACTTGGTAAATATAAGTTCGTTTGTCCCATCAGTACCTTCTGTCTGGGTCTTAGAAAAAGGAGATGATGATTAATGGGCCTTGTGTTGTGTTGTTGCTGTTGTTGTTCATCGGTGGGAAGCAGTGCATCCTTGGAAGTGGGCAGATCTGCTTTGAATCCTGGCCGGGCCACTTGTCAGCTGTGTGACTTGGCCAAGTTGCTGAGCCTCTCAGAGGCTGGTGCCACTGATGGGACCTCCTGGACGTGCCCTGCGCTCCAGGGCTGGGTTGGAAGCCCACCACTTGTCCTCCTTGTCCTTTCTGCAAGATGGACAGGACCACCTTCAGGACCTTCCCCCACGTTCTTGCCCTCAGGAACCTGCTGGTGGGGTGGGCAAGCAACAGTCAGAAGCACTCAGGAGGGACAGACAGTGATATCACAGAGACCACAGAGGGGAGGGGACTCCGTCCTGGCCCAGCCCAAGGTCCCCTCTCCAATCCCTCCACCCCACCAGCCTGAGATTATAAACAAGTGACTCAGAGGAATGATGGGAGATTGCCCCCTTATAGGTCACACCAGTGTCCTGGGGGCTAAATTTAACCCACAGCTGCAGCCTCCGGCACTTTGGGAACAAGTTAATCTTGGTGGTGGAGGCTGATGTGTGTGTGAAGGGGGGTTGGTCAGGAGTCCAGAGCAGTGTGGGCACAGGGACTGGCTGTTCCGGGTCTCTACCCTGATCCCTGGGACTGTAGACAGGAAGCAGGGGGCCCAAGGCCAGGCAGAGTCCTGGAATATTCAACTCTTCCAGTGCCACTTTTCGAACACTAAAATCCAGAATGTCACTCCTCCAGAATGTTAAAACCCCGGGAGTTTAAGCACCTACAAGGCGAATTCCAAGAAATTAATCTTCCAGCATGTCAGACACGGAACACTGTTAACACCTGGTGACTGTGTCCTCCTGGGCATACAGAACATCAGAGCTTCTGAAGCTCAGCAGAACAAGCTGAGGCCCTCAGAGTCCACCTCCTCCGCCTCCTTGTTGGTAGGAAGGGAAACTGAGGTTCAACAGACAGATCTGACCTGCCCCAGGCTCCACAGGGAAGTGGCGCCTAGTTTACCTAGTTTCTTGCACAATTGAAGGTGGGGGTCAGCGCTGGGGGAGAAATTGAAAAAGACCTTCCCATTTTAAAGGTAAGACAATAAGGTCCCCAATGAGTGAATGCCAGGCACAAAACCCAAGCACACAAAACCCATCCAGAGGTGGCTGGAGTGAGCTGTGCTCCAGGGAGGAAATAGAGGCACCTGGATGGAAAGACCCAGAAGGCATGAAGTCTGGGAGACAAGGAAGTGGGACTCAGTGGCTTGCCCCTCCCTGGTGTTAGGGGCAGAGGCTGGGTCATCCTCTCCCCCATGGGGCGTTGCCCAACCAAGGAATGCGGTCAAAGCCATTTGGAAATGAGGCTCCATTTAGAAATGAGGCAGTCAGGCCCTCCTCTTTCCAGGAGGGCCCAGAAACTCCACTCACGTCCCATGAGTCCTTGGGGCTGAGTCAAGGCTGCTCTGGGAGGGGGCCTCTGCCCAGTTGTCCCCTCTGCGTCATGTGCAGGAGGCCAGGCGGCTCGCCTTACAGGGCCAGGTCTGCCTCTCTCTATATATATAGCCCCAGGAAGACAGCTGCGGAGACTGAACTCGACCCAGCAGGAAAGCAGGAGTACAGACAGGAGGCCCCTGGCACCCTGGTCCCTGTCCCCGAGGCCTCCCAACATGGCGCTGGGCTTGGAGCAGGCGGAGGAGCAGCGTTTGTACCAGCAGACGCTCCTGCAGGACGGGCTCAAGGACATGCTGGACCACGGCAAGTTCCTCGACTGCGTGGTGCGCGTGGGTGAGCGCGAGTTCCCGTGCCACCGCCTGGTGCTGGCCGCCTGCAGCCCCTACTTCCGGGCGCGCTTCCTGGCGGAGCCCGAGAGCGCGGGCGAGCTGCGCCTGGAGGAGGTGTCCGCCGACGTGGTGGCCCAGGTGTTGCACTACCTCTACACCTCGGAGATCTCGCTGGACGAGGCGAGCGTGCAGGATTTGTTCGCCGCGGCGCACCGCTTCCAGATCCCGTCCATCTTCACCATCTGCGTGTCCTTCCTGCAGAAGCGCCTGTGCCTCTCCAACTGCCTGGCGGTCTTCCGCCTCGGGCTCCTGCTGGACTGCGCGCGCCTGGCCGTGGCCGCCCGCGACTTCATCTGCGCGCGCTTCCCGCTCGTGTCGCGCGACGACGACTTCCTCGGGCTCTCGGCCGACGAGCTCATCGCCATCATCTCCAGCGACGGCCTCAACGTGGAGAAGGAGGAGGCTGTGTTTGAAGCGGTGATGCGCTGGGCGGCCAGCGGCGCCGCCGAGGCCAAGGCCGAGCGCCAGCGCGCTCTGCCCACGGTCTTCGAGAGCGTGCGCTTCCGCCTGCTGCCGCGCGCCTTCCTGGAGAGCCGCGTGGAGCGCCACCCTCTGGTGCGGGCCGAGCCCGAGTTGCTGCGAAAGGTGCAGATGGTGAAGGACGCCCACGAGGGCCGCATCACCGTGCTGCGCAAGAAGAAGAAGGAGAAGGGGAAGGGGCCAGCTGGGGCCAAGGCGGCGGACAAGGGCGCGGGCGAAGCCAAGGCAGAGGAGGACGAGGAGGAGGACGAGCGTGTCCTACCTGGCATCCTCAACGACACTCTGCGCTTCGGCATGTTCCTGCAGGACCTCATCTTCATGATCAGTGAGGAGGGCGCCGTGGCCTATGATCCGGCAGCCAATGAGTGTTACTGTGCCTCTCTCTCCACCCAGGTCCCCAAGAACCACGTCAGCCTGGTGACTAAGGAGAACCAGGTCTTCGTGGCTGGGGGCCTCTTCTACAATGAGGACAACAAAGAGAACCCCATGAGTGCTTACTTTTTGCAGGTGCCTGGCCAGACCTGGGAGGGGTGGCCAACGCTGGGTCCTGGGCATTGGGGTCAGCCTTGAGGCCCCGGAGAGACCTGTGTCTACTTGCTGGTCAATGTCATTGGTCTAGGCTGAGAGGTGGACCAGGGAGGTTCGCTGGCAGCCACTTGCCTGAAAGCTGAAGACAGTTACAGGCAGTGGACAATGAGCGACACAACTCTAGTGTTTCAGTGTCAGGGGGTCGTTAGCCACAGGATGATTTGATGTGTTGGGGGCTCCCTCCAGCCCTGCACAGAGGGTGGGGTCAGGCACCGTGAGAAGGAGGAGCAGGGTCATCGAGGGGATTCTCTGGGCAGGGTCTTTGCATGAGGCCAGGACTGGCGTATGGAAGCGAAAGTCCCAGATAAAAGTATCAGCCTGCCTAGTCCTCCCATTATGCAGGTGAGGAAACTTAGGCCCAGGAAGGCCCAGCAGAGTGGGGTGGTCAGTCCCCGTGGTAGTGTGGCTGTGGGGTCTGAGAGGGCAGAAACAGCTTCTGGTGACTGGCCATGCAGGTGTGAGCCAGCTGGGTGGCATTCGGAGACCTGGAGGGGAGGGCGGTGGGAATGAGTGGTACGCTCAGTGAGGCCACGGGTGAGAGGGGCGCAGTGTGGTTGCTGCCAGGGTTAAGCTGGGAGGGCAGCTCCACCAGGTAGCAGCCAGGGCACAGGTGGGCACAGTTTATGCTCCCTGGGCCTCCGTGTATAAACGGGGTATGGTTCTGCTTGATAAGGTTGTTTGAAGGTTAAATGGTGGGTATAAAGGGTTCATCAGCACAGGGCTCAGCCCTCAGAAAACTCTTCAAAAACATGAGCCACTAGTATTGTCATTATAAGACTGTCCAGGTGGACAGGGCGACAGACTTGCACTGTCAGTTTCAAGGGGTGAGTGGCCTGGCTGGCTGCATTTGGGTTTCCTATGCCGTGGGATGAGGTGGAAAGCAGGGGCCAGGGAGATGCGCTGGGGAAGGGACAAGGCCACCGCTGAGGTCCCTCTCAGAGGCCCTGGCAGTGACTATAATGGTGATCTCTGCGCATCTGCCGGCTCAGAAGTGGGGCCGGGTGGGGGTGGCGGGGCTCTGCTGTTCTCAACCTGATAGGAGGAGAGGCACTGTCCCCAGGAGCCACCTCCGGGCTGCGCTGGCTCTCCCTGGAGGCCCGGACTCCTCTGTGACCGCGGTGGCCGGCTGGGGCTGGGGCTGGGCTGGGGCTGCGGGCGTGGGGGCGGTCGCTGACTGCTCCCTCGCCCACAGTTTGACCACCTGGACTCAGACTGGCTGGGGATGCCGCCGCTGCCCTCACCGCGCTGCCTCTTCGGCCTGGGGGAGGCCCTCAACTCCATCTACGTGGTGGGCGGCCGGGAGCTGCAGGATGGCGAGCGCTGCCTGGACTCGGTCCTGTGCTACGACAGACTGTGAGCGTGGGCGGGGGCGGGGCCACCCCGCATTGGGTTGGGGGCGGGACCCGTCTGGGACCAAGACAGGCAGGGACCGGGTGGGGAGGGGCGAGGCGGGCAGTTGGCAGGTGGGAAGCCGGGGCGAGGAAACCAGCGGTCCGGGGCGGTCCGGTAACCTCCCTGGTGCACCCCGAATACAGAATACGTGTTGGGTGGTCGGCGCAGGCAGAGACGGGCACTGAAGTGTGTGTCCTCTTTCTCCCCTCCAGGTCGTTCAAATGGGGTGAATCGGACCCGCTGCCCTACGCGGTGTACGGCCACGCGGTGCTGTCCCACATGGACCTTGTTTACGTCATTGGAGGCAAAGGCAGCAACAGGTGAGGCTCAGGCCCCACAGTGCGGCAGCGGGCGTCAGGGCTGCGGTGAGACTGCGCAACATGGCCCAGAGGCTGTGGGCGTCTGTCCTGGCTGCCGAGGGGGCTGAGCAGCAGCCTCAGGGACAGCGCCAAGGGAGGGGACACGCTGCTCCGGCTTCCCCTCTCACTGACTACCCGCCACCCCACAGGAAGTGCATGAATAAGATATGCGTCTATGACCCTAAGAAGTTCGAGTGGAAGGAGCTGGCACCCATGCAGACTGCTCGGTCACTCTTCGGGGCCACCGTCCATGATGGCCGCATTTTCGTGGCAGCTGGGGTCACGGACACGGGCCTGACCAGTTCGGTTGAGGTGTACAGCATCACGGACAACAAGTACGGCCCCGTGACCCCTGTCTCCCCTCCCTTCCCCAGGCAGGATGGCCAGGGACCCAGGGCCTCATTGTCGCCCCCTGGCTGTGCAACTTTGGGCCTGTTCCAGCCCTCTCTGTGTCAGCCCTGGAAGGCAGCATAGCCCCTGGTCTTGGGTTTTTGCAGTTGAGCTTAGACATCAGCCCAGAAATAGCCCCTCTCCCTATCAGTGTTGAGGTGGGCTTCCCGCGCTGGAGGGGCAGGGTTCTGGCCAGCCTGGCCTGCAGGAGAGAGCTCCCAGGAGCGGGTCTGCCGTGCCAAGCAGCTCACAGAGACTCAGGCCGGGCGCTGGCCTGGTACCTGGGATGCGGCGGTGACTCCACCGCCATGCCCTGGGGAGGGGGGTCAGGAAGAAAACCACTCTGGTGGGAGAAGGATGCCCAGGCAAAGGAAGGATGGTGCCAAGGCAGTTAGGAGAAGAAGGCCCGTCGAAGGACAGGCCATTGGTCGGGTTGGATGGAGTGTGGAGGGTGATAGGAGGTGGTGGGGGGTCCAGTACTGGGCTGCAGAGGCTGAGAATGAAATGCCTCTGATGGGCTCTACTAAGAAGGTGACAGCTGATGTGGAGGAGAGATTAGGACCTTCCCAGGGAGCAGGGTGCCGCTTTAGAGCAAGAGGTGATGGTGGCCCAGAGAGGGGGTTGCGGGGCAGGCGGGGTGCCCTGAAGGAAGCTTTAGGCCAGGACTTCCCCCACTGTAACATGCCCACGAGTCTCCTGGAGAGCATGTTCAAATGCAGCTCCGGTTGCAGAGGCATGTGTGCTGGGGACCTGAGAGCCCCCCAGAGGCTCTATCACCCGGGAGGGTGCGCATGAGGGCCCCACAGCCCGAGCCAGGGGAGGGGAGTGAAGATGCCTTGAGGGTAAATGGACGGTGGGCGAAGGGGACGGCAGGAGTCCCAGGGGTGGGGAGCTTGATGGCCGCTGAGCTAGCAAGTGGGCGTTGGTTCAGGAGGGGGGCAGGTTGGATTGAGGGAAAGAGGGTCAGGGAGGGAAGTGGAAGGGGCAAAGAGAGGGGGGCAGGAGGTGCAGATCCGAGGAAGGGGGAGGTGACAGCATCAGGACACGCTGCTGCCCTGGCAGGGTCACCAGGTGGGCATTCCTGAGACGGTCCAGCGCAGGACTTGGTGCTGAGCGCCTGTGAGCCTGGGCTCCGGATTTCAGGGGTGCAGGGGAGGCTGTGGGTGCTGGGGTGGGGCACTCACTGGGCTGGCCGCGGTGCCCCCAGCGATGCAATTCCTTGCCCCCCACCCCCGCCAGGTGGGCACCCTCTGAGGCCTTCCCGCAGGAGCGCAGCTCACTCAGCCTGATCAGCCTGGCGGGCACCCTCTATGCCATCGGTGGCTTTGCCACTCTGGAGACGGAGTCCGGGGAGCTGGTCCCCACGGAGCTCACCGACATCTGGAGGTGAGCCTGGCCCCAGGGAGCCGAGTGGAATCGTGAGTAGGGCTGACGGCCCACAGCACTGTGGCTGGCTGGGCACCGGGCACCTGGCCGGCTCATTGGGTGGCACCGCCGGCACCTCTTCCGGAAGCCCTGGGAGGACAGGACAGCAGACCCCGTTGGGCCCGGTTCCCTCCACTTAGTTGGGAAAGTCTGGGTTTGCGCACATGACACGGTACCCACCATGGGGTCTCAACAGTGTCCCGGTCAGGAGCTGAGCCCAGGCTTAGGGCACGGACCCCTGGAAACAGGTCACAAAGTAGAGGGGCCAGGAAGAGGCAGTCAGGCCTTTCCTCTCTCTCCCTCCTGGATGCTCTGGGGCGGGGGTGGCTGGGGTCAGAATTGAGAAGTTGCTGGACCCCAGCTTCGAAGATCTGTTGCTTTCGGTGGCTGGTCCTTCCTGGGGTTGGAGGGGAGGGGTGTTGGTCACCTGGGGCACCTTCCTAACCTTCCCTTATCCCACTGTGGCAGGTGGGGAGAACGGGAGCTTGGGGGGCTGAGTAGGGAAATTCTGCATCTCAAGGGAAGATGTAGACTGGCAGGAGGGAGGTGGCCCTGCTGGGAATGTGGGGTGGGTGTTTTTTAAGAGTGGGCCTGTGGGGGCCCCTCTCCCAGAGCGCGGGAGTGCTCCAGGGGTGACCATTCTCCGGGGCTGGGGCCAGGGGGCTCCTCAAGGGTGGGCCTGGTGCTCCCAGCCACCCCACCCTGCCGGGCCTCCCTCTGAACTCAGCTGAGCAAGCTCCCCCTCCCTGTCCCACCCGCAGATATAACGAGGACGAGAAGAAGTGGGAAGGAGTGTTGCGGGAGATTGCTTATGCCACCGGCGCCACCTTCCTGCCTGTGCGGCTCAATGTGCTGCGCCTGACCAAGATGTGACCAGCCCAGAGGGCTGGAACCAAGCACCCCCCCATCCTGCAGCCCACACAGGCCAGGCCTTCTGGGGGCTTCAGGGAGGAGGCTGGAGAGGCTGGAGACCACCACCTGGATGGGTCATGATGGCCACGTGACTGCTTCAGCCAGGGAAGGTAACACTGCCCTGTCCCAGCCTTGGGGCAGGGGCGAGGAACTTGAGGTCCCTCTGCTGTCTCCATATCCCCCATGTTCTTGGTCCTTGAGCCAGAAGCACAAGGACATATCCCAGGCTGCTTCCTGGCCTGGCCCCAGCTTGGCCATGTGTGCCAGCGAACTCCCCACGGAACCTGGTCTTTGCCTGTCACATGGGGAGTGTCCCCGTCAAGTGCTCCCTGCCGCACAGACGAGTCTCCCGCCGTAAGAAGAATAAAGTGCCTTCTGAGCAAGCAGCCCAGGGTCTGGAACCAGCTGGTCCAACAGAGTGATGAGCTGGTTTGAAGATTTGGGGCTTTAACACTCAGCTTTTGGTTTACCCAGGTTGGTGGCCTCTGTCCTCCGCGTGAGTGTCTCCTCCATACTCTGCATGCACCAAGAGCTTCACCCCCTCCCTGAGGCCCCGGCAGCACGATGAGGAGCCTGGAGAATGCTGGGGGAAATGGCAGGGACCGGCCAAACTGGTAGAAAAGTCTTTTATTCTTTCGGTCAGGCTCCGTCTGGCCTGGCCTGGCCGGCGCCCAGGAATGGCTGAGCCTAGCCGTCCCTCAACGCCCTCCCCTTACTCCGACTTCAGTTTGTCCTGCTTCTCTTCCTCCTCCAGCACCAGGGTTCGCTCTCGCTCCTTCACCAGCTGAACACCGCAGTAGGTGACAAACAGGACAGCCAGCGTGGTCTGGGGAAACCCTGTGTAGGGAAGAGGTCACTGAAGCCTGGGAGTGGACCCCCTCCCCGTCAGCGACTCCTCTCTTCCCATGCTTCTGCCACCGACTGGCCCTCCCTGCTGAGTCCCTGGAGAATTGGGGTGAGGTGGGGGCTTACAGGTTGCTGCCTGCCTTGTTCTCTGTCCCCACCCTCTGTCCCTCACCTGTGAGGAGCAGGCGCCGGGCGACCAGCTCCGTGAACTCGAGGCTGTTGAGGCTTACAAGGTTGTACATGATGATAGCCCAGAAGTTCACGGCCCCAAATACGGCCCGGACCCTGCGGGACATCTGCTCCGACAGAGAGGCCTGCCCCGTCCAGGAAGACATCGTCAGTGCGGCGGGAGGCCCAGGGGAAGAGGACATGGTTGGTCAGAGGCCTTGCCCATGTGGTTGCTGGGGCCCCTGGTACGTGCCTGTGTCTCTGAAGGGACCAGGGCAGCTCTCCATCATTGTTAAAGATGGGGAAACTGAGGTCCAGAGAGAGGGCAGTGCCTGACCAACATAGCCAGGTGCATGGGCCACACCCCACAGGAGGTATGGAGGGCCAGATACCCACAGGGGAGCCATTGTCCTGACAACCAGGAGGGTGGTGGTGAGCAAGTTCTGGACTGGGGACCAAGTGTGGCTGAAAGCCTTCAGAGGGCAACCGTGCCCAGCACCCCCCTAGCCCGTCTGCTCACCTCAATTCGTGCTAGGGGTCCCCGCTCTGCCAGCTTCTGCACCCAGAGCTCAAAGTTGAGGCCGAAGCAGTTAAGGACCGACCACAGGTAGACAATTTCACAAGGCCCAAGCCACAGCGTGGTCACGGCAAAGGTGGCCACAGAGGCCACCAGCTCCGGGATCACTTCAGAGTGCTCCCCACCAATGCGGTCATACACGTACCTGTGGGAAAGGCAGAAGGGACCAGTGGCAGAGTGAGAGACGGGCAAAGGACACGCGCAGGGACAGCCCTCCTCAACGCCATCATCCGGGCACACTCCGCGTTCCGGCCCCCAGGTGGCTTCCCTTCCTCTTCCCAACGCCAGGACGTGGGGTGCTCCGCCTGCAACCCCAGAGCTCCTCTAGCTGCGTCCTTCCTGTCCCACCGTGATCTCAGCCACACCCACAGCTCCGAAAACTATCTCCGCGCTGAGCCCCACATCGGCGTCTTCAGCCCCGTCCCCTTCGGGACTCTAATCAGCTGTTAGCAAACATCTCCCTCGAATGGCAGGTTCCCCCGTCCCTGCCCAAACTTGCTTCGTCAGTCCCAGTCTCAGGTAACAACACCACCATCCGTTCCATTGTAGGCCAGGTGTCCTAGTGCCGACTTGGATTCTACCCTCTCCCGATGCCTCCCTGCCATTACGGGGGAGTAAACTCAGCTTCCTTACTGTGGCCTCTGGCACCTGCTGTCACCTTGACCTCATCGCCCGCCGGTCTTGCCCTTACGCTGCTCTGGCCTGGTGGCCTTTCTGGCCCTCTCCCAAGGCCCGTGCTCTTGTTCCGTCTATCTTCAATGATCTTCCCCAGGTCCCCTTGTCACCCACGTCTCAGTGCAAATACCGCCTCACAGAGCTCTGCCCAGATCCTACGGCCAGCTTCTAACCCGCAATACGGTTTTATTCTTTTCATAATGCTCCCCGTGCTCTGCAATTATTTATGTGTTTGTTTCCCTGTATATGGTCTGTTTCTCCCCACTAGCCTGTAAACTCCATGAGTTCAGGGACTTTGCCATGTTCACTGTTGTGTCCCCAATGCCTAGAACAGTGCCTGGCACGCAGGAGGTGCTTAATAAATATTTGTTAAGTAATTTCAGCAGTAGAGCCTGGGACCGGCTACCAAGTTCTGTCTCTGCTACCTGCTGTGACGCTCTCCTCCGACGGTTTCTCTCCCCTCTGGGGCCCTACCCAGCGCCAAATCTCTATGCCTTTCACTGAGACCTGTTCTAGACCCGCCCTAGGCCTCCTCTCCACCCTCCCTCTTCCTCTGGGCCAGGCGTGATCTTCCAAAACATGGACCAACATCGGCACTGCCTGCTCGAACGCTTGGCCCTGTGACTGTGCCCACCCTTCCCCCCAACCCAACTCACTTGCAGAGCCAGTCGTTGATGCCCCGGTCGAAGTGCCTGCAGGAGAAGGGCAGCTGAGTGTGAATCAACCAGGGGCAGAGCTCCTGGGGACACGGGGGAGGGGCTAAGGGAAGGCGGGGAGCCCAGGGTGTGGCCCCGCATGCTCGCGCACGCACGCACGTTTCTGCGAAGACGTAGAGCGCTGTGATGCACTTGGGAGGCTGGGGCGGGTCCAGGTGGTCAAGGCGCGCGACCGTGTTGACGACGCCGAAGAGGACTGCCGCTTTCACCCAGTCGTACACCAGGTTGGAGTAGGCTAGGCCAGCTGGGGACAGCGTGCTGTCACTGCCTGGGGAGCTTCACACCCCAGGCACCCAAAGGTGGGCAGGCTGCCCCCCACTTCCAACACAATCTTCTGGGGTCCTGGGGGAGGTCCTGCTGCCCAGACCGCTCCCATGGGCACCCTGCTCCCCACTTCCTGGGCCCCGGCTGCCCCAGGGAGACCCCATCCCATTGTGGAGATCAGCCTGAGGCCCCAGCGAGGTGCAAAGGGCTCTGTCTGATATCAGTCTGGCCTCACAGGACAAAGTGAACGAGCCCCACATATTACAAAGAGAAAGGCCCTGCTCCTGCACCTTCAGGTATCTGCTGTGCTCCCTGAGATGTCAGCTTCCCCAGCAGTGACACCGTGGGGACACAGCCCCCGTCCCTGCTCCGGGCCCTGTGCACGCACCCAGGGCGCTGTCTGGCAGGCGGTTGGCAAACTTGAGATCGTTGGGGATGGTGATGATGTAGAAGAAGTGAAAGAAGACATCTACAGCCAGGATGGCCACCACGCTGAGGCCCGCCTGGGCCCGGATGTGCCACAGCTCGCCCTCGCGCCGCACCGGCTCCACCTGGCTCACCTGGGGGAATGCCAAGTGTCCCGGTGCGGAGTCACCAACCACTGGGGGGGTCTGAGGGTGAGGGGAGACTTGGCCTCTTCACGGCAGCCCTGACTGAGGGTGGAAACACTCCAGGAGGGTCATTTCCTGCTGGGGGAGACCCAGCGCTGTCTTGGAAGCCCCAGTGGAGTAGGAGAGTCTTGTCTGAGGGAGGAGGCCCATCTCCATCCTGTGACCCCTGTCTCAGGGGAGAATGTGGCCCAGCCTGGTGTCTGAGGAAGGGCACCCTGCCCGGGGATGGATGGGGACATAGCCCACCCTGGGAGTCCTACCAGTGACCGGGAGCCCCTGTCTGAAGGGGGAGAGCCAGCCTGGCTCTGGGAGACCACAGAGCATCCCCTCACCTGGGCGTGGAAGCGATCAAAGGTCATGATGGGCCCGAAGAAGAAGAAAGGCAGGTAAAAGTTGTACTTGAGCAGGTCGGCTAGGGAGTAGCGACGGTCAGGGTGGGCACAGCTCTCCAGAGCAAAGCTGGTGCAACGCAGCACTGTGAAACCGCTGCCCCCGTGAAACAGCACCTCTTGAAGATCAAAAGTGCCCGTTACAAACCCGTTCTGGATGGGAGAGAACAGGCCGCCAGCTCACCAGGTGCCCCTGGTCTGGGAAGCCCACCCAGCCTCCCCCCAGGGGCCCAGCCTGGTCCTAGCCTTTGCTCTCTCCAGATCCAGCCAACACTGGCCACTCAGGGCCAATTTCTGTTAAGTGCTGGGGACAGAGCAGGGAAGGAACTGGACATACCCCTGCTTTGGTGGAGGTGACCACCTAGTAGGCCAGGCATAGTCCATGCTCAAAGGCTCAGAGACAGCTGGGGAAGTGGAGGAAAGGCTCCGGGACACTTGGGAGGTAAGGGCTTTGGACGGGGTGAGAGGCATGGGCCCTATCCCTGCACCCTCCACCCTCGCCCCTCCCTGCTGCGCACCTGCCAGGAGATGAGGGGGTCCAGCTTGAAGGAGGCAAGGCTGGCCATGCCAAGGCCAAGACAGAGCCAGGGCTGACCCAGGAGAGAGGCCACATAGAGGCTGACACAGTGGCCAAGCAGCAGCAGCAGGTACCAAGGGCCCATGGTGCCCACCACGGCCAGGGCCCCATACACAGCGTACATCCAGGCACGGAGCTGCGGACAGGAGGAGGGGTGTGGGATCTCCCGCAGACCCTGTGCCTGTGGACGGGCTGGTGGGGGAGGCCGGGGTGGCTCAGGCCATGCTCACCTGGGGGGCAACCATGGTGCAGAGTTTAGCAAACAGCACGTGTCCGGAGAGGGCGAAGATGATGATGTTGCGGAAGGAGGTGAACCACATCACCCACTCAAAGTCGGCCACGTCCTGGGGCAGGCCGGGCAGGTTAAGGTGGGGCAGGGGGGTGGGATGGGCTGGAGCCCCAGCAGGTCAGAGTTCTAGCACCGTCCCGGCCCCTGCACTCCTCTTACGCATTAGAGCAGCCATGGCTGGAGGGCCCTGCCTTGCCCTCTGGGGAAGCACCAGGCAGGGGGACAGAGAGGAATGAGGGCACCGTGCAGGCTGCCCTGCCTGTCAAGCTCCCCGTCTCCCTGGCGCCTTGCCTGACACCCCACCATGATGGCACTGTTCCTGGGAAGGATGGTGCCAGGGGCCCCTACTAAGGCATGTCTTGATTTATTTCCTAAATGAACCAGGTCTGGGGCAAGAGGGGCTCAAGCAGAGACACCGTCCCCCATTGGAAGCCCTCTGAACAGCTGGGATGGGGGAGAGTCAGGAAGGTTTGGGGTCAGAGAGAGGTGCCAGGGGTCAGGTGCCCTAGTCAGGGGCCCTGGGGCGTGGATGACCTACCATCTTCCGGCCAATGTACTCCCAGCCGGGCCGCACAGACTCCCGGAAGGCCTTCCTGTGGACCCCATCTGGGAACAGAGTGTGGCCTCAGGGGGTGGCCCCCGCCCCTCTGCAGTGCCTGCCCCTGCCCCTGCCCCTGCCTGTCCCCTTCCCTGGGGTGACTGCACCTCTCTCTGCCCCTGCTTCCCCCTGGGTCTCCCTGTGTGTCTGGTCCTGGGTCTCCCTGTGTCTGAGTCTGTCTCTGTGGCTGTGTCCATGTCTCTGCCTGCACCTCTGCAAGTGTCTCCCTGTCACTATAGGCAGCTCTGCCCCATCCCGAGTGCCCAGGGAACACCCTAGAGGCTCTGAGTTTCTGGCCTTGTGGGTTGTTGGAACCCTGAGGCCCCAGGAAAGGAAGAGCCCTGCTCCCTGGCAGGGACCCGGCTGTTACCTTGAGAAGCCTCGAGGAGGCCCCGGCCGGCGTAGCCCAGGGCCCCGCTCAGCACCAAGGAGTACAGGCCCAGCTCTGCCGCCGGCAACGCCGTCTTGACGCCCATGGCCTGGGTGGGGCTGGGGAGACAGATGCGTGAGGGCCCTGCTGACCCCCAGCCCTGCCCCCCCAGCTGCTCCCAGGCCTCCCCTCATCCTCGCTGCTGCTCTAGCTCCTGCCTTTCCCACTGATGCTATGAAAGCATAGCCTCCACCCTCAGCCTGCCTTCCTCCCCTTCGTTTACTCCCCATACCTGGAAGGTGAGCTGGTCCCCACCCTGTGCTCCTGCCAAGGCCTGGAGAAGCCCAGTCTGCATCCCCTCAATGTGTTTCTGTCCCTCAGGGTCCCCGTGCCCTCCCTGTGTGCCTGACAAAGCCCCACCCACCCCTGCCCCTCCGCTGACTTCCGTGACCCCTTGAGCCACCTTGACTTTCTGTGACCTCCCCAGGGCCAGCCCCCATTCGAGCCTCCAGCCTCTCACCGACCCCCATCAACCCAACCAGCCCTTGAGCCCTGCCGTGTCCCTGGTCCCTGCCTGTGTCCGTGGCCACACCGGGCCGCTCTCTCAGTGCTCTGTGTATTCGGGGCCCGGGTGCTGGCAGGAGGTTGTGCTATTTGAAGAGCTGCCGGGGGAAGCAGGAGTGGGGCCGGGCGGCCCCGCCGCTGGCCGCTGTCCAAGGTGCTGACCGGTATCGGGCTCAGGGCGCGCCAACCACGCCCTCCCTCCAGAGCCTCGGCAGGCCCAGGAGTTCTGCCGGGCCACCTCGGGAACCTCAGCTAGCACCTCTTCCCTTCCTATCCGGCTCCAGCCTGGCCTGAGACAAGCCCCCGTCCAAGAGTCCCATGGGTAACAGACTCAGGCCCCAAAGTAAAGGGAGGCACATGTCTCAGCACCCTCGCAGGTGGGGCTCAGCCAAGAGGTAGCAGGCATGGCTGTCTCCCACCCCAGACCCGCTCCCAATGCTCCCTCACCAAGTCTGAAAACGGCTCTCCCAGGTCGGCACACTCCTGCTCACACAGGTGAAGGGGTCATGGGCCAGAGGGGCACCGGGACCTGTCAAGGTCACACAGCAAAGCTGAGGCAGGATCAAGTGTTCTCAGTGAACCCCTCTGGCGCTGCAGGTCAGAAGAGCCCACTGCTGCCCCTTCCCATCCCAGGGGCTGCAGGCCCAACTTCCGCAGCACCGCCTGAGCCCTGAGCCACCTCCTCGTCGGCGGAGGGGGTAGGGAGGCCCGGAGGATCAGGTTAATGGAGCAGGAGCGTGAAACCGGAGCACTGAGAAGAGCCCGAGAAATAGCTTTGTCAGCTGCCTCCCACTCGCCACTTTCCAATTTTAGCTCCCCATGGCCGGTGCGGGGTGCCCCCAGTGAGGCCTCTGCGAGCGGGGCCAGGGCTGGTCCCCAGCCTGGGACCTCCCCCAATAGACCCCCAGACCTGGGCCAGCTTGTGGGCACACGGGTCCCCTGTCCCCTGATCCTGCCTGCCTCAGGTACACTGGGGTCAAAGACCACTTTAGGGCCTGAGGTCTAAGATGAGGAGCCTGGGGTGGGCTCTGAAAGTCTCAAGAGCCCCATGGTGGCTGCATCCCCGACTGGCACTGACCTTGAGGAGGGTGAGGGGCCCTGGCACACTGCCCACCTCAAGGCTCCGGGTCCTGCGTCCAACTGTTTGTTCGTCCGACTAGCTGGGCTCCGGGGCCACAGTGGAGTGTGTCCAGCTCTGGGGTCCCCACCCCCTCGAGACTACGAGAGGTGAGTGGTGACAGCAGGAGACAGCGGGAGGAGGAGGGCAGGGAGGAGGTGGCCTTCCTGGAGCGGAGCTGAGTGGAGTGGAGTGGAGCCCAGCGCTGCAGAGCTGCTGGCCACAGGGAGCCGCAGGGAGGACCTCAGCAGGGAGGGGGGAGGGGGCAGGGGGGGAGAGGAGGGGGTGGCCAGTGGCTCAGGCAGGGACACCTGGGCCTCATTTCCACCTGCCTCCTCTGGTCCATAGAGCCTGCACCTCCCCCTAGCCAGGACTCCCCTCTTCCAAGGAGCCTTCCAGGGGGCCTCTGCTGGTCTCTCCAGGCTTGTGATCCCTGCCCTCCACCCCACATACACACTTTCATGCTCAGCTCCATGAAGCCCAGCCTGCACCTTTACAAGTGAATTCCCCAGTGCTGGCCCAGGGCAGGCCACCTAGCCCCTGCCCTGGGCCACTTGGTCAGGCTGAGAGTCCTGCTGGCTAGTTGCCTAATGCGATTGGAACTGGCAGGAAGCATGTGGCTGAGAGACCCCCATAATCCAGTCCTGTCCATAGGGAGCTGCCCCGTGGAGGGGTGTTAATACTGTCACTTGACAGTGGGTACCTGGGGTGGCTGAAGGAGGGCTGGAGGCAGATAGCAATACCCCTAAACAACTGGAATACCTTGTGGGAGGGGGGAGTGCAGTGGGGGCCAGCCAGGACCCTCACTTGGGAAGGGGCAGCCAAAGCCTCAGCCCAGCCTACCTAATGGGACCACCCCCCAAGGACAGGAACTTCTGATAACCCCCTTTGGGAAAAGAACCTCAGAGTCAATGGGGGGCTGTGCATGCTTGGGTGTGGAAGGCCAGGACTTGGGGTCTGGGGTTAGAAGTGTGCGTGTAATCTCAGGACAGGTGCGGGAGCTGCTGCTAATCGCAACCCCCGCCATAAACTCAGGTGCCATGGAGGGGGGAAGGGGCTGCTCCCCCACCCCCAGCAGGGGCACTTGAGGACCTGAGCAAGGCTCGGGAAGTGGGAGAGAGATCTGGACCCTCCCACAGTGCCTTTAGGCAGTGAGTTTCCTCCCAAGCACGCAGACATGCCAGGAAGAAGCCAGGAGACCCAGGCACGCAGTCCCCACAGTGACTGGAGGTCCCCATCGCTGTCCCTGACACAGCGTGGGGTGGGTGAGGGCAGCAGCCTGGATCAGGGGCACAAGAGGAGGCCCGCACCCGGAGGGGTGCCTCTGGGATTTGGGGAGGGACTCCTGGCCTGAGGTGGGAGGACACAGGAACAGAATCCTGAGAGGGTCAATGGTTGTTAGGAGTGGGTTATTCCCAGTACCCAGCATGGCGCGAGGCGGTGTGCAGATCAACTCTTTTATTTCACCACAACCTGTGGGGAATGTGTGGCTGTTAGCCCCGCTGATGGAAAAGGAAACTGACGCACCAGGAGGTTAAATAGTGAGTCAGCCCCATAAGCGTCCCCAGCTGGTGACCTCAGGAGGCTGGGAGAGAGAGAAAGGTTCAGGGAAGCAGACAGAGGGCTGAGCTCCACAGTGAAGCCAGGTCCACTTCACCTGCACCAGAGCTGCACCTGGCTGGTGTGACCACTTTCTGAGCCTCCCACCCTCACCCACAAACGGGCAGACTTCGGCACACCGGGTTCTAGAGGGGTCCGACGACTCCCTGCGGGACGAAGATGGGGCTCACTGAGCTGCTCGTAAAGAGAGGCACCCCTGACCGACGTGGCTTAGCGGGTTGGGCATCGTCCTGCAAAGCCCAAGGTCGCTGGTTCGATTCTCCATCAGGGCTTATGCCTGAGTTGTGGGTTCAGTTCCTGGTCAGGGGATGTACGACAGGCAACCAGTCAGTATTTCCCTCATATCGATGTTTCTCTCCCTCTTTCTCCCTGCCTTTCCCTCTCTCTCAAAATAAAATCTTTTGAGAGAGGGAGAAAGATAGGAAAGATAGGACTCATGCACAGCATGTTTATGGGGTAACCCCTTCACAGTGGGGTCTGTAGGAAGCTAGGCACTTGGGGATGGCAAGAGGGGTGGAGAGAGGCCTAGGGGGTCGTGGACCAGAGGCTGGAGGGCCTGGGCCAGCTGCACCCTGTGTGAGGGGTGTTGGGAGGAGTGTCCAGGGTGGCCAGTCCACACAACGAGGGGCAGGAAGCCGTCTGCAGTAGGACCAGCACAAGCACCTGGGGTCACAAGAGCTACTAGGAGAGAGGTGGTGGGCAGAGTTCCTTTTCATCATTTAGGGTTTTTTTGTTGTACAATGTAAAAATATAGGGAAGGTATCTTGTGTGTGTATATAATGGGTTCTGTGTTGTGTGTTGCTCTGCGTGCATATGTTTTGTGTTATATGCTGCCTACAGCACGTGCTTTGTGTGTGTGTGTGTGTGTGTGATATGTGTACTGTGCGTGTCCATATGAGGCTCACGGACTGAGGTGGCGCGCGTGGAGAAGGGGTGGGCAGGCAGAGGCTTCCCGGTGGGCCAGCAGTGGGCTGGCTGTGGGTGGGGATGGCAGGGAGAGGCTGGCTCTACACACTGGATGCGGGGCAGGGGGTGCGGGGCCCAGGGACAACAGAATGTGTTTGCAGCTTGACTCAGCCTGCACCACACCTCCGTCTTGTCTAGCTCAGCTGTGGAGCCCCAGAGGCCCCATGGGGACAGTGGCCAAGCCACACCCATGGCTCACCCAGGTCTCACCTATCAGTGCAGGAACTTGAGTGCCCAGACCCGGGGCACCTGCCTGGAGGGCAGCCAGGGAGAGTCCTCACGTGAGGCCTCTGATTGTCCTCACCCCCGCCCACAGCCTGGTGGCTCTGGGCAGCCTTCTCCTCTGTGAAAGGCAAGCCCAGCCCGCCTGCTGCCCACTTGCCCGAGGGCTGGGGAACCTCATCCTCCGGGTGCCAGGGACAGGTGACATTAACCTCGACAGACCAGCCTGCCCCACTTCCCACCTGGCCCGCCTGGGTTAGATCCTTCAAGGTCCCAGTCCTTGGCCCCTTTGACAACCCCTCCTTCCCTTAAAAATCCTGCTCCCAGGCTCCCCTGGGCCTCCCCCTTGCTCCCTCAGCCACTCACACCTCAGGGAGATATGGAAAGCCCCCTCCCCACCCAGAGCGAGGCCGAGCCTGGGAGCCATAGCAGGGCAGGCAGAGGCTCTGAGGGCCACGTTCCGTCTCTGCACTTCCACCCCGACCTGCAGCTCTGTGGCCCTGTCGTGGCCCATTTCCCAGGCTCTCCGGCTGCAGCAGGAGCTTCCCGGGAGCAGGAGCAAGTCTGCTCACCAAGAGGTGGGCGTGCAGTCGGGACACAGGACCCGGCTGCCTGGCGGCTCAGTGCGGGGTGGCCTGGGGCTGCTCGGAGCTCAGGGACTGTGTCTGCCTCCCCTGGGAGCCCCAGGCCCGGGCAGAGGAGCTGCTGGACTTGCTGAACTACTGGAGGTAACACGAAGGCTCACATTTATCGAACACTTATTGGGTGCCAGCTGCTCCGCTAGCACTTGACACTGTTTATTCTAACTCAGGGACTCCTGCAGAGAGAGGCTGATGGGGAACGGCACAGACCTGGCTGGGATGCTGACGGCAGGTGCAGCAGACGAGACAGGCACCCCTGGCCCACAGCCTCCTGACAAAGCTGTCAAGGTTGCCCGCAGATCCCGTGAACTGAAAAAGCTGTCTTTATACCCGCCTCTGGCCTAAGCAAGGACAGAGGCCTGGGCTGACCTCCGCAGGATGCCAGCTAACCAGTTTACCCCGAAATGTGCACACTTGCTTTACCATCCCCCACTGCAAGCTCGCCTTTCTCTCGTGCACTAATTCTGTGTTTTCCTCTGCGGGCAGAAATCAAGCTCTTGATACGTGTCCCTTGTATAGAAGTAAACAGCAAGCTAACCATCAGCCAATGCCTTTGACTTATTCTTATGTAGCAGCCCTGGAGGGAGGTTCTATTATTGTCCCCATTTCAGATGAGGACAGGGGGCTCAGAGATGTGAGGTCATACCGCTGGTGAGTGGGGAAAGGGACTTGCCCCACACACCCCGTTTCCTGTTCGGACCCTGTCACCGGGTGCCTCGTCCTCTCTCAGACCCAGATCCGAGCCAGGAAGGGCAGCCAAACCACCCTCAGATGGTCAGGGTGTGAGGCCTTCCTACCACCCGGCACTCCCCTGAGGTGACCCCTGCCACTCCATCCATCCCTGAGGCAGGATAGCTGGTCCTATGCCTGTGTCTCCCTCCCAGGAGGGCCAGAGCCTGCACCCCCACACTCAGACCTCCCTCTGGGGCTCCCCTTCGCCTGCAGGTCGGGGCCCCAACTCCTTGGCCTGGTGGTCTGACTCTGCACTTGGCCCGCTGCTCCTGCCGTACTGCACCCCACCCCCCAGCAGGCCCTCCCCCTCTCGCCGTGTCTGGCCAGCTCCCTCTACAAGACATCAGAGGAAAGCTTTCCTTCCCAGGGACCCTCCGGACCCATCAGAATCACCTCTCGGTCCCGATGGCCTGTGTCACCCCATGCAAGGTTGGGGCTCCCTGACAGGGGGTTCAGCACAGAGTCCCTCCACAGCTGCGTCCCTGGGGAAGGACCTGAGCAGCTGGGGTCCTGGGAACCCTAGGTGGCTTCCCCTGGGGAGGGGTGCTGTCATCATCTGTGCTCTCGAGTTTGGGTCACTGCACAAGTGGCACAGGAACTGGTCCCCGAGTGTGGGAATGTGCATCCACACCCACACACGCCCCAGGCGGAGGGGCCTGAGTGTGGAGCCAGCCCTGTCCGTGGGTCTGCGTGTGTCCGTTTGTGGCCAGCACTCCCGAGTCCGGGCACCTGTGCATCTGAACCTGTGTGTGCACACGTGTGGCCATGGTGTCCAGGCGCAGGCCACGGCTTTCCCGAGGCAGTGCCCCCCTCACCCCTGCCCTGCCCACCCCTGCGCTGCGGTGAGGGAGGGGCACCGTGCCTTCACCTGGACTCCTGCCCGAAGCTCCAGCCCAGGCCCCCCTCCACCCCCTCCGCCACCAGCAGCCACCGAAGCAGCCCTTGGAAGCAAGGGAGGCTCCATTTCCTTCTGAGGGTCTCAGTCTCCTCATGTGTAAAATACAGTGACAATCCTTTCGGCCTCCGGAGGACTAGATGGGCTTAGACTTCCACAGTAGATGCTCCCTCACGGGGAGCTGTAGCAGTTATGAAAATCATCATTATTATTACAAGTTCAAGGGTTGGCATCTCAGGAAGAGCCCTGAGGAGCGGGCAGAACGGTGGCTGGGGGCGCTGTGCCCCTAAGTCAGCAGAGGGTGGGAATGGCTGCAGTTGGAGCCTTCCAGGGGGCGTGGGGGGGGCCGTGGGGGGCAGGCATGCCCTGGCGAGGGCTGGCGTGCAGCTGTGTGGCCTGGGATGCTCTCAGCCTGGAGCAGGAGGACTCTCCTGGGCATATGAAGTCATGTGGGCATCCAGAGGCTCCAGCTGCCCGAGAGACAGCAACTGCCCACAGCCAGCTTGCTGTCCCGGACTCGTGGCTGCCAGTGTGGCTGCTGGGCCTCTCCCTGCCGCAGCCACATCTGCCCAGGGGCTCCCGCGGGCTCCACTGGGGTTTCTACTTTGCTCTCTTGGCCTGATGCGTTGGCTCTGTCACCTCTCCAGCCTATTCCAGAAGCAGCTCCCCACCTGGCCAGGGTGACACTGGGCCACTGTTCCTAGTGCTTGTCTGCCTTCTGCTGCCGCAGGGCCTTCAGGAAGACCCCTTTCACCTGCGCCAGGATCTCATGGTACATCCGGAAGTCCTCCTCCTTCCCCTGCAGGGCGCTGCCCAGGGCAGCCTTCAGCATCTCATTCTCCTCCACCAGGATGGCCAGCCTGCACCACGTGGAGAGAGGGCTTGGTGAGGCCTGAGCTGGCGTGTGTGTGTGCATGTGTGCATGCGTACATGTGTGTACATGGGACCTGGAGATGAGGCTGCCAACTCAGCTGCTCCTCAGGTGCAGGCTCTCTCTGGCCTGCCCCATCCTCCCACAGACCCTTGGGGGACTTCCATCTGAGAGTCCTCTCTGCACCCACCTGCAGCCCTGGGCCTGGCACCAGGTAGCTCCCCCAAATGTTGGCTGCCTCAGGATGGTACCAATTCGCAAAGGTTCCCCCCACCTTCCTTTCCCATCCCTGCATTTGACTGAAAGTTCTAACCGAGTAAGAAAAGGGGGTGCGGCAACCCATACTTAGTAAAACCTCCCTTAGGGCTTTGAGATTATCAAGGTCATGGCTGAGGCTCACTGCCTCCTGATGGCTAGTGGCTGAATTACAGGCCTACAGACCACAGCTTGGCAGGGCCAGCCTCCCAGCAAACAGCAGTCACAGGGGAGGGATGTGATCCTTCTGCCCATCAAAGCCCCTCCACCCAGACAATGCCACCCTCAGGAAGGCAGAGCAGGGAGCACCTGGTGGTCAGCTCCTCCATCTGGGATTCCATGGGCATGCCGGAGCGTGGGGTGAGAGATGGGTCCTTCCTCTCGTTCCCATTCGGGTCGAGCCTGGTGTTAGAGCTGGACAGACCTGTGGGGTGGTAGCATCACTTCCTGTGACAGGCCATGGCCCTGTGCTAAGGCTCTCCCTCTCCTCCCCCAGCTGCCCACTGCCTGCTTTTCCCACTTGTTGAAACATTATACCTCCTTTGAGGTATAGGACAAGGCCTGCCTCCCTCTGGAAGCCCTCCCTGATATCTGCTCTGCAGTCCCTCAGACACTAGCTTTGGCCTCTGCTGTAGCCCTGAATTTGCACCAAGGTGGTTCCTCTTGTTCCTCTGTCCATCTTTGTACTTTACAAGTTTTTAGAAGGTGGCTGGGCCTGAGGTGTCTGGCCTGCAGATTCAGCCTGAGCCTAGGCGGTCACTTTATCTTATGTCCTCATACCACTGCGACCCCCATCCAGTCCCCATCCTGGTGGCAGCTCTGTATACATGGAGGGCCCAGGGTGGCTAGGGTCAGGGACCACAGAATGCTCAGAAAATGTAATCAAAGCCCCGCTGGTGGGGAACTGGGGCATGATCCCAGCTCTGTGCTGAAAAGGCACTCGGGGCGTACAGTTCCCAGGGCGGTTGCTCCGTGGAGATCACCCAGCATGGAGTCTCTGGCTTTCACCTCCCTGCTGTGTGGCCTCAGGGAAACCATCAACCTCTCTGAGCCAGTTTCCTCATCTATAAGATGAGGAAAATGGTTCTCATCTGAGTGAATTCACCATAGCCCTCAAGACCCTATGTAGTTGGGTCTTGAGCAACCCTCCTCAGCACCCCATGGCTGCTCTGACTTCACCTCTTGCTTCCTGACCTCAATGCTGCAGCTTCACTGCCCTCTGCTGCTCCTCCAGGCAGCCTGCCAAGCTTTCTGCATGGGGCCTTCACCCCTGCTCTTCCCTCTGGGCTCTGGGTACCTTGTCCCCTCCCACTTCCCCCATCTCTGCTCACAGGCCACCTCCTCAGAAGGTCTTCACTGGCTGTCCCACACAAGACAGCTGCCCTCTCCACCCCCTGACCCTTCCTCTGCTTGGAGCCATAACACCTGCCTCCATCTAACCCGCCATGTATTTGACTGGCTCCTTTGCCTCTGGTCTGTCTTCTTCACTGGGCTGGAGCTGCCTTGAGGGACCAAGTCCCAGAATGAGATCTCAGTTTACAGGTTGGGGCCGTGCCACGCTGGCAGGCAGGGCGCTGCTGTGCCCACGTCCTGGGCCAGCAGGTGGCAGAGACCGAGTGCCTACTTTCACTCAGGTGATCTAGGCAGCACAAAGCGGTTCTCCCTGCCAAGGATTAGCCCTCCCGGGTAGGGCCCTGCCTACTCAGCAGGAGGTGAGCCTAAGGCCTGGAGGCACCGCACGTGTGGGGACCTGGAGGGCCAGCAGCGCAAAGCCCCAGGACCTTCCTCAGCCTGGACTCTCAGCAGCCCCTGGAAGCCCCCTGAGCCCTGGGCCTGCGGGTGGGAGAAGGGAGGAAGGCGCAGCTCCTCCTTTGTGTCTGGCCTTCTGATCTGATCTGGGCTGGGAACACAGATCTGAGAGTCCTTGGCTGGGGGAGGGAGGGGGAGAACTGGGGCATTAAGGGGCAGGACAGTGGGGGCAGCACCTCCGTGAGAGCCCCAGGGGGGTTGGCATGCGATGTAGTGGGAGGCAGACCCAGGCCTTCCACACTGGAGACTCCCCTCCCTGGAGCCACCACCCCAGAAAGGCTTCTGGCTCTGGCATCCTGCACCCCCAGCCCCACAAAACGCCGACACTGCTGGCCTGGCCACAGTCCTTTGAGAACCACTGTGTTAGAGCAGGAGGCCTCTTAGTTTAGAACAACAAGCTGACCCCGGCCCCCCAGATGGCAATGGTCATAGCACTGGGATCTGGCCAGGGTGCTGGAAGCAGAAGTGACACAGTCTTAGGGGCACGGACTTAAAAGGCAAAAAACAGGTTGTCCCCTTTGTGCTGCCCCTGGAGGTGCTGAATAAGCCACCTTAGACCACGAGGTGGATGCTGATTGCTGACAGCGGAGCTCAGTGGCTTGCAGGTGAGCTGGGCCACCTGGGGGCGAAGGCGTGCTGGGGCTCCTGGTTCTGGCTGGGAAGCCAGGGAAAGAGGACCCTCAGCAGCAGGGGCAGGCAGAGGCCTCTGCTCCCCACAGTCTCCTCCACAGGGCTCCCCCTGCAGCCCCTGGGGTCCCTGGTCCCGCCCCACCTGTTCTGCTCCGGGGAGCTGCTCTGGGTGAGCCCGCCGTCCTCCCAGGCTCCAGGCGCATCTTCTCCAGGTGCTGCTCCAGCACCACGCTGCGCTGCCGCTCCTCCCGCAGCTTCCGCTCTGACTCCAGGAGCTTGCTGTCGCTGTCCTCCACCCTGGGGACGAGACAGAGGCCCTGGCCCACCTGCGTGGCTCTCAAAGGGGTGCGTACGCTTTACACGGGCAGTGGGGGGACCAGCTCTTCTTTACTTTCATTGCAGCGGCATATTCCAAGAGGAACCTGCCTGTACAAATCCTGTCCTTCTCCAAGGCTTAACATGAAGACACCGGCCCCCTCCCTCTATCCCTTGCTCCAGCTCCTGCTGGCAAGAGGCAACCACCCCTAACACCCACAGCTGCTGCTGTGACTGGTCATTGCCTTATTTCCATCAACGCTTATGCTGCTGCTGTTAAGGTTTAAATAGAATCTTTAGACCTCCTGCTGCGCAACATGAGAGCTTAGCTTTATTTCGCTGCTCTCCCCTGACCAAACAGAATCACCTCTCCACTTCCCGGTATGGTTACATGACCCTTTCTTTCCAGCTGAATTAACATTAGGTGGTGCATTTGATTCGTTGCTGCTCGCAGATGACCACAAACAAAACAGCTTACAGGGACACATATTGACGGTCTCAGTCCTCTGAGTCGGAGGGTCGGAGCCAGGTTCCACGAGCCTGATTTGGTGCTCGCTGACCTGGGCTCTTAGGTGGAGGGTCTGCTTCCAGGTTCATTCAGGTTGCTGGCAGCACTCAGTTCCAATCAGGGGACTGAGGTCCGTGTTTCCTGCCAGCGGTGAGCCGGGCCATTATCATCTTTCTGAGGCCTGCAAAGCCACATTTATGCTTTGAACCTCTCTGGCTTCACAGCATCTTTCTGACAGAGCCTGGCGGGAGAAATTTCTCTGCTTTTCAGGGCTCAAGTGATTACATTGGGCCCACCCACTAATCCGGGATAATCTTCCTCTGTTAGGGTCCAGAACGATGATTACATCTGCGTAGTCCCTTTTTGCCGTGTAACATATAGTCTTCACAGGCACAGCTGCAGGGGCATCGCATTAGAAATGGCATGGTGACATTTTCCTCCTTGACCGTTGTTTCTCTCGGAGCTGGTGATTGTTTTCTGTGTATTATTGTCCATGGTTGGTGTCATTTGTCATTTTCTATACACCTGTCATGAGTTTACGGGCCTCGAAGACCTTGTTGTTTGGTTATTTCACGTGAAGGGCCTCTTTGTCCTCATGGGGGCTGGGGGCAGGGTAAGGTCTCCCCGGTAGCCATTTGAGACTCTAGTGATATCAGGGGCTCAGTTTAGGGGGCCGGGATGCCCAGAGAGTGAGCCCAGGTGAGGGTCCCAGACACACGCAGCTCAGAGCGGCCGCCGGGAAATTGTCAGTGTTGGAGGGAATGGCTTGTTTGCACCTTGGGGAAGGGTCTAGGTGGAACTGAACGGGGACAGTTTGGAAAAGTCTACGAGGTCTGCCCTGAAAGTACTGGCCACGCAAACGGTTTTAATTATATTGACATTGACAGACCTCCTACAACCTCCAAAACAAAACGTTATATGACCACGGTGTACAGCCTCGTGAGCACAAAAACCCAAACACCCTAAGGGGCATCAACAGGGGAAAGACAAAGTGGTAACATACCCACGCCACGGATCATGACAGAATATGAGAGGTGGTGCTGTTCATCAGTGACGGCCAGCGTAACGCCCGTGTGCAGCTATTTAAATTATAATTAGTGACCTTTCGGGAGAATTAAAAATTCAGTTTCTCACCCACACTAGCCTCATTTAAGTGCTCCAAGGCCACACGTGCCTAATGACTACCCTGATGGCCCGCACAGATGTAGAACATCTCATTGCAGAAAGTCTGCCAACCAGCACTGCACTAGCAACGAGAACTAAGGAAGAGACCCCTGGCTGGTGGGGCTCAGTGGCTTGAGCACCAGCCTGTGAACCAAAGGGTTGCTGGTTCGATTCCCAGTCTGGGTGCATGCCTGGGTTGCAGGCACATGACAGGCAACCACATACTGGCATTTCTTTTCCTCTCTCTCTCTCTCTCCTTCCCCCTCTTTCTCCCTCCCTTCTCCTCTCTCTAAATAAAGAAAATCTTTTAAAAACCATGAAAAAGAGAAGGAAAAATGAGTAGGAGCTATATATGTACAGACAGGGTAGATCTCCAAGTCGCAGAGCTGGTGAAGAAAAGCAAGTGCCACAAGAATCCGCATAAAACCCTTATGTAAATAAATGGTAAATAAATCATAGTGGATTAACACAATAAAGTACCCTGTGACCATAAAAAGGATCTACTGACATGGGGAATGTCTGTGATATATTACTCAGTGAAATAAGTAGCAGAAGATTGTGCATAATATATGAACTAACTTTAAAACGTATGATATTAACAATGAAAAACAAGTTGATACTAATGCTCATGTAAGCCAGCCCATGTACAGAAAGAGAGAAATATTTGGCAGATACTGACTAGCTATCTGTGGGAGAGGGGCTCTCATTTTTCTGTTACATTTTTCATTAGCGCTAGCCTTTTGCTTAAGTTTGTGTTCTATTTGTAATGGGGGAGTAATAAAAGAAACCAACAGCAGACACCATATAAAATGCTAAAGCCAGGTCTCCAGCCAGGTCTGTAGCAGCTGGAGGCAGGTGAAAGGCAACCACACATTGAGGTTTCTCTCCCTCTCTGCCTCTCTCCCTTCCCCTTCTCTAAAAATAATAATAAATAAAATAAAATAAAATGCTAAAGCACTTCATGTATTCCCACCACATTTCGGAACAACCAACCAGACTCTGGATTTCTCTCCTTTTCCCCAGAATGTGCCTATCTTGATAAAGGTCACCACCCCTCATGCAGTTACTTGGCCAGAAAGCCTGGGAGCCTGTCCTGCCCTCTCTCTGTTCCTCCCTGCTGCACTCCGCCTCCAGTTCAGCAGCTTTTCCTCCAAACTTGCATAAAGCCAGCTCCTGCTCCCTCTCCCTGAGGCCACCCTGGGCCTGCTCCTCTGCCTGCTGCTACCGACGCTAGTTTCTGCTCGAGACCCCTCTCTCCCATGGATGTCGCCATTCTTCTCTTTTGACCAGTCTTTGCTCTCACCAACGTTTTCTCCCTGGGTCATCAGCTGAGCTAATGCAGCTAGACTGTCCTTTGTTCATGGCTTTGAGTGTGGTCCTAACAGCTGTCCATCACCATGTGCGTCAGCCTCGTGAAACTCCAAATATCTTTTCAAGATTTGCCCTTTTTACCTTGTAGTTGATTTTCATTCTATTTTGAGTGTTTGACCATATGGGCCGAATGGCAATGTGAAGTGATGACTACTAAGTAATTAAGTCATTAGTGAAGGAACATTTTGATGTTAAAAATGTTGTTTCCGCCTGCACCAGTGTGGCTCAGTTAGTTGGGCATCGTCCCACAAAGCAGAAGGTCACCAACTGTATTCCTGATCAGGGCACAGGCCTGGGTGGCAGTTTCAGTCCTGGGTCAGGGCACCAATGAGAGTCAACTAATGGATGTTTCTCTCCCTCTCGTTCTCCCTCCCTTCCCCTCTCTCTAAAAATAATTTTAAAAAAATGTTTTGCTTTCATGAAAAATGAAACTGTTGGACTATTGATAAAGAATACCCAGATACTCAGATAAGGAGGTCCTCCTACCCAGGAATTAATACAAATGATGCAAGATCTCTATGGAGATCAATATACACATGATGTATACAATAGTATATAGAGAATTTTAAAAAAGCTCTTTAGAGATGTAAAGAAAAATAGTTACTCAACATGGACAATAGTATCTAAATAGCTACTGAACGGGGAAAAAAATGTGTAAAAGGCTATAAACGTGAAAAATACACTCACTCCCACTTTGGGTTAGAGCAGAGCAGGTGAAAACAGCACTGAGATGTTAGTGGTCCTTTGCAGGTTGGCAAAATGTTAGTGATTGATAAAATATACTATAGGGGAAGGTATGGGGAGAAAATGGTCCCCAGTTCACATTATTGGTGGAAATGTGAATTGAGTCATTTTAAAGGGGCAATTTGCCATTATTTGTCAACATTTCCAGTGAGCATATTCTTTGATTCAGCGATTCCACTTGTTAGAAATTTCCGAGACAGGTATACTCCTACAAAAATGTCTAATGTGAGCCTATCTTTTCATAATGCGTGTGTGCATATTTGTACATATACATATACAAATACATGCATACATATTTTTGGATGTGCAACCAAACATTGGCAGTACTAACGGTTCTTTTCTATGAGGGTGGGAAATTGTAGGGCTGGAAAGGAGGCTTTTCGTAATGAGTAACATTCATTTGTTATAGTAAAATCAATAACAGTTTTAATGGTGTAACAGCCCTGGCTGGTGTGGCTCAGTGGATTGAGCACCGGCCTGCACACCCACGGGTCACAATCCGATCCCAGGTCAGGGTACCTGCCTGGGTTGCAGGCCACAGGCAAACCACACAATTGATGTTTCTCACCCGTTCTTTCTCCCTCTCTTTTCTCTTCTCTTCTCTCTAAAAAATGAATAAATAAAACCTTTTAAAAAACAAACAATAATAGTATCACGCAGGGGTTTTCATGCCAGCGTGAGCGCAGAAGACACAGCCTTGGGCTCATGTAAGACAGGCTGCGAGGGAGTTCTCCGCATAATTCTGGAAGCCCCCAAAGAGTGCCTTGCTTCTGGTGAGGGGACTGAGGTGTTCCCCGTCTCTGAGCCAGGGAGGCGCTGAGGAAGCCTGCCGCCCCCCGGGGCCTCGGTGCGGAGCAAGCACTGAGCATGAGAAAATTGGAAAGGAGGCCAGCACTCACGTGTTCAGGAAATCCTAAACCAATAAATTAGCATAAATTACCAAAGAGGGGCCACTAAAACCCCAAAGCTCCACAGAAGCAAAAGCAGAACCATTCAGCAGAAGCCCTTTCATGACCTAAGAAGGCCCATGAGAAAAAATACACGGAGGATAAACTCCCAGAAACAACACAGAAATACAAACCCCATGAAGGGGTGGAGGGTGGTCGGTGAAAGGTACTTAGCATCCTAAGTAACAAAGCTGATAGAGCAACTTTAAAAGGGCTAAGTTTAAAGTTATTAAAAGAGAAAGGCAAGAAATCTTAAGGAAAGAACAGATGCTCTAAGCATGTGCACAGGGGATTTTACATGGAAAAGAATGGCTAGAAATGAAAACCACAGTTACTAAAACTGGGTTTCACAGCAAATAAATTACAACCAAAGAGAGTGAGTAAGCCAGAGGTAGATGTGAAGACACCACCCAGTTAGTAGACCAACGTATTAAGAATGGAAGAAAGGATAAGAAGGTCTAACATATGCTGACTAGAAATTTTAGGTGAAAGATTAGGGACAATGCGCAAGAGGCGTTATCTAGCTGCAAGTCCTTGGGATGAAAAGCACACTAGCCCTGGCTGGTGGCTCAGTGGATAGAGCGCCGGCCTGAGAACCCAAAGGTCACTGGTTCGATTCCCAGCCAGGGCACATAATGAGGTTACAAGCCAGGTCTCCAGCCAGGTCTGTAGCTGGAGGCAGGTGAAAGGCAACCACACATTGATGTATCTCTCCCTCTCTGCCTCCTTTTTCTCCCTTCCCCTCTCTCTGGAAGTAATAAATTTTTAAAAATCTTAAAAAGAAAAGAAAAGCACACTAATTCCTAAATAGGAAAAATAAAATGGCCCCTGGCTGGTGGCACAGTGGATAAGGCGTCGGCCTGTGAACCCAAAAGTCACTGGCTCCATTCCTTAGCCAGTGCACATAACCAGGTTGCAAGCCAGGTCTCCAGGCAGGTCTATAGGTGGAGGCAGATGAAAGGCAACCATACATTGATGTCTCTGTCCCTCCCTGCCTGTCTTCCTTCCCCTCTCTCTAAAAACAATAATAAAATCTTTTAAAAATCTTATAAAAACTTTTTCAATAAAATATCTGACACATCCTAGTGAAACTTCAAAATGTCAAAGACAAAGAGAATTTCCGAACAAGCAGCCGGAGAGGAAGGACAGACAGACACATCTACGTAATAACAACATCACGCACACTTCTTTTTGGCAACAGCGGATGCTTAAAGACTCAAAGACGACAGACTAGCATAGCCACCAAGGGCTAAGGAAAAATACCCACCTATCTGGATTTCTATGCACAAAAGCATTCTCACTCCTGAGAGATGTGTTCACACAGGCATTTAAAAATAAGCAAAGACTCGGAGTTGGCCCTTCTGTGGCCTCTCTGAACTGAATTAAGGATGCATATCAGTAAAAGAAAACGGAGCCCAAAAGGAAGACTGAGCTGCAAGAAGCAACAATGAGTGGGAAGCCGTTTTCAGGCATGTTGGCAAAAGTAAGCAAATGCTGACTGTTTTGAACATGACAAATGTAGAGGGTTTATTTCAGAGGGTTTTAAAAAGGAATGTGGAAGAGGACTATTAGGGTATGAAAGATGCATGTGGGAAAGTCCCAGTTAACAGTCTAAATTTATTCTATTGCTCAAAGTGACAGTAAAAGCCCAACTGACCTTAGACTTTCTAAGCTTCATGTTAAAGTCAAAGGTAGGCACTAAAAGAATAGAGAGAGAATGTATAACTTTCAAACTTGTATCCAAGATGGGGAGATAAAATGTGACCCATAAGGGAGAAGAATGAAGAAAAAGAGGAGAGAGAAATCATGCCAAATGGAAAATATTGAGATGACTGAACTATTTCCAAATATTACAAAAATGAGACTACATTGCACGTTAGTGTTCAGACACAAATTCTCAGATGGAATTTACGAACACAGAAAATTACATATAAGGTCTGTCCTGAAAAAGCCCAGCCATTGTTAATACAACGTGAAAGGCTTGCACGACATGGATGTAACCTGGCAGCCAAGGAGAGTGGACTGGAATGTGCACACATGAGCAGTGATAGCTTCACTGTACTAGTCAGTGGAGGTGGTAGGTGCTGCTGAGTGGGCGTGTGTACTGTGTGGTTGTCGCATTCAAAATGACTGAGTGAGGAGAGCAACAAATCTGAATCAAATTTTGCATTAAGCTGAACATCCCTCTGTGGAGACTATTTGGATGGTTCAGAAGGCCGCAGCTATGGGCAGCTGCTGCTTCACCACGACAATGTGCCTGATCAGGCATCATATCTCGTGCAGAGGTTTTTGGGGAAACATCAAATCGTGCAGGTGACTCAGCCCCCCCTACAGCCCAGAATTGGCACCCTATGACTTCTGGTTTTTTCCCAAAACTATGATCACCTTTGAAAGAGAAGAGATTATTTTGAGATTCCAAAAAATACAATGGAACAGCTGATGGTGATTAGGAGAACTGGGGGAGGTGCCAAGGTGCCTTCTTTGAAGGGGACTGAGGTATCATTGTCCTTTGTACAACATTTCTTGTATCTTCTTCAATAAATGTCTATTTTTCATAGCACATGGGTGAATGCTTTCTGGACAGACCTCTTAGATGCTTTTTTTTTTTTTTTTTTTTTTAAGATTTTATTTATTAATTTTAGAGAGAGGGAAAGGGAGGGAGGCAGAGAGGGAGAGAAACATCAACATATGGTTGCCTTTCGCCTGCCTCCAGCTATGGACCTGGCCGGAGACCTGGTTTGCAACCTTATTATGTGCCCTGGCTGGGAATTGAACCAGTGACCTTTGGGTTCACAGGCTGGCACCTTTCCACTGAGCCACCAGTCAGGGCCTCATAGATGCTTTTTAAAGTGACGCCTGACATGGCAGGCTCACTGGACTAATGCCCCTTTTATAAACAACTAGAAACTGCATATCATATATGACTGCTTTTTTCGGACATCGGCCATGGGACACGGTACTTGAGGGATGAGAGGGATGAGAGACAAGTGACAGGAGCTCTCCCATGGCTTTCAGCCTGAGGTCCCTGCCTGCACTATGAGGATGAGGAGGTTCCCAGCCACGCACAGGGTTCTCACTGTGATGTGGGTGCAATACGAGGGCCTGGGGAGTTGAGGCAGCTGGAATTTGTAGACAGTCTGAGAGGAGCTGTAGCCGCACAGAGAGGGACCTCCTCTTTGTGCAAGCCTGGGACAGCTTCTCTAGATAAAGAAAGAGGCCAATATTGAGGATCTCTGAGAACGAAAGGTTCTCTACTTTGGGGTGAGAAACCCAAATCGTGGTGGGGGAATCTGAGTTCACTGGGGGCCTGGTTCCCCTTTCCTGTGACAGCTGGGGGACAGTGTGCTCCGTAGCAGAAAAGGCCAGCGGGCCTGGGACAGCCTCACAGAGCTCCCCCCACCCCACATGATACAGAGCAGCGGAATGAACCCCATAAGGTCAAGGATATCAACTGGAGAGGATCACAGGTGTGTGACTCCCGGAACAGGCGCCTCCTTCAATTCTGAGCCCTCAATGCCTTGCTTGCTTCTCCCTAATCCCAGCTCTGCATGGAGAACCCCTGCCGATAGGCTGTCACATGGACACAGAGCCATGTAAGGAGAACAAAGCCACCTGGGTCAGCTTCCAGCCGAGTGGGGCCCTGTGAGTGATCCTGGCTGGTGTACATGAAGCAGAATCACCCAGGCAACCCACAGGTCATGGGAAAAAATAAACCACTGTGTCTGAAGCCACTAGGCTTAGGGCAGTTTCTTATGTAAAAATAGATAACCGAGTCACCCAGGTTCCCCAAACCCCCAAAACTCAGGTGGAACTTGAAGGAAATGGGAGGGCAAGCCTGAATGGACTATGTTTCTTCCATCTGGTACGCCAGAGGCTTGTACTCTCCATGACATTTCCCTAGAAAAGGAATTGCTGTTACCTGTCTCGTAGACCTGCATAGGCCTGAAAATCGGATCCTCTCTATGTGCTGCAGGAAAACACAGCAGTTGATGCTGCTCACTTGTCCCCGCTGAGCTGGCGGCCATCCATTGACCGCTATCCAGCACCCCTAACTGCTTTGGTAATGGTATTTATTCCCTTTCTCTCTTTGGCAAACTGTCCCTCCCCCATCGGTGAGCATCTGGAGGTACTTCCGGTCAAGGTGCCTGGCCTGTGTCTAGGGAGGGACGCAGGAGCAGCCCAGGCCAGCTAGACGGTCTCTCCCAGAAGTCATAGGCTCTCGAGCCGAAAGCTGCTGGGCCTTCACCATTTGAGGGGCCCGGTGGAGACCACCCAAGGTTCCCGCTATCAAGCTTCCTGGACCTGCGGGAGCTTCTCTCCTGCTCTGTGCCTTGGAGCGTATCAGCGCCTTTCCCTTTGCCCGGCCAGAAGTGGGTCCTATGGCCGTTAGGGCAGAAACTCAGTGGTGTCCTTTATCCTTTTGCTGTGCAGGTCACATGGTTAGGCCATGGGTTGGCCTGGGCTGCTGCATTTCCTGCCAGAAGGGTCACTTGAGTTGACAAGCACGGATTTATCTGAATGGAAACCTGTCAACAACCCCTCGGGGCAAACCGTGCACCTGGGCCGTTGCCTCGGGCCTGGCCTCGTGCTCCCCAGAGGAGCCCGACCGGTCAGCTCTCAACTGCTCCTCCTGCTGCTAATTCCAGGCGCCAGTCTTGCCTCCAGCGGCGCCCAGTGCCGTGCTCACCGCAGATTCCAGTATTGGTGGGGACCTGACCGATCTAACTACTCCAGAGAGTCTCTCCCTAAGCGTCCAACCTCGTGTCCCCTTGCCTGCCACAGCCCCATTAGAAACACGTAGGATAGGACAAACCACAGGGTGATGGCAGGGACCCCAGGGTGGGACACCTGGGTATCTGGGAATGCCCTGGACCAGCACCATGGGAGCCAAACACTCCAGTGAGGTGGCCCCGGTCATGGACGAGTCTGGCCCCATCCCTGAGGGATACCCAGGCTGGCCACCCTCCCACCCATGCAGGCCCATGAGCTCCCATTCCTGGGTGTTACCGTCTCTGCAGGACCGTGACAAACTCGGTGAGCCGGTCGCGTTCCACCTCCGTAGCCTGCCAGAGAGCCTTGAACTCCGTCACCTGTGCCTGCCAGCCTTTTTGTTCTGGGGAGTCGGAGAACCTGGGGACCAGGGCCGGGGGGATGGGGTCAATGGAAGGTTGCATGAAGACACACTTACCCCGTGATGGTGAGAGGGAGAGTTGAGGACATTCAGGGGTCCTTAGAGATGTGGCCAGAGAGAAGGAAGCCAACCCCACCCATCCTGGCCCTCCGGGTCCTCCTCCACTGGCTTCTTCTCACGCCACCTTGCTGGCCCTGCCGAAGTCTCTAGACCTCCGGTAGCTGGTTCGAGTCCCAGCCCCACCAGGGCTAGGGCTGCATCAGCATCTCTGCTTATCTGATCCCTGTAGGGGCCTGGGAGTAGCCTGGCTGCTATGGGGGTTGCCTTCTGGGGCCTGGGGTGCCTTGGATAATTATCTATCCTGAGGCTGGCTTCCCTGCTGGGTGCCAGCCTGCATGTCCCAGCTTGGCCCCAGCCCAGCCCACTTTCTGAGAGCCCAGACACGTTTGGCTTTGTGACTTGTTCTGCTTCCCTCCTTACCACTGGGCCTGCCCACCAGCCCCTCACCTGCTGCTTGGGGTCACCCCAACCCCCCAGAGGTCACATGTGAGTGAGTCCTAAGCTGCTCTCTGCTCTGTCCTCACCTTTCCCAGTGAGACCCTGGCTTTGCTCTTCCAGCATCGCAGGACGCAGGCGCGCGACCTCAGAGGCTCCCAAGGGTGCTCTGTGGTCTTGGGCAGGTTTCTTCCCAGCTCTGGGCCTGGTCATCCCTCGGCACAGGGACGGGGCTGCTTGAGCTGTACTCTGAGGGTGCGGGCTCCTGCACGTTCTGACTCCTCAACCTACTCTAAGGCTCGGAGTGTGGTCACCGCAACGTGGAAATGCAGGATCCCAGTCTCCGCCTAAACCTGCCACTGACCGGGACCCCAGCTGACCTGGGTGCGCAGTGTGGGGGCAGAGTGGCAGGAAGGAGGGGCTGATTCCTGCACCCTACCCTACTTCCAGGCACCCCACCAGTGTCCACACCATCCCTAACACACACACCCCCTGCCGTCACTCCCACGCCACGCACGTTGGTCCTGTCGCTGATCGGAGGGGCTGCGAGCCCCATGAAGGCAGGGCCTGCACGTGGTCAGGCACAGCACACAGCTGCGTGTTGTGGGAGAGACAAGCCTTAGAGCCAGCAGGCTGGGCACACTGGCTCCTACATGCCTGTGGCACGCAAAGGTCCTGGCCACGGAGGCCTGGAAGGGGCCTGGAGGGGTCATCTTGTCCACCTCCCTGCTCTGACGGCTGTGACTGAAACCTCAGCATGACAATGCTCGTCCCTTCTCTCTGCGCTCAGAGTTGGCCCCCTGGCCCCCAGGTGCCCTCTGATGAGCGGGTGGGGCAGCTGCAGGGCCAGCCTTGGTCCGTGGTCCCTGTGCCGCCAAATGTCAGGCTGGAAGAGTCCCATTTGCCCAGAGTCACACAGCAAGTCAAAGGTGGGACCAGTCCCACTCAGCCGCTCTGACCCCGAACCTGAGCTGACCTGCCTGAGGGTGTGTGTGGGGCGCTGACAGCAGGGGCCAGGTTCCAGGGACAGTGGGCAGGCCCTGGATGGGGCTCAGAGTCAGGAGAAAGCTTTTCTTTGTTGGTGCGCTGGCAGGAAGAACAAAGGGTGCATTTTAGCCCCAAGGCTTGATTCTATCGAAGATGGGGCCAGAGAACGGAGGGGATATCAGTGCCTTACAGTAGGAACATAGAACCAGAAATGCTCCCCGAGAGACTGGTTCTCAGTGGTCAAGAGAAGACGAGGGAGGGGCCGGGAAGCGCCCTGCTAACTCTGCGGACAGAGGCCGGGCCTGGTTCTGAGGCCTATCAGCTTGCACGGCGCACTGGGCCTCCCTGACCCCCGTGTCCTCGCGTTGCCTGGGAAGAGTTGCTGAACTCAGTTTCCCTCCCTTGAGTGGCTGCGCCGTCAAGGTTGGGAAGGACCCAGAGGGCCTGGGGAGCCTGGGTACTCACCTGGGCGAGGCCCCGTGCGGACTGGGCAGGGACGGCCACGTGAGAGCAGACTCCACAAGCGTGTGGCCCAGGCTGGTCACAGAGCTGTGTGAAGGCAGGAGGGGGCTCGTCACTGCACGCAGGCAGGCTGGGCCCTGCTGGGCCTCATGGGCTCAGGGGGCACAGGGCCAGCGGGAACGGGGACGCCGAGGAGCTGGCCTGGGGCTGGCCCCGCAGCAGCCCTGTGCGTTTGCTGCTCTTCCTTCCAGAACTCTTGTTTAAAATGAGAGAACCGGGAGGCTGCAGAGCCTCGAACCATCCAACGCAGGTCTGTGTTGAGAGCCCGAGAAGCAGGTGGGTGCTGAGAGGGCTTCACAGGGAGCTGTGACCAGGCTCCAGCAGGGCTAGTGGCAGAGGGACCACATACGGGAAGGACAAGGGGACAAAGTGCCCCCAGGGCTTCCCAGCAGAGGCAGCAGCAACACCCTGTCTTCGGAATAATTGCTCACACCCCGACCCCTGCATCTCCAGTCACCTACCGAGCAGAGCCCAGCCTGCCGGTGTGATCACCGGCCGAGGCCGGGGGCCTGGCTGGGCCCGGGTCCTCCGAGAACTTGGCGGACGTGGGGTTCCCCTCGGGCCCTCTGGACCCCTCGCCCTCTCCTTTATTTTGATGATACTGCAGGGAACAGACATGGGTCGATTCTCAGGGCTTGGCTCGGAGGCCTGGATAAGCCGGGAGGGGGCCTTGGCTTGCTGTCCCCGCTTTCAGGGGTTATGAAAGAGGCTTCTTTTCAGGAGGGAAAAGAGAGGCCTGTTTGGGGAGGCCTCCTTGCATGATAATGACATCTAACAATGCTTCTCTTCAGAGAGCGAGCTGCACCATGTGAGGACATTTCTGCCCCAAAGGGAAGCGCGTGGCCTTCTGCCGGGGCCTTCGGGGCAGATCAGAGACTGCCGTTCTGCTGTCCTGAGTGGGTCGGTCTCTCTTGGCGGCCCTGCCCACACTGCCAGGTGTGACTGAGGCCAGCTGCCTTTGTCAGCTGGGGACGGTTGGGTCTTTGGATCTTGCAGACACCTGGAGCCAGTGAGGCTGCCGGGTCTCAGCAAGGACAGCAGCCCGTGGGGAGGCTGGGCTTCCCAGCCCCTAACCCTCCCCCACACCCCTCTTCTGGATATCCAGTGAGGCCTGGCGGCAGCAGGGGTAATGGGGGACCCCAGCAGGAGGTCAGCAAGGAGTGGACTGTGGGTGTGAGCCCCTAGCCACCCGGTGTGCCCCAGCCCCATGCATTCTGAGCAGGCTCGCAGCGCAGCACGTGCCCTTGTCTGGTGGCCAGTGTCCAGCCCCCTCGGGGACTTTCATTTTCTCTACCACATCCAACCCTGTGGCTCAGGGCTTCCTGGGCTCCCATCCTCCGACCGGACCAGGAGCCCTGGGACTCGAGGGCAGGGGTGCTCTGAGCCACCCCTGTGGCTGTACCAGGCCACCTGGCTGTGAGGGTCCCCTCCTGTGTGAACGTCAAGGAATCCTTCTCCCCGGAGGTCACCAAATCCCCTCGTGACCGCCCCCCACCAGCGTCACAGGCCTGACCCCAGCAGCCCAGGATGCACCCTCAAGGCCTCGGCAAGTCAAATGGCTTCAGGGGTTCATGCATTCCACACGGGCATGCTGAGCCTCTGCGAGGTGATGCTACCCCGCTCTGTGTCTCCTCCGGGGGAATTTTGGGGAGAAAACTGAAAAATGATCACATAGTGTGACAAAAGCTTAGGGGTGCACAGGGAGTTTATAGAGTGCCCAGGAGGGGTACATGACAGAGGATGGGGACCCTGGAGCTCCCCGGGGGCGCTCATGCTAGGTAAGGTGTAAAGGCTGCCCTGCAGCTGGCTGGGCAGGGCCGTGGGGGAGGAGTGGGGAGGGAGCAGGGCCCAGTGAGGTGCTAACTGACATCCCTGTGGCCAGAGCTGGGGGCAAAGGGAGGGGTGGCAGCAAGAGTCGGTCACGTGGGGCCCTGCATGCTGGACCAGGAAGGGTGGCTTCCCGCTCCCTGGACCGTGAACGTGAAGGCCGGCACTCTAGCCACGGTCTTGGATCAGGAGGCTGAAGGCCACAGCTGGGTGGGGCGGGGCGAGCTGGAAGGAGCCGGGGACCCGGGGGCACTGCGTGAGGACAAGAGTGACGGGGAGCCACGCACAGGCAGGGTTTGTGCCTTAGAGAGGGAGGGTGTGCAGAGCGGGCTGGGGAGCCCAGGTGGGACCCGGTAGGACGCGGTGCGACCTGAACAAAGGCAGGTGGAGAGGTAGGGAGCGGCGGAGGTCTCTGCGGGCACCGCACCCAGCCTGCGCCCACTCACCTGCGCACTGAGCTGCCCAACCTCCTGCTCCAGCTGCCGCACCTTGGCCTCCCGCTCCGCCACCAGGGCCCGCAGCTGGGCCACCAGGCTGCCGCTCTGCTGAGCCTCATCGTGGAGCCGCTGGTCCAGGCGGTGCTGGGAGGCCCGTGCCTTTTCCTCCTGCAGACTCAGGCTTCCCAGAATCTCCTGCAGCTGCCTCAGCTGGTCCTGGGGGCCGGGGTGGGGGACGGGCAGGAGGGAAGGCCAAGGTCAGCATGGCCCCTGCAGGAGCCTCACAGTGGGACGCGGGCGTGCCCTTGAAAAGCAGGAGGTGCACTGTGCCCGCACCCAGGGGTTCACCAGGCAGGCGGCAGCCATGCCCTTTCCCTGTCCCCAAGTTTCTCTCCCTGAGATTGGGGCCAAGGAGGATATCCAGGGGGCTCTCGGGACAACAGAAAGCGGCTCAGGTGGCGGCCCCTCAACCAGCAGGGGTGATTCTGGGTAAAAAGAGACCCTAGCCCACTCTGCCGGGAGACCTGGAGCCCTTGCAGGACCCCTGCCGCACCTGACTGAGGCCCCGTTCCCTGAGCTGCCCCAGAGGCCACTTGGGAAGTGGAAGCTCCCTGCCTAGGAACCAGGGAGGACGGGGTATCTTGGAACAAGACGGGCTGTTGTCCTCACCTCATGGTGCAGGACAATGAGGTTCAGGGAGGACAGGGCTGGGCTGGTTTGTGTGTCTCATCATGTCATCTTCAGTGACTAGAATAGTGGCACACGGGCACCTCAAGCTCCGCACCTTATTTTAAAATTGGGAACTGAGGCCCAGAAAGGGGATGCGACTGGCTGAGGGTCACAAGGTAAGGTAACAACATAGGCCAGCCCAGATTTCAGGTGTCCTCTGCCTCACCCACCACCCAATGGGGGAAATGATCGTGGCCCACCGTGGGGGGTGCCTAAGCCAGTATGCATTCCCCCCAATACCCTGGTCAAGCAGGCATGACCACCCCAAGCATAACTTGGAATTCAGAGACATAAGTGTGGGTGCCTCAGGATCCAGGAAGAATAGGCCAGGCTAGGGCCAGGACAGTGGCAGTGCAGCACTGCTCATCAGAGAAGCTTTTACAGTCAGGTAAACCTGGTTTGAACTCGGTTGTATGGTCTTGGATGACTTTTCTAACTAGAGTCTTAGTTTCCCCATCTGTGAAATGGGGTTATGATGCATGAACCGAGGGGTTATGTTGGCCACTAATCATTCATTATAAACTTGTCCCCAAGGGCCCAGACAGGGAGGGGCTCTGTGTTGCCACATGGACAAGAACTCGTGCTGTCCCTTAAGTTGTCCCTTCTATTCCCAGGGTGTTCTCCTGTTCCTCCCCTCACCCATTTCTTTCTCCTTTGGGGTCCAGAGGCCCAGGGGCTTGAGCCTGACATGGGCCTCATACAGCAGACCCTGGGGCAGCCGCGGAGCAACTCCTGTCCCTGGGACAGAGCTTTGGGGCTTCCGCGCTATGCAGGTGGCTTCTGGGGACAAGGGAGGCCTCCCAGTGGCGGGGCAGGCGCCCACCATGAGGGCATCGATGAGTTCGTCGTCATGCCGGCCCTTCTCCACCAGGGTCCCCATCTGACTCTTCAGGGTCTTCACTTCACTCGCCAGCACCTTGTTCCGGGACTTCACGCCCTCGGACTTCTTTTTCAGCTCTTCCAGCTCTTTCTGGAGGGCGTCCCGCTCAGCGGCAAGTTTCTGGAAGCGGAAAGTGCAGTCCTGGACGGGGGGCTGAGTGGGCCCGAGCTCCCACTCATGGGGAGGCCCAGGGTGGGGAGGGGACTTGTCCGTGACCACCGAGCAAGTCGGTAGAGCCGGGGCACTGACTCCCCACTCCTGCCTGAGCCTGTCACAAAAAACCCTCCTCCTCTCAGCTCTGGAGCTCAGGCAGCTGCCCCTCTCTCCCAGTCAGACAGGAGAGGAAACCTCTGGCCACCTCTGGGTCTGTCCTCCGGGGGCTGTCTCCAGCCCTCCGTCCTGCCTGCGCGGGGGTAAGAGAGAAGCCATGCCCTAGCCAACAGCACTCAGTCTAGGGGGTCAGTGGGAAGTGCCTCACCCACCAGGAGCTGAAGTGAGAAGGGAGCCCCCACGGGCCACTCCACCTGCTCACATCCTCAGTCAAGCTCAACACCCATCAGCCACTAACTGGGAAGCCAGGGCTGCACACCCTTTAGTCTCATTCATTCATTCCTTCTCAAATATGTCCTGAGGGCCTCCTATGTGTGTGGTGTTGTTATAGGTGCTGGGAAGACAGCTAAAGACAAAACAGAGTCCTTGTCTCCAAGGAACTGCTATCCTAGTCGGGGAGATAGCCGATGCCCTGTGGCGATCTACACTGGCTGAAGGGCGGAGAGGGATGGAGAGTGGCATTGTCCAGGAAGGCCCCCCTGCGAGGGTGGCATGCGAGCAGAGACTGAAGGAGAAGAGGGTAAGTGCAAAGGCCCAGGGGTAGAACATACATGACTGGAGCTCAGTGAGTGGGGTTGGGGGGAAGGTCAGGGCAAGGTCAAAAGGGATAGAGGCCAGACTAGGTAACCCCTCAGAGCCAAGACTGAGATGCTGAGGAGGGTTCGGGGCAGCAGGGGACAGACTCTGGTTTGGTCTGTGAGAAAACTATCCCTGGACAAGTGTTCTCAGTCCCTCGGCAAGGTGAGTTATAGAAATGGAAACCAGTAGAGCAGGATGAGTCTACAAGCCCACAGCTCTTTGCAGAGAGGCAGCCGTTGTTTCGCCCGGCTCTGCTGTCCACGCTGCAGGCCTGGGGGTGCTGGGGAGCACGTGCGTGCAGGAAACCACACCCCGCTGCAACATTGTGGCCACGGGTGGCCCGACAAGTCCTCCGTATTCTGTTCCGTGTGAGCCTGTCCCTTGCAGCTGGGTGCCCCACAAACCCAACCGTTCTGAATCTCAACACCCATCTCCCTGGGACCCCCTATTGCGATCGGCTCAGCAAAGGTGGGAACATGGCCTAAGCCAGCCAATGACACTTGTACCTGGGATTCCATCGGAACTCCTGGAAAGAGACGCCCTTTGTGTGGGCTGGGTTGGAGGATGAAGCTGGACCATCAGGAGTCCCCACGGTTGAGAGTGAAGCTAACCCTGGGGAAAGTGGTGCTGAGACTGGGCCCCAGATCTCTGGATTCATCTCTGTCTAGAGCGGGGCCACCTCTAGACTGGTTACAAGGACAACTATGCCCCCTTTATGGATCAGCCTGGTGGAGTTTGGCTCCCTGTTCAGCCAGGGAGACGCAGGCCCTGGAGCTGGTCGCAGCCCGGCCACCTCTTCCCTCAGCCCAGCGCTCCTCCTTTAAGGCTGACTAACGAAGCCCAGCACATGTCCAGGACCGGGCTGCTTTCCCTCTCCTTTCACAGTGAAAGCTCCAGACCCAAACTCTCCAAGCCAGTCAGGATGGGGCCACCCCAAGTCCACGAAATGGACTCTGGGTGGGGACTGGCCAGGTGGCTCAAGCTGGATCTACAGGGATGTGAGGAACACACACAGAGGTGACCCAAATCCCTGGGTGTCTCCTGCCTCTCGGGGGTGCCTCCGAGCCTTGCTGGGGTGGCCATGTACTCTGGCTCCCACAGGCCCCCCGGGCACACAGGCATTACCTCCCAGCCTTCCTGTTTTTCCCTCTCCAGGCTGCGGATCCTCAGCAGGTTTCTCTCCTGTGCCGACAGCTTCCTTGGGTACGGGCAGGCAGATGGCTCGTCACTGGCTGCTCCCGCAGACCGGCCCTGGGTCTGTCCCAGCTGTTTCTCTAGCTCTCGAACCTGAGGGTGGGAAGACTCATTGCTGCCCAGCCAGTACACGTGCAGCCAGCCTCACCCAGCCGGAGGGGCCGCCCTGCGATGTGACGGGAGACCCCACCTGGCAGGTGGGCATGGAAGCCCCCTGTGAGGGGGACTGGGGTGAGGAGGGATCTGAGGTGGCACCTTGAGCAAACTGAGAGAAGACACTAGAGGGGTTTCGCTTGGAAAAGAGAAACTTCAAAGTAAATGAGAAAAATCACCCCAGCTCTGAGGGACTTGAGGCCGAGAAGCAGACGTGTGGCCCCCGGTGGGGGTCTCAGTACAAGGAAGAACTCTGGCAGGCAGACCACCCACGACGTGGTGTGCTGCTCAGGAGGCCCCAGGTGCCCGGCCACGTGCAAGAGATGCTGCAGAGGTGGGAGGGCAGGGTTTGCAGGCTGAGAGCCCAGCTCAAAGCTGTGTGACTGTGCCCGGATTACTTAACTTCTCTGAATCTCAGGTCTCTCTCTCATCTGTGAAATGGCCCTCAGGAAACACCCTGATAAATACTGTCATCAGTATTTGGTGTCCTGAAGGAGTCTGAACCTGGGGATCCCCAGGACGCTTCTTAGAATGACAGATCTTGGGGCCCAGGGCAGATCAACAGGTCAGAGCTCCTGGGGCACAGCTGGGGGACCTGAGTTTTATTTTATTTATTTATTTATTTTTAATTTTTTAATTAATTTTAGAGAGAAGGGCAGGGAGGGAGGAAGAAAGGGAGAGAAGGATCAAGGTATGGTTGCCTGCCTCCAGCTATGGACCTGGCTGGAGACCTGGCTTGCAACCCGGTTCTGTGCCCTGGTTGGGAATGGAACCTTTGGGTTCGTAGGCCGGGGCCTTATCCACTGAGCCACCAGCCAGGGTGGCGGGGCCTGAGTTTTAAGCAAGTGCTACAGGTGATACTTAGGATCAGGTCACTTCGAGAAACCCTAAGATGGCCCTCCGCACTGAGTCCCACACGCAAAGGTTTTCATTCTGGCAAGAGGCTGGTAAATGCCATCCGTCAGGATGATGGCTTTCTCACGCTGGGGTTAGAGTGGATCATTCCTGGGGTCCTTCTAACCCTGGTTCCCATGTTGACACATCATAAACGACGGAGCAAAGTTGGATAAACCTGAGGCGGGGACAAATTTCGCTAAGTTGGGCAAACCTGAGTGGGGGAGGCCCCGGAAAATTCGCAAGGCTCGCCAGCAAAGGGCGGCGTGTGAAACCACGTGTCAGCGCCCTCGTGTGGGAGTGTGTGGTAATTCCCTGAAGCATTCAAGAGCGCAGGATTGCTTTGAATAATTCACTTAACACAATTTCACAACAGCGATTAATGTGTTCAGTGATTGTTACATCCAAGCACTGTGCTTTACAGGTGCTGTTTCACTTAAACTCCCCAAATGCACAGGAGAAAGAACAGCGCTATCATGTCCATTTCACAGGTGAGGAGACTGAGGCATGGAGGATTTGCCAAGGACACGGAACTTGTACACCAGTGGCTTAGGCCACACACAAACCCAGGTCTCTTGAACCCCAAGGCCGCACACTGGTCATTACTTAGTTTTTCAGAGACTTTCCCTCTTTCAGGTTGGCTTCAAGGACCTACGAGGAACCCCTGAGGATAAAAGCCACCCGAGAGCTGTGACCCTGAAGTCCCGGGGGTGAAGGTAAAGTGCTTGGCAACTGTGGAATTTAAACCCCTACTGGGGTTTCTTGGTTTGAAGGCAGAAAGGAGGAAAATAACCACAATGAATCTTGGCGCAGTGCATCCTCCGTGCCTGGTACCATGTCACACATGTCACACACACTGACTCGCCCAGTCTTCCCAGGAACCCCATGGGGTAGACACTGCCAGAACCCACCGCACACAGATGCGGAAACCGAGGCACAGAGAGGTGAAGGCCCTTGCCCAAGGCCACACAGCTGGTGGGTAGACAGCTGGGCTCAGAAGCCCCTCCTCGCAGCCTCTAAGGAGGGTCCAAATATTTAGAACATAAGGAGGGAGATAGAGCTAAGCTTTCATTGGGTAATTAAAACTTTTCAAAGTCTACCAGCATCTGGAGACAACTGGAAAAAGTCTACAGAGTACACTAGTCACACAAATTTACACACACTCAGACGAAAACTACGCCTGGAGTCAAATAAATCAAAGGCTTTGGCGTGTGCTGAGCGCCAGCGCCTGGCACATGGTCACTGTTATATAAAAGGCTTGTCGTTCAATAACAAATTAAAATCAGGGCAGGCGGGGACGAAAAACAACGACCTGGCAGAAGGGCTTTTCCGGGCTCCCTGTCCCTGCGTTTCAAGCCTGGTGTTCTGGGTCAGGAGGAGGCTGCTGACTCACTCACCTTGCTCTGCAGAACGAGAATCTGTTGAGCCCGACCCCTCCAGGTCCCTGGTGACGACAGAAGCTGCTGGACGTTCACATCTTCCCCGACCTCACTGACCAGTGCCTGAAAGGGGCAGGGCCTTGGGTGAGGCCAGGAGGGGGGCCACAGCAGAGCCCCAGCGCTGCTGCCGCTCAGGGGCCCCCAGCAAGCCTGGACTCGGCCCTCCTCCCTCCCCGAAGGCCCGCGGACCTGGCTCCTGCAGCAGCTCTCCCTGGGAAAGCGCTTGACCCCTCGTCCCCAGCGTTTCTTGGTGGTGCTTGGGGCAGGCCGGGCACTGCCAACAACGCTCAGATCGGGCCCCTTGCTCTTGACATATTCTGGGATGAGTGACCCACAGAACTAAGATCTGCTTCCTTCATTGGGTCACGGTCACCTGGAACTGAGCTTATCCTGGACGGCTCCGGACCTTGCCCTCTTGGAAAAGCCACCAACAAGGGCCCGTGGCTGAGAGCAGCAAGGAAGAGGGCTTTTGAGTGTCACCCATGGATGTCCTAGAGGGCCCAACGTTGTGGCTGTTGACGGGGTTGGGGGGGTGGGGTACTCTGTGCAGGCCCCACCTCCGGGCTTCGAGGCAGAAACAACATGCTCAGCCCTGGGCCCCTCCGCAGCCGGTCACGGTCACGGTCACGGTCACGGTCACGGTCACGGTCACGGTCTCGGAAACCTGAGCTAGTGCACCAAGCCTCTGGAGCTCGTTTCCACAATAGAACATTTGTTTTGGAAATTTTGGCTGGTCTGAGTGGTTCCAGCAGGAAAGACAAACGCCAGAGAATTCACTGAGTAAATACAAATAAATAATGAACCAGCTGGACCTGCACCCCCAGTCTGAGGATTCTCCTTTGAAAGGGGCCTTTGATACACAAGCAAGCTATTCACTTTCTAATATTACAGACGGCAGGGGGCGGGGGGAGGCAGGTCTTGTGGGGCTTCCAAGTCCAAGGTGGGAGGGGAGCCCCAGGGTCAGCACACGGAAGATTGCGAGGATCCTGCCTGGGTGGTTGGCACGGTTCTCCTGGGTCCACAGTTGGGTGGGCACAAGAAGGGAGTGTGTACAGGGCCCCTTGGGCAGCCAGCAACCCCACTCACCAAATGGGGCTGGTGGATGTTACTAGAGCTGGAACTCGACCCAGGGCATGATGTTCATGGAGCCAAGCCTCCGCTAGTCCCTCAAAGGGGCCCATTGTCCCTGTCATGCCCCTTCCTGATCCCAGCCCAGGCGGATCCCAGCCTGGCTCTGAAATACCTTCTGGGCCACCCGGAGCTCCTGCTTCAGGGCCTGCATCTGGTTTCGGAGGTCGCTCATCTTCAGGTTGGTGGCTGCCAGCCTGTCCTGCAGAGCCTTCACCTCGGGGGCCTCCGGCTGGTGCGGGAAGGCAGGGTGGAGCGCAGTCACGTGTTGCCGCAACAGGGATGGTGACTGTAGCCCTCCTCTATCCCAGCAGGTGCTGGTGCCATGCTGAGCGCACCCCACCCTCACAGACCAGGAGGCAGGTCCTCCTGTCAGTCCCTGGGACACGCAGTGCAGAGGCTGGGGGCAGGTGAGTCCCCTTGGTGTGGGGTGGTGCCTGGTTGGGAACCAGGAGTGGGGATGTGGTTCCTGGCAGTCCGACTCTAGATCTAGAACCCAGGTTGCGGCCCGGCTCTCCAGGCCCATTTCCTCACCTGTCAGGTGTGGGTAGCAAAGCCAGCCTTCGGGGCCTGTGCGTGTTGCTCAGGAGGTTTGCGGAAAGGGGGCTGCTGGGGACAATTCTGATAGAGGGCGGTGCCAGGAGCCTCACCTGACCTGGGGGGGCAGCTGACAGAGGGGGCTGCGGGCCCAACGGTGCTCTGGTCCGGGCTATCACCCCCTCTGCTGCTGGGCCCAGTCCTCCTCTCCTGGGCTGTGGGCCTAGCCCTACCCTCTGCCATTTCAGAGCTGATTCTATCCAGAGTGGAATTCTTCGGGCTTTGCTCGGGGCTTGGGGATGGGCTGTTTTCTTTGAGGAACTAGCAGAGACCCGGCCCAGGGGGGCGCACAATGCCAGCACCGCCCCGCAGCCCCAGCTGGGCTCTACTCTGGAATGAGCAGAGAGCCTGCAGGCCTTGCAGTGCGGCCCGGGGGCACCTGAACCGAAGGCTGAAGGGGGCCATTGCTTTTGCTCTTTCGGACCAGAAGAGGCCCAGAAAAACCACACGGGCCTGAGACCGGCTCATCACCCACTCTGCTGTCAGCAGCCTTCCAGGCTCCCTGCAGCCGCAGAAGGAAGCTGGAACTGCTACTCCAGCTGCCATCCAAGGCCCCCCTCCATGGGGGCCCCACCCCTGCTTTCGCTGGCTTCTGCTCCCCTTCCCCCACCCATGGGCCCTCTGTCAGCCAGCTGACACCCAGCTAGCAAACATGACAAGAGATGCTGATGGCTTCCCGCCTCTGAGCCTCGGCTCAGCTGTCGGGAGGCTGTGCCCTCCCTCCCCACCCATCTCCAGCATGGCCCCTCTGAGACCCCTCCATGCCGCATCCAGCCACCGAGGCGAGAGGCATGCTCCCTCCATGATTCAGAGTCCAGGCCTCTCTCGGACAGCCCTGTCCTCCTACTTTCTTCAACATGGCCACTTGTCTCTCCTCCTGGACGCCCCGCTGGACAGAGGCCCTGTCTGATTCTCTGGGCCGCAGGGCCCAGCAGGACCGGGACAAGAACTTTCCCACCCTGGGCAGGTCTAGTCAGGGTCAGGCACATGAACATGCTTAACGCCCTGGATAAACCAGGCTCAGCTCGTCCCTAGGAGCCAGGAGAGGCCCTGAACACTCCAGCCCGCCCCTGCTGAGGGTGGAGCCCCTCTTCTGCCAGCCCGGCAACCAACAGGCTTACACCAGACGCCCCTCAGGGGGCATTGCCACCTCGCAGGCCTCCTGCACACCCGCACGCACGCACACACACACACACACACACACACACACACGGGAGGACTGCGTGCTCCTCAGGGCAGGCATGCAGCTACAGGCAGTCGGGAGGGCGGGCTGGGAAAGGGGCCCAAACTGGAGTGTTGGGGCTCGGGCCACTGGATCTCCCCTGGTCTGGCTTCCTGAGAACACCCCTGGGGAGGCCTGCTGGGGTGTTCCTGAGACCCCGGTGCTTCCTCCTGTCTGGCTGGGGGTCTGTGACCACGGGGTCATGGAGCTGCAATTCACACTCCCTGGGTTTCACTGGCTACTGCCTAAAACGGAGTCTTGGAAACCAGCCCCCCATTCCCAATAGTTGCTTCGGTCTGCAGACTTGGAGTGTCGCACATAAACTGCCCCGCAAAGCAGGGTTCCGTGGGGCAATAGTGAGTTCCCTGTCCCCAGCAGGCTGAGAGTGGGCAGCCAGCTGGACCAGGCCCTCCCTCCTGGTTCTGAAATTCCAGGGTTCCAGGGCCCTGAGGCCCCTCCTGACCCCCCTTTCTGGGGACTGAATGAGGGTGAGGCCCTCGCGGGCCTCCACTGGGGCTCCCTGACGCTGTCCTGCGGATCCTGCGGAACTGGCTCCCTAGTGGGGGGCGGGGGTCAAACACGGAAGAGGGGATACCCGGGCCAGTGGCCGCCCCACCGACTCCCCGGCCCAGAAGAGAATTCATACCAGGCTTCTGTCTCCCATTGGTGCCTTTGACGGCGTAGCTCCAGGGCCGGGAACCCCCTTGGCTGGCATCCTGGCCAGAGCCGTCTGCAGCTAAAAGAGCAAACCTCGAACTTAGTGTTAGATTCCGCTCTGCGACTGTGGCACCTGGAGCATCCTGGTGCCACCCCTGGGTGCATGGTTACTGGGTACAGTGGTTGCCTTTCAGTGCTTGTTGGGGTCAGCAGTGGGAGGACCTCAGTTAGTAACTGTGTTGGCAGAGGGTTTAACGGGCCATCCGCCTAAGTCCCCAGCCACACCGAGGAGCAGCCCTGGGGCTCACTAACTTCCCAAACAGCACCCTGGAGTGCTAACCGTGAGGACAAAGGCGTTGGAGCCCTCAGGTTTCAGACAAGGAGACACAGAGGAACCTGCCATGTGGGCCCCTGGCCTACTGGCCAGGACCATCACCAGCCACAGTCGCCATAGCCGCCACTGGTTTCCCCATTGCTCTCCATACAAAGACCAGGCCCTGTCTTACAAGGCTGGGCATGACCCCCCTCCACCTCTGTGACCTCATCTTGTGCCACTCTCGGCCACACTGGTCTTTCAGACCTTCTTCCTATCTCAGGGCCTCACAGCTGCGGGGCCCTCTGTGGGGAGGCCCCTCCCCGACATCTCCGGGTGGCCCCTTCTCATTCTGCAGGGACCCCATGCAGTCTCCTCCGCTAAGAGGCCCTGGGTGTGGCCTGTGTCCCAGGAGGGCGAGGACCAGGCCTGCTCTGGTCCCCGCAGTCTCCCCAGGGCCTGGCGCAGAGCCTGAGATGGTTCTGAAACAATGTGTTATGAAAGAAGAGGCTCTGGTTCCATGCCAAGTACAGTGACTGGGGAGGGCTTTGGAGAGCCCCAGGGCTGGGTGTGAAATCCGGCACCAGCACGCACTGCACGGCTCCAGGGGCCTCTCAGCCACTTTCAGCCTCGGTTCCTTCGGCCATATAAGGAGAAGCGGTGCAGCTTCTCCCTGGCACATGGATGGTCCCGTTCTAGCTCCTGAGGGACCACGGCGGGACTGCCTGGGCTGCGCTCTCACCCTACTTGGGGGCTTTGTGATCAGCTGTGGGAGCGGAGGGGGCAGGAGAAAGAGGAAGGTGGACAGAAGTGAGACCAAGGGGAGAAAGCTCCTGGCGCTAGCTTCCAATGAGCAAGGATCCCTGATCGTGTACCTGACAAGCATTTATCTAGTGCTTACTGAACGCCGGGTCCTGTTCTGATCATTTTGCAACGTGACGTCATCGTGTCCTCAGAAAACCCTAGGGTGAGTACTGTGATCACTGCTACGTGACAGATGGGTGAGACTAGGCAGAGAGCATGTGTAACTTGCTCAAAGTCACAAAGCAAGTCAGGAAGGAGCTGAGAGCCACACCCAGGCAGCCGGGCTCCAAGCCCACGTCCTAACCTCTATGCCAGGCTGCCTCTCTGTGACCTGTGTCCCCTCACGTCCCGACACACTCTTCCTTCTCAGGATGGAACAAGACTGAGAAACTCATGGGGAACACTGACCCACAAGCCCTTCGGAAGGACCCCCAGCACCTAAGCGCGCTCCCCGTCTAGAGGGGTGTCCCTGGGGCTGTGTCCCCTCCAGAAGCAGGAGTGACCCGGGCCCCTCACTTCCTGCTCCAGCTCCTGCACGCGACTGGCCAGCTGCTTCACTCTGGTTTTGGCGCCCTCTGACTCCACCATCAGCGCCCGGTTCTTCTTGGACAACTCGACGATTTTGGTGGCGACCGCATCCCCCGCCACACCGGCTGCCCCTACAGTGAAGGAACATGGTGGATCAATGAGAAACACAGGCAACGGTGAGCCCAGGCTATACCGCCAGCAGCCAGGGCTTGGACGCTGAGGCTCCTGGTGTGATACTCATGGGAGGGGTGGGGTCGGGGACAGGGTAACGATATATTGAGCCCCCTGAAACCCAACTCCAGCCAGTAGAGACAGCCACTCGGAGGGTCAACACGTTCTAGGAAAATTATAAAATCGGGAAGTGAAGTTTTAGTTCTTTGGGAAACAAGTTTATTGTGCCCAGTCTCCACGCCCTCGGCCACAAGATTAGACACCCAGCCCTTACACCCTGCAACACCGCTGTGCCCTCCAGGGAGAAGGGAGACCCCCGCCTGCCCGACTCTGGCCTCAGCCAACGACTTGTTTTGGCCAATGGGATGGTAGCCGGCTACTTTTGAGACTGTAGCAGGCCTCAGGATGAGACCCAGGTGGAAAGTCAACAAAGCCACCTGAAGGTTTTCAAGTCAACTCAGCCTGGGCCCGTGCTGCGGGTCTGGGCCCAGCAGAGGGTGAGGCCTGAGGAGCTGCCCTCGGCAACCTCACGTCCGGCGCAGGATGACGGACGGGAGAAAGGGCTCAGGACGCGGGGAGGAAACCAGGCCTAGAGGTACGAATGGTCCAGCAGTGGGTCCTCTGGGTTATGATGTCTTTCTCCCAGGATGCAAAAGCAGCACAAATCCTGGAACCAGACATCGGCAAGGGGCCTTAGATGAGCCCTCTCCAATCCAAAGGGCAGGAAGTGGGTCTCAGAGGCGACGGGAAACATCCTCTGGGTATTTTTTCTGACTCTTCCCCACCCTTGAGCTGCCCATCTGCAGTAATGGGGCAGCGGTGAATGGGCGAGCTCAGAAATGCTAAGCAACTGGGAGACAGTTTTGGTCTCCTTACATTCTTTACAGAGTGTCTAATGGGGGAAGCAAACACGGTGACACGGATGGGATTTTCAATATACATAGAAATAATAAGTATAAAAGCTTCAGTGGAATGGGGAGGATGAAGGGACCCACAATGGAAGTAAAGTGTCTTCATTCCACTTGAAGTGATAACATGTGAATTCTAAGTAGACTGTGGCAAGTGAAGTTATGTAACCATCACAGTAATCACTAATAAATAGTACAAAGGAATATAGTCTAAAAAAACTAAACTATAATGATCCCTAAAAATCTCGCCAAAGGAGAATCAGTAGCCGGTCACCTGCGTCCTTGTTTAAAAGCATGAACGGGGCCAGACTTTTTTTCTCTTCCGAACGTGAAGCTGGAAATCAGAAAGGGTGACTTCAGGGTATGAACTGGATTTCAGAGGAGAGATTTATGGGGGCGTTGGGGTTGGCCGCCAGGGGCGGGGAGGGGAGGGGGGCAGCTCCGGGGTCTCCTGCTCTCACTGGAGCTCAATCGGCTCCTCAGTAGCCTTGCAAAAGGGCAAGTGCCCCTTCACATCTGAACCCCGAGTGTGCTTCTGTCCTCGCGTTTTGTTTTAAACAGAAAGGCCAAACCATGGAGGGAGGCACCAGGGTCTCTAGAATGCCAAAGGCCCTTGCTGTTTTAATTTGGTGCTGGTCCTCTGGGTAAGCGTCCCCCCCTTAAAGGCATGGAAGGTCAAAGGCAGGGAGAGGGGCTCCGGCAGATGTGGGGTGGGGCCCGCTGTTCTCTGTGACCGGGGAGCTGACTTTGTGGTTCATTAGCCAGCCCCCGGGGAATTGCTCAATGGGCCTACCTGGAGCAGGGGCCAAGGTCCCCACCAGGTCAACAGGGTCAAGGTCTAGCTTATCACCACAGAGCCCACGTCCAGCCCACACCCACAGGGCTAAGGTCAATCTTAAGCCCACAAAGCCATGGTCCCCACCAGACCCATGGTGCCAAGGCCTCCACCAACAGAGCCAAGGTCCAGCCCAGACCTGAAGGGCCAACATCCACTCAAGACCATGCTGGGCGCCAGCAAATCCCCGGGCAACCACCAGCTTCCTTGTCGTGTCACCTCTTCGGAGCAGCAACGCAAGCAGAGTGCATGCCTGTTTCTGCCGGGGCTTTTTCATGTTCACCATTAACATCAGAGCCTGGGCACCAGCAAAAATGGGACCCCAACGGCCCACTGAACATGCACTGAACGCGAGGCAGAATCCCTGTCCTGAGTCCTGGCTGAGTCACCAGCACTGCCTGCCACCCCTGATGTTCCCCGACTCCCATTTCCGGGCCTGCCGCCTCCTCGGCCAGCTCTCTTCCTCCCCCCGCTCCTCTTTCGGACAAGCTGGACACAGCTGGCCCCTGGCTGGACCACAGCTGGCCCCTGGCACTCTCGCTTGGGCACCTGCCCTCCGGAACTTGCTGTTTGCCCCGCTGGGGAGGCTCCATGACAGCTGGGCCCCAACTTCAGGGCACCGGGAATGCAAGGCTGGGATGGCCGTGACAATGGCAGAGCTACCTGTGAAGGCAAATCTGTCCTCTTCTATTTTCTTTTTGAGGTGCTTGATTTCAAAGTCCCTCTCCTTCAGCAGCTTATACAGCCGCCCATTCTCATCCACCGTTTCCCTGAGCTGACTGCGGAGCTGCGCGATCTCGTCTTCCAGCACCCTGCAAGACAAAGACGGGGTCACCGCTTCCTCACCGGCACCCGGGGCCGGGCAGGCCTCCCCTGCCCGTTGGTGGCACCTTGTTGGGCACCAGCTGGGGACAGGACTGGTCTGTACCAAACCCAGGCATTAGGGAAACCTCAATGAGCATATTTTAACACACTGGTCTGGAAACAGAGCAATTCCGCACACGCATGCTGTGCACACATGCGCACGCGTGAAAGGAGGGAACAGGTTTAGAATAATGTGGTTCAACAGACAGGGATGTAAAACCACCACTCAGAGAATTCATTTTACTTTTAAGCATCCATGGAATATGCACAAAATTGTATTAAAGTCTACAAAGGCAATCCTGGCAAAGTCCAAATAATGAGCACCAGGAAGACCATTTTCTTTCATAGCAGTTAACTAAAAGTAGTTAACTAAAACTATAGCAAAACTAAAACAAGCCTGCAAACCTATGTTTGGGACTAAAAAACACTCCTATGTTATTTGTGGATTAAGGAGAAATCATAATATGGTTTATAAAGCATTTAGAATGGGTAGATGGCAGAAGCAATCTATATGAAAACTTGTGGAATGCAGCTGATATGTCATACTTAGAAGGAAATGTATAGTCTTCGCTGCATATACATATTCGAAGGCCAAATAGAGTCTCTTCAGAGAATCGGAGCAGGTGGCTGGTTGGTTTTCAGTATCATAAACTGCCTGCAAGCCTCTTTTTAGAACATGAATAACACATGATGGTAAGTCTATGATCACTCCCATGGTTATGAATGGAACAGGCTCTGTGACAGTTGCTCAGAAAGTTACAGAAGATACAGATTATAGTAATTTAGATAACAGCTATTATTATTGCTGCTGTTAATCTGTCAATGGCTCAGGTCTCCATCAATTCCACTCTCTCAGATTTGGGCAAAGACCATTTGCAAATAGGCCTAATATTTAAGAGCCATATGAGCCATATGAATTTCTTCAATTATCATGAGATCTCTATTTCTTGCCCCCTTCAATTAAAAATTTCTTGTGGACCATTTTGAAAACTGAGCAACCATAAAAAGTAGAAGTTCGGAGAACTTGGGGAGAAGAAATTCTGGGTGAAGCCAGAAGCAAAGAGACAGCTCAGCACCTGTTGTGACTTTTATGTAAAAACCCCAAGCAGAGAATTTTGTGTCAATGTAGGCTCCTGTTTCTAATAACTAGTATAGATCAATAGGCACCTATGTGACGTCGAACTTAGAGCAAAGTGAAAAGGTTCTGGACTCTTTCTAACGTTTCCACCAACTGTGAAATAGCAAGGAACCCACTAAGAGCTTCTTTAGGACAGACAGGTATACGTGTTGGTCAGGAAAGGGAACTTGGCGCAGAAGGATCCCAGGTGAGATCTGGACAATGATTTCCAATGACACTGAAGACAGCCAACTAGCACCTCAGAAACCCAAACATAGTTTTTCCTGAAAAACTACCTAAGGAAATCCAAGTGAAGTGAACAAAACCCATCCTGATGAGTTTCACAATTTCAATCTGATTTTAAGTGGTTTTTAAGTATTGTTCCTATCAAATGTTGTCCACAGAAGCAACTACAAGATGCAAGTCTTCAATAACAACCTCTGTGTCAACACCTCCGTGTCTCAACTTATAAACACGCACCTGATCACCTGACTGTCTGCAGTCATTTTTCCCTCACCTGCTGACCTCCCTGGGGTGCTTCTGGAAGGTAACCCCGCATTTACCTCTGCTGGAAGCTGTCTTTTGAGCTCTGCTCCCCAGCTTGGAGGAGGCTGAGGCCATCGAAGACCTCCAAGGGCTCTTTTGGGTTTTCGACTCTGCTGTTGCGGCTCAGGTCCTTTTCCTTCTGTTTCTCCATCTGCTTTTGTAACCTTTTGAGCTGCATCTCCTGCATGGCCTTGAACTGGAGCCGCAAGGTGTCCTGTGAGCCTTCATCTGCTGCCATCTTGCCCTAGGAGTCAGAAAAAAGGCCGGAGCTGACGAAAACTCCACAAGGGGCACCTTCCCTGAGAGTGCTCAGTAGTAGGTGGTCAGCCCAGCCTTCAGCCCCCAGCCCTGGAGCTTCCTGCTTAGCTCTGCATGCGGCCATGTGGAAGCTCAGAAGACCCAGCCTCACTTCAAATCCCCTGAAAGGCAAGCTGAGCTGAGCACCTTCCCCTAGTTGTGACTGTGCCACCAGACTGCAAATGGCACCAGAATACTATGCCCTCACTCAGATTCAACACTTCCTTTGCATTGTGGGGTAGCATTCCATTGCATAGATATACCAGTTCATTCATAGTCACCTGCTACCGGACACCTGTTTCCATTCTGGGCTACCATGAATTAAGCTGTTGCAAATAATCGTATACAAGAAAGTCTATGTGCAAACATGTTTTTATTTTTCTTGGGTAACTACTTAGAATTGGAAATGCCTGGTTATATGGTAAATTTGTTAGCTTTTTAAGAAACTGCTGAGTTGAGTTATAGTACAGTTTACGTTCCCACCAGTCGTGCATGAGAGTTCCAGTCGCTCCACATTCTTGTCAACACTTAGTATGATCAGTGTAAATTTTAGCCTGTCTAGTGGGTAGGTAGTGCTATCTCAATGTGGTTTTAATTTGCATTTTCCTGGTGGCAAATGATGTTGAGCATCTTTTTATGAGCTGACTGGCCATTTGCACGTTGTCTTTTGTGCTATGTTTGTTCACATTTTTTGCCCACTTAAGAACTGTGTTGTTTTCTAATGAGTTCCTTGTTTTAAAAAAGTTTTTATTTATTCATTTTTAGAGATAGAGGAAGACAGAAAGAGAGGGAGAAAAACATTAATGTGAAACGGACACATTGATCTTGTATATGCCCTGACCAGGAACAGAACCTGCAACCCAGGCATGTGCCCCAACTGGGAACCGAACTAGTGATATTTGGAACCTAACCCACTGAGCCACATTGGTCAGTGCTTATTGAGTTCCTTATCTGTTCTGGATGTTTGTCTACTCTTGAATTTCACATAAGTGGAATAACAGTGCACCAAAAATGGAATCTTAAACACCCCCACCATGCTCGTAAAGTGTAGCTAGTGTTAAGTATCCTTGACTTATCCAAACTCAAGGCACATCATTCACCCACCATCCAATTACTCACAAGTCTTGCTGACTCTCCATAGATGGCTTCATATCTGTCCCCATATTTCCATCCCTACCGATACCACTCTCATTGTCATACTCATGGCCACCTCAGGGCATTAGCACTTGCTGTTCCTATTCCCTGAAATGTTCTTTTTCTTCTTCTTCTTCTTTTCTTTTTTAAGATTTTATTTATGATTTTTAGAGAGGGGGAAGGGAGAGAGGCAGAGAGGGAGAGAGACCTCAACATATGGTTGCCTTTCACCTGCCTCCAGCTATGGATTGGGCTGGAGACCTGGCTTGCCACCTGGTTATGTGCCCTGGCTGGGAATCGAACCAGCGACCTTTGGGTTCGCAGACTGGTGCCTTATCCACTGTGCCACCAGCCGGGGCTAAAATATTCTTTTCTTGGACAGTCACCTTGCTCACCTTATCAGAGGCCTTCCTCACCATCCCATTGCAGAAAGCATTTGTACCCTCACTCCATTCCTGTACCGTTTTATCTTTCCCTGTGCACTGAGCTTTGCCCGATGCATTATATGTTTGCTTGTCTGTTGATTGCTTCTCTTCCTCCCTGCCAGCCCCACGAGGGCAGGCACCATGTGACAGTGCGCACTGCTGGTGTAGAGCAGGCATGGCATTGGTATTTGCTAAATGAATGCTGGACGGGTTTGCCCCAGGTCCACTCCAATGGGTCCCTGCTGCACTCACTGCCCCTCTTCCTCTTCCCACCTCTCTTGCGGTCCAGCCTGCCTTCGCTGATGAGCTGCCTTTCCTAAAGCTCTGAGCTGACATGCTCCTGCGCGGAAGGCTTCCGCAGATGCCCGTTAGTCCTGAATCAAGTCCAAAGGCATCAAAGGTTTGGGGAGGCTGGGTCTCAGTCTCTCCTTCCTGCCTATTTTCCCCTTAATAATGCCAGTTTCATCTAGTATCACTTGGCTCCCACACCTCCCAGAAAAACAGCATGATTAGCTTAAATTTCCAATGAGTCCAAGTTAAATTTTTCTGTAACGGGCCAGGTAGTAAGTATTTTCAGCTTTGTGGGCCACAGGACCTCTGTTGCCACTGCTCTTGGCCTTGGAGCAGAAAGCAGCCACAGGTGAGATGCCAGTTAGTGGGTGTGGCTGCGTCCCAATACACCTTTATTACGAAGATAGGCAGTGGGCTGGATTTGGGTTGCAGCCTTGTTTTGCCAACCCGATGAGAGGAATTTCACCTGCAAAGGTGTCTACAGATTGAAAAAACAAAACAAAACCTATTGAGCCAATTCCTTGAAAATGTAACTCACAGAGATGAAAAATAAATTGATCCTGTGATCCCTTATTTTTGTAGGTTATAAGAAGGCACTATCACATACTTCATTTTCCAAATTGGGTCACCTTGGAGAGTGCAAGGGAGAGCTATTAATAATCACTCTGTGTCCACAGCGAGTCAGGGAATCAGTGTGGAGGCTGTGACTGACGTGTAAAGTAGCGGTTCCCGCCTGTCCTGCCCACAGGAACAACCTGGGGCGCGCTGAAGACACTGATGCTGGGTCCCACGTCCAAGGATTCTCACATCGGTCAGGCTATGGTCTGGGCTACCGCATAAGCAGCTGGGCCAGGCCCTAGCTGAGTTGGCACCTGGAGTTCAGGGTGAACTTGGCTTTGTACGGGCTATGTGAACCTGATATTTCTATACCTCTCTAGACCTCAGTCCCTTGTTCAGGAAGCCACAGATGATGACATGGAGGTCACTGGTGTGCTGCAAGAGAACAAATGCAAAGGGGGGTGTGAAACCACTCTGTCAGCTATACCATCAGTAGAAACAAAATATTACTCTTTTCTCCCTCCGTGGTGGTCTCTGCTGAGGACTCCCTCCCTCCTCCTCTTCCCCTATATCCAGATATTGGTCCCTCACAGTGGTTTCCGGGATTCTTCAGCGGAAAGTCTTCCCTGGCTGCTGGGCCCAAGCCTCAGGATGGCTGCCTCCGACCTCTGTAGTCATTGCCTCCCAGTACATGGTCACCTCTTCTGCACCCCATCTCCTGCCTGGCATCAGGCTCCCCCCAGTTCCCCCTCACTGTCTCCCTATCTCTCTGGCTACCGGCTTCCCACCTTAGCTGCCTGGGTCTTGTCTTCTCCCTTTAATCCCTACTGCACACAACCATCTGGGCTCTTTCCAGAGTTAGGTCTAAGGGGCTCCTGCCTCTGCAAGACCCATCAGGATACACAAATGCACCCTGGGTGCCAAGGGCTGCATCCATCCACTGACATTTTGGTTTGACTCTCACAGAATGCTATGCTAGGATTTCAGTTTGTTGCCAACATTCAAATGTTTGCAGATTTCAATTAAACCCAGATTTCCAGCCTCCTTTGTAAAAGTTTACAGATCTGGCAATACCGAACTCATGGTCCCACATGGACAGCAGCTGCTGGGCAGGAGTTCTCCCTGGGCAGGTTATGTTCTTTCCACTCAACCATGGTCCTGTCCCCCCCAGATGCTGCGGCTGGCACATCAGCTGCCTGTGATCATTGCAGTAAATGCTGTTCTCTCTCTTCCACCTGCTGGATTCACCCTTTTCACTTCCCATCAGCCCCTACAGATATCTGGGTCTATGAGTCCTGCTAAAACTCAGGCCTGGAGGCATCTCAAAGGTTTGCTTCAATCACTCTACTGCCTGGGATGTCTGCCTTCCTCCCCAGGCTCCCTGCAGAGGCCCTTCTTCTTCCCACAGACACCCGTTCAGCCCTTAGGGTTCCCCTGGGGGCACTCCGTGGGCTCCTAGGAACCCCCCAGGTGTCCCTTGATCATTAAACTTACCTCAATATATTATAATCATCTATGACTATTTCTATTCTTTCCCTTTACTAAGAGGCCTCTTAAAGGCAGGGGTTTTATATCTTACTGATTTTTTAAATTCCTGGCATCTTGCCCAGAATAAGCCTTCCATGACTATTTGTAGAATTGTCATTGAATGAAAGTAGCAGGTACTCTAGGATGAGAGAAAGAATAAATGATGAACGAATGCAGTAATTCCCAAAGCTATTTTCCTTTCCTATTCCCAGCATGCACTTGGACATAGGGGACAGGTTCTTCTGGGGGGTGTCCACTTTTTCCCAGGCAAATAATTTTATCTCTCTGTAGTTCAGTGTACTCATCTGTAAAACAGGAAGGGAATCGTTAAACACTGAACAGGGTGGCTGTGAGGATTAAATGAGAAAATGCATAGGAAGCATGGAATACATTGCCTGACATCTAAGCACTTCTGAGAATGTAGCTGTTACTATCCTTCTCATAGGAAATTTGGTGTCCTTGTCCCCATAAGCCTCTGGAAGACAGACAGCAGCCTGTCCAACCAATCTGCTCTGTGATCTGCACACAGCGAAGTGGAGGTTTGAATTTAATTGGTATGGGCTGTGGCCTGGTCATCCATCTGTGTTCAAAAGTTTCCACTTTTAAGCCTGAGTCTAAGGAGCCAAAGCTGAGAGTGAGAGACGCCGGTGCTGGGAGAGGCCGGCCTGGGAGACTTGCAGCAGAGGCAGGAGCCTCAGTCAACCTAAGCAGAGTGATGAAGAAAGCGGCCAGCAATGAGCAACTGGAAATTTAAAAGTTTAAACTGCAACACCATTTATATTCACATAAAAATAAAAATAGATATATATCCCTTGCCCCCAGCAGCCTGCCACTTTCTCTCCTTCCTTTTTCCTTCTTTCTCGCCTTCTTCCTTTCTTCCTTCTTTCCTCCCTCCCCTCTGAAATATCATCGTTATCATCACCATCATCATCATCACTGGGGCGCTGGGGGTGGAGAGGGGCCGGCCCCAAAAGCCTAGTCGGGTGCCCCCCGCAGGACGAGGCTCACCCACTGGCTGCCCCGCCAGCATCCACGCCGGGATGGGTTGGGCTGGGGACCGGGAGAAAATGACTGGGTCTCGGACAGGAGTCCCGCGCGAGGGGCACTCTCGACGAGTCCCAGGTCTTAAGGGGCTGGCCCTGGGGCAGGGGGGGCGGGCGGGGCGCCGCCAGGTGGCGCAGTTCCCTCCCCACGAGTGAGGCCGGAGACCAGAAGAGGGCGCCCGAGGCCCGGCGGCCGGAGTTGCCGTTCCGACTCGGCCACCGATTTTGCAGCTCTGGGCAGGCGACCCCCCTACTTTGCGCCTCACTAACCCTCCACTGCGCGGAAGGTAAGCGCCTAGCGAAGGAGGAGGCTGCGTGTGAAGAGTCAAAGAGCCAGGGGCGGAGAGTCCGCGCTCTGCGTCCAGCCAGTGGCGGCGCTCGGGGGCGTGTGTCCCCGACTCCGGCGCAGACCCCCGGGGCAGCGGGCTCCCGGCCACTGGCCCGCACTTACCGCGCTCCTGCCGCCACCGCAGCTCCGGCTTCTCTTCCGGACGCTTCTCGCGCTGCCCTGGCAACTGTCACCAGGGGAACCAGTCACTTTGTCACCGCCAGTCTACGGTGGCCGAAAGGGCGCAGGAAATTTAGCAAGTGACCAAGGTTCGGGCGGGGGTCCTGGGTGCGGTGGGCGTGGTTTGGAAACGGGCGTGGCGGGCTGGAGGGGGTGTCATGACCCCGGAGACTTTCAAGTGACTCCAGCGGTTCGCTTCTGAAACACGATTCGGAAGTTTTGTGGACCAGACGCTCTGCGCAGAGGTGCGCGTTCCGCCTTCTTGCAGGGGAGTTGGGAAATGAACCATCCCGCATGAATATCTTTGAAAATGTGAAAAAAAAAAAAAAAGTGGGAGAGAGGTCATGTTGGGATGGCGAGTGAAAGAAGCAGGTCACAAAATAGTTATTGCTAAATTTATATAAAAAAACAAAACAAAACTGGGTACAGAAACAAGACCGGGAGAGATACATAGAAGTAGTCTAGGTGATTATATTTGGGTGCTGGAACTGCAATGCTGTTTTTATGTTTGCACTTTAGAGGATGTTAAATACAAGAAACATGGTTTATTTTCGTAGTGGAAAAAAATTCCCACTGTAAGCCGCTACTATATTCAGGGCTGTATGGGTGGGAGCTGTATGTCCCCTAGGAAGGGAGATCCCAGGAAACTTTCCAAATATTCATCCAGGGCTGTATAATTTGAACATCTTCAGATATCTCATAGTTGTCTTTCTTCTTAACTGCCTAAGGCATCAAATCACAAGGATCCTCCCTTGTTGGGCTTTTATATATTCCCTCCCCACAAATAAGTAAATATAAGCAGTTCGTGCTCCTGCTCTTGCTAGGAGGAGCACAATGGAAATGAACTCCATCAGGAGTACAAATACCTGGGTTTTAACTCCGTGACATTAGTCAAGTTAGAAACCTCAACCTTCCTCTTAAAATGGCAATAGTACCCTTATTACCACTCTACTCAAATAGGTCATAAACATGCTTTGTAAACTGGAATGCTCTTTAGTTGTCATGTCCTGATTTGCCTCAAAATGGGAGTAAACTTGGCTGCAGCTTAAGGCCAGGTTCCCCGTGGCTCTCCCCATTTCAGGGCGCTGCACTTCCAGGCCTTAGCTTTGCAGGTACAGAATCGAATTGGTCATTGCACCAGGAGTGTCTCTTGGGGCTTGACCTATGCCAGTCAGGGTATTAAGTGACTGACAGGTAAACCGGAACTACGTCGCCAGTTTACTTTAGGGGATTGTACCCATTTACCCAGAGCATCCTCCTCCCCAGAATCAGACACCTAAGAAGCCACAAGTCATCAGAAAGATGTGGGTGCAGATTCAGAGAAAATAGAGACAAACTGCCTCTAGGCAGTTTTTTTCCCCCTAGGGTTAAGCCTTATTAATTATTCCTCTTCACAATGGGGAGCTCCCACCTAGATTAAAATTACTCTTTTTCCTTTTTTTTCCAGGTTTAAGTTCCTTCTGGCTGGAAGGTGCTGTCTACACAGCTCAGTCACCATGGATTTGGGCTTTTCTTGATCAGAAGCCTCTCATGTTATTCCCGGTACAGTTTGTGTTTCAGCTTAATTCTATGTTGGCCACAGTCAAGTCTTACTTTATCCATGGAGCTATTTTGCCTATGATGTGTTTGTGTATATAGTGATCTCATTCATCATCGATGACTTTATTAGAAAACTCAATGTTCTGCCAAGATTCATTAGTCCTTAGTTCCATGGAACCCTTGTGATGGATGAGATCTATTCTGGCTCTCCCCCAAGCCTTCAGCACAACGGATTGGTGATATAGTTTACACTCGCCCGCCACCATCACACATTTTCTCAATTTCACTTAGTTCCTATCACGGTCTTTCAAAACACATGGATGAAAGTCAGCTGGTCTCTGTGATGATCTGTTTCCTCCTGTTGATTAGGCCCCCACTACCTTGTATACTTCCTAGGTTTTAATTCACCTCCTCCAGAGTAAAGATCATGTGTAGATGGGAAATTCCATCTTCCTGGTTATGAAGGCCCAAACACCGGCTGAGGATTTGCAATTTGAAAAAAATCTGAGGACAGAGTAGCTATAGTACATTGGAAAAAAAGATTGGACTTTGGGACCCAGATGGGGAGCGAATGCATGTGGCGGAGGGTGGAAATGAAGGAAAAGAATGAGTATTCCGTGAACAGGCATTACTTTATGGACCTGCCTTCTCTTCCATCATGTGGTCTCTCCATGTGGCCAACGGTCTCAAGTTCTGGATTTGTGCCCCAGCTCTATCCCTTTTCAAATGTATGACCTTGAATAGTTTAGAGCCTTCCTCATTGAAAATGTCAGGATAAGACCTACGACAGCTTTTGTGAGGAACTGATGGAAGAGTATTAAAGCATTTTTTTTTAAAGATTTTATTTATTATTTTCAGAGAGAGGGGAAGAGAAATAGGCAGAGAGGGAGAGAGACATCAATGTATGGTTGCCGTTCACCTGCTTCCAGCTACGGACCTGGCTGGAGATCTGGCTTGCAACCTGGTTATGTGCCCTGGCTGGGAATTGAACCAGCAACCTTTGGGTTCGCAGGCCGGCGCCTTTTCCTCTGTGCCACCAGCCAGGGCTATTAAAGCATTTTATAAACAGCAGAGCAGTGTGTGTGTAAGTATGACCACAGTGGAACATGGATTGTTTTAAACTCAAATATGGTTAAAACTTGCAAATAGGTACCATTCACTGTGACCTTGAAGAATTTTAAAAAGTTTTGTGCAAAGTAGAACTTGGGTAGTCTTGAATTCCAGGAGCACACTGCACTGAGTTCACTGGGAGTGAAGGGGGGGCATTCAGGGAAGGTGACAGAGCACAGCTGAGGTGCCGGCAGTGGTGGGCACAGAACTTGGACACCAGCAGCCCCACTGGAGCTGGTGACAGACCAGGTGGTGAAGGGTTTTGGTTTAAAGCAAGGAGAGGAAGAGGACAAATCTGAATGTTGAGAGGCTTTGCTTACCGAAGACTGCCAGGGCTGGTGCTGGTTTAATAGTGGTAAATGACAGGAGCAAGGATGCCCGCATATGTGCCAGGGGAGGACACGAACAACGGGTGTAGACAAGCTGACTTCAGGTAACAGGGCTCTAGCCAGGTGGTATGATGGCATTTCCACCTCACATTGCAAAACGTTTGTTACTCTGGAACACTTCAGTGACACTGGGGACAGGAAGAGCCCTAATATCTATGTTGTAAGGGATGCTGGCCTCCACTTGAGAACCATTTTCACTACTGAATTCAGGAGAAAACTTTCCAACTTTGGTCTTGCTGAAAACAAATTCTTTTGCTTCTTTTCAGTGACTAAGGGGAAGCAGGCTAAGAACAGACCCAGGACGCATGAGTAGCGCTGGTTCTTCATGAACCTGGACCAGGTAAGTCATTCACTAAGAAAATGGCAGTCCAGTCAAGGCTGGGGCGTTTAGGTTCCTTTCTCAAATTTCCCCATCCTATGTGAAGACCTTTCAGACAGGATCAAGCATGTAATTGGCAGTTCCACTATTTGACACAGAACTATCAAATACCTCTGTGTTCATTCAGCTTTGTTCCACTTCATACGTATGTTGCCCCAAACTGTGCATTGAGCATTGATAATAAATTTCAAGTTCCTATAGCATTTCCTCACCCAAGGCCAGAGGCATGGCCCACATGTCTCATCTTCTACTACAAAATTCTGATACAGAGGTGGAGGGTACTTTAGGGGTTTATGTAAGTGTGGAATCAAATTCTACCTCTAATTACCAGATGTCACTGTTGCTCATTAACTAAACATAGGTAAGTTCTTTGGGGACAGCAGGACCCTGGATGTGGAAAAAACCCAAAACTTAACTTACTCTAATTAATGCAAGATTTATTGAACACATATATGAGCCAGGCACTAGGCCAGGCGCTTTGGATGAAAAACATTTCCAAGCCCTCAGACTAGGAGAGGAGAGAGGCATGGAAGCAATCACACACCAGTGCTTCAGTTACATGTAAGTTAAGCCAAAAAACAACTCAGTGAAAAATCAGCATACCATCTCCTTAAAGTAGGACAGCATTTCATCAGGGATACATTTTTTAAAACAGATTTTATTTAGTATTTCTAAAAAGAGAGGAAGAGAAAGGCAAAGAGGGAGAGAAAGATCAATGTATGGGTTGCCTTTCACCTGCCTCCAGCTACGGACCTGGCCTGCAGCCTGGTTATGTGCCCTGGCTGGGAATCTAACCACCAACTTTTGGGTTCATGGGCCAGTGCCTATCCACTGTGCCACCAGCCAGGTCAGGGATACATTTTTAAAAAAATCTTCATCCAAGGGCCCATTTTCATTGCGTAGGAAGGAAGAGAAATGACGATGTGAGAGAGAAGCTTCGATGGGTTGCCTCCTGTACTCACCTGGACTGGGGACCAAACCCACAACCTAGATTGTGCGCCCTGATCAGGTCTTGAACCAACAGCCTTTCAGTTACACGACGATGCTCCTAACAGCCAAGCCACACCAGCCAGGGCTTCAGAGATACTTTTTGGCTCCAAGCCTGAGGTGGGTCTCCCAGCTAGATGTTCTATTCCTGTTGCACCTACACCTAGTCTTCATCATGCTTTTGGTAACCACCTACTTGATGCCAGCCTTCTCTGGACTAAGTTGTACGGCCAGGGCCCAGGCATCTCCTCTTCCGTTGCATTCCCAAGCTTAACGGGAGTCAACAGCAAAGACTTAGCTTAATGCATCAGGTGCCATGTCCTTCACATTCACCCCTGCACCTCATCTTTCCAACTACCCCAGGTCACTGACAGTCACCATTTCACAGATGAGGGAACCGTGACTCCTGGGCTAGTAGGCGGCAGGGGTGAACCCAGGTCTGATGCACCAACCCTTCTTCAGGCAAGCAACCCCCTCACTTTGTCTTGGTCATGTAACCTGTATTACCATCTCCATACCTCACTCCTGTTTCTCTCTCCAGCTGCTGGCATTTGTAGGTCTACTTTTCTCAAGTTAGTATTTATTTCCACAAAATCAATAATGTACTCATCTACTAAAGCTTTTTCTGAAACTTGTTCCCAAACTCGTTCTTCTACAGAAGGCTTATTTGTTCTTCATGAAATAACTGTTAGGACTGCCTACGAGCATCTCCTATAGGAAGCTAACTAAACTTCCTAATAGCTTATAAATCACTTTTTCATAGACTCATTTAAATGTTAGCCATTATTCCTGTTCAGTAAATATTCTTTAACTGCAGTTCCTACCAAAGGTACAAAATGTTCTTTCTCTTTTTTAGAAACTTCATTTTTATGCTATTTGGAGGAATGATTTACTTTTCCAAATGGAAATAAAAACAAGACATTTGATTTGTTCATTTACTTTAATAACACCACATTTACCATGTTATAACCATGGAATGTAAATTCAGGTTAGACAGGATATTTTCACAAGTGCAATATGCCTTCTGCAGTACACAAAAGTTCATGGATGATGTCCCACCAGCGCTTGCTCTTAAATCATTAATCACTTTCATTATAGGTCATTTGTTTAGTTTAACATTTATGATTTTTACAGAGAAACAAAACATACTGCGCAAATTTAAAAATTGTTTTTCATTACCTTTGCATTAGCACTGAAAACATATATTTGTATTTCAAGGTGACATTTTAAAATTTTTGTAATATAACAACAGCAAAAATATAAGTGTGCAATTATAAAATAGCTTAACTAGGATCCATAATTACTTTATGTTTACAAGTATAACTCAAAAATAAATACTACCTTCTAGCAGCTGTTATTTGCATTTTAGGTTTAGTTTAAATGCACACATGTGTTCAGTTGTGGGGAGGTGTGTAACGTTTTATGCTATGCACGGTTCTGAAAGGGTTCTTTAAGAGCTCACCTGCCCTAAAAACTGAAGTACATATTCAGTCCACAGGGCAGGCAGAAAAAATTAACTGGGGCAAATAGGATTCCTACATAACATCAAAAGCATGGGATATTCTGCAGCAATTTGGAAGTAGTTCAGAATTGGCAGGATGTCTTCTTTAGAACAAATTTCACCAAGAGAGATTAACCAGGTGGACATTTTACCATTATTAAGTATCTTTAAAAGTCACAAGTTTCTTATGTGCTAATGACTCCTCTGAATGACCTAGTTAGTGAACTAGTCACTAGTAATTCAGTCACCCAACAAACCAAGCCTGCAAGAAAGGAAGCCAATATTCAAATTACCATGTTACTGTCCGACCCACTCAAATGATTTATTTTCAACATAAATATACAATCTCAATGTGAGATCTCTAACTACAGCAAATACCACCAGCAAGACCAAGACAGCAGCTCTTCTTCTAAGGTTTCGGTTTTGCCCAGAATTCCTTATACATGGAATAGCCCATACCTAGAGAAAAATAATGCTAGTTAAGCATTTAAATATTTTCTTTCAATATTAAGAAAATGAAAGACAGTTCATAAAATAGCTAAAAGTGGCACCTTTGCTAGCATGCAATAATCTTTACAAAGGGAACAAGACCGCAGGCTGCATACCCTCTTGCCTTATTAAACAATTTAGGTTTCTAAAATTATTTTACAGTTTCCCATGTGGCTTGAAGCTGGCTAGCATGACTAGCTCAGACTGTTCAGTATTAATCTGGCAACTTTAAAAGCGATCACTCTTGCTACGTAACACCAGATAGTCAGTGAATCATAAAGCCAATAAAAGCATGTGTTACCTACATTAAAAAAATGTTTTCCACCTCCAAATCAATAAAACAGCAATCATGTCTCTCCCAGATAATGATCTTACTTCCAATCCTACTGGCATGTCTAGACTCTTCAGTGAAATTATAAACTCAGTGATGGGGAGGACTGTCTTTTCTTTCTTTCAAACCTTAGTAAGATATACTAGGTGGGGCAAAAGCAGGTTCCAGCTGTGAGCTTGCAAAACAGTTTATTCTTGTATTATTATTACTTGTCAATTAGTGTATTATTTTCCATACAAACATACTTTTGCCCCCTCCCCAGTATCATATGGTAAAATTATGTCACTATTTAAACTACTTTTAATAATTCACTTCTCCGTGAAAATAAACATGATACTTAAAAACTGCTTCAAAATTAGCTTAAAATATCTCCATTGTTTTAGCAACACCAGAATCCATGAGCGGGGAACCATAAATTGGGGATTTCCTGTAGGAACCTACCAAGAGTCATTGCTCCCACCACGAAGCCTTGAGCCGCCACGCGCATGTGGATCAGGTGCACAGACATTTTCATGTTTCCCCTGCTCTTCAATTTGTATAATCCATATGCGACAATTGCTGCAAAACCTGCCATTCCTGAGAAACAGAGTCAAAATTAGGTCAGATACATGGGGGCAGGGAACCAAGATGCCTTTACCATTAAGATACTTTCTACTATTTTTATAAAAATCCTTTAAGAAACCATTAGTTAGCTAACATACACATAGTCCTTTTTTTTTTTTTCACATCATCTTTTTAATCTCTTCCCCCTAGAACCAAAAATCCAAAGATGGTAGTAACAGGTAGCAGATCCAGAAAGTTAGACCTTCAACATATGGGTTTGTGAAGCCAGTAGATAAATCCCTTTAAGAGATTCAGAAAACTCTTCCTTTCTGTCCCACTTCCCTCTCTGAAGGGAATGAATGAATAAACCATAACTGTGAGAACATCTTTTATAGAGGTCTTGTGAGCCCTTCCAGCAAATCACTGAGACTAATAAGGGTGGTCTGGGGATCCCCTAACACATTCACTAAAATTAGAGTTAATAAAACAAAAAGTCTAAATACACATAGAAAAATGTGTATGAGAGTTGTATCATGCCAAGCTTAGCATATTTCAACCATATATTAAAAAACTGAAAAGAATGCTTATACATGAACTTGATGAATGAGTTGATCACACTTCAATTGTGTTACCAGTACACAGACTGATTATTAAAATGTCAAAGTCAAACTTACCAACAGGGACAAATGGTGCTTCTTTAGCTTTTCGCATAAATTTAGATCCCTGCCCTTCATCGTATGAAGAAAGAGAAACATCTGAGTCGGCTGACATGCTGATTGAAGAATCCTCCTGAAAGAGAATTTCCATGAGGCTCTACAATTAAAAACAACTAGAACATTAAATGACCAGATGTACTTAAAATAATCCTACTTTCCACAAAAAGCTGGATGTGCTATTCATAAATTGTAAAAAACATTTTTAGAAATCAACTGCATTTTTAATCCATAGCCTCTTTCAGGGAGGGTGGTGTGTATTTATTCCCCCTATTGTTTTGATGTTTCTCCATACAACGAGTTCTTGTTTGGCACAACATTGCTAATAACAGTGAATTTTTTAATTACTTTCGTCAATTAAAATAGTAGCTATTAATTTTCTGTCTTCACGCTTTTCTCACCTCTAGATAGTGACATACCCATCAAAGCTATGTCTCCTTTTAAACATAACTACTGTTTAAGTAAAGTAACACACAGCCTTTTAGTTTATGATTTAGGATTGTCATTTTTAACATCATTGCAGCATAAAATCAAACTACTCTCAGGGCCTTTTTTTTTTTTTTTTTTTTTTAAGATTATTTCCAGAAAGAGAGGAGGGGAGAGAGGCAGAGAGGGAGAGAAACAGAGAAACATCAATGTATGGTTGCCTTTCACCTGCCTCCAGCTACAGATCTGGCTGGAGACCTGGCTTGCAACCTGGTTCTGTGCCCTGGCTGGGGAATCAAACCAGCAACCTTTGGGTTCGCAGGCCTGCACCTTGTCCACTATGCTACCAGCCAGGGCCTCTTATAAAGAATATCTCCTAAGCTTTAGCTCTGTCTTTCTTTACATACTTGCTGGGCTGTCTTCTTAAAATTCTCTACTTTCTTTTACAATATTATTCCTTTAAGTGGTATCAAAAAAGGCAAGATACTAGCCTGATCATTATATGGATAAGGGGGCAGATATAAAAAATTCATTTTCAGATGTTTCAGTGCCTCATGGTACGATAAAGCCACAAAAATTTTTCTTAACTACAACAAAAAAATTCATTTTGATGATCACAAGGACTAAAGGCTCCATTCTCCCATTTCAGTCATTTTACTTTACAAAGTAAGCTAACAGCTTTCATCACAGTGAACTAATAACAAATTCAGGTTCACCTTAGTCACAGTAACTATGTGTGCACTTCCTTCATCATGGCTGATTTGAATTGCCTATAAACTTTACCCACAGATAAAATAAGGTAGTCACACATATGCACCAATCTCTGATTGGTAGCAATTACAATGAAGTCAAAAGTCAACTGCCCATCCCACTACCCATGTAAAATCTAGCCTTCACATGTGAGTTTTTTCATGTGCATCATACCCCCTTCAGTAACAAGAGCTCTCCTTGAACACTTTGCAATCCAAGGGTTGTTAGTGGTGGTCTAAGGCCCTCAAAGAAAACCCAACTCTAGCCCAGGCTGGAGTGGCTCAGTGGGCTGAGCTCCACCTGTGAACCAAAGGGTTGCCAATTCACTTCCCAGTCAGGGCACAGGCCTGGGTTGCGGGCCAGGTTCCCAGTTCCAACCTGATGTTTCTTTCCCTCTCTCTCTCCTTCCCTTCCCCTCTCTCTAAAAATAAATAAAATCTTAAACAAACAAACAAAAAAACCAACAGCAACAACAACTCTAGGGAGGCTTCCTATTTATTTGGAAAAGTGAATCATCCCACCAAGCCCCCATCTCCACTGGCAAGAGTTGATTCTGTCATCTGACAGAGAAAACAACCTTAATACAGAGGAGTTATACAGTATCACAGAGCTGCATAAAAGAAAACTCAGATTAGAACTAGACTTTCTCTCTCTCTTTTTTTGTACTCCACTATCTACAAATTGAATAAACCCCTACACTTACTGAGCTTTTATTACAGGGTAGGGCAAAAGTAGGTTTACAGTAGTTTGTATGAAAAATAATTTATAATTAATCAATAATACAAGAATAGCCCTGGCTGGCAACACAGTGGATAAGGCGCGGGCCTGCAAACCCAAAGATCACTGGTTCCATTCCCAGCCAGGGCACATAACCAGGTTGCAAGCTAGGTCTCCAGCCAGATCCATAGCTGGAGGCAGGTGAAAGGCAATCACACATTGATGTCTCTCTCCCTCTCTGCCTCTCTTCCCACCCCTTGCTTTGGAAATAAATAAAATCTCTTAAAAAAAAAAAAAATCCAACACTGAAATCAAATTACATTTTATATTATCTTATAAATTCTAACCATTATATTTGTAACACTAATATAGATTTTGATAATTTTAATTACAACCTAGAAACTTCCCAAGCATTCATGATTTATAGCTACCTCTACTGAAAATGGTTACTTGTAACGTACCAGGATCAGTAACTACACATCAGATAATTTGAGAATAACACTCATGATTAAAACACCCTGATTTTACAGGTGGGAAAAAGGGTCAGAAAGGGTTCTTTGAATTGCTCAACAGTAGGAATACATTTCTGGTAGGGTACAACCAGAACCAAGCCCTCCTGACACACAGTCCAGGATTCTTTTGATTGACCACTGATGATGTGATGTTGGTATATTTCTATCTGAAAAATATTAAAATCCATTCCTTGACAGAAGCCGCCATCTCTTTCTTTAAAATGCAAAAAATAGGTTAAACCATGCCTAAAAGTCAATGGGACCTCCTTCTCCAGGGACTACCTAAAAACAATTTCAACTGTGATTTGAAAATATTTTTTTTCATGAGCACCACTTCTAGACTTTCCTTTGATCATTTTCTCAACCACACACAGCAATGGACCCAGATTTCTGTTAGCGAGTTGAACAGGTGCATAGAGAGGCACCAGATATTCAAAGTCAGTTTAAAAAACACAAATTATTCTGTACACTGAAGACTGTGCTCCGTACTAACTGAAGACCTTACCAAGCGCACAGAACCTAGAAGAGGCTTAAAGGAGGATGGCCGAGCTGCCCAGCATCAGGTGATGCCACAGAGGGAAGGATCTTCACAGCCTGTCATTTTGCTCGCAGGAACTACGATCTCACAAACTTGGATCTTGCATCCGGCACCTACTAGCTGGTTTAAAAATGGCGACCCCGGCTCCACCGCGGGTCCCGGGCAGCGGCCAGGGAGTGTGCATTTGCAGGGGTACCCCCACCCCGACTGACTTTGGTGGATACGGAAGTTAGGAGAAGCCCTGGTACACAGGGCTCAAAACACGTTTGTCATGCTAACGCCTGACGCGTCTATCTGTCACAACTTCTCCAAACCGGTCCTGCCGCAAAGGGCCTTCGGTGGAGACACCGGTAGTGAAAAGAGGGAGGAACTCTGCCGAATCATCACAGCGGCTCCCACTTCTAAACCCCTCCAGCATTTTCTCGGTCCAACCGGAAGAGATGGAAATTCCGTCACAGAGGCTTCAGACCTGGCCGACCGAGGCCTTCTCATCTCCCCAGGGCAGGCGAGGGTCGCGGGGTCGGAGGGAAGGTCGCGCGGTTCCGAGCCCTCCCCATCAACCGGTCCACCTTCCTCCCTTCTCTCTTCCTGTGACCTTGTCGGGACTCCGAGGCCCGAGCGCTCGACCTCCCAACCCCTCCTCGCCGCCCCGCTCCATTCCGCTCTCCAGGCCCGGCGGCCCGGTCCGCTGCAGCACCAGCTCCCTCTTCGGGTCACTCATTACCGCCCCGTCCGTGAGTCTTCCCTGGCGGCTACGATTCACCCGCACAAACCTACGTCTCACCTCCGCGTTGGCTCCACATCCCCCGCGCACCAGGGCGCCAGGCCCGGTCTTTGTACCCGCAACCTCTCGGAACCACGAGGTCCGGCAGAGCCCCGCCAACGACACCTCGCCCCGCCAACGTCACCTCGCCCCATCCCCAGCCTCGTGGCCCCCGCCCGTCCCAAGGAGCCTGGCCAAGCTGAGCACGACCCCACTTACTCCCGCCCCCAACACCCCTCCACACTTCCCTTACCGGAACCAACAGGACCTCGCAAATCCAACCGGTGTCTGTCCCCAGCCCGCCAGCCCCGTCTAGTCCACTTCTCCCCGTCCCGCCCACAGCCCGCCCCAGCCAATCAGAAGGTCGGCCCCAGGGTTGCGTACGTGAACGCGGTGGGTGGGGCGGCCGGGAGCGCGTTCCTGATTGGGTGAAGCAGCGCGTCGGGCTCATCCTCCGGCCTCTCGCGTGGGGATCGCGTCAGAGGCGAGGTCGCTGGAGAATCTGTGGCTCCTGGCCGGGCGGTACCTTGGTTTTCTGTCGCCCCTCCCGCCTCGGGCAGTGGTGGCGAGCACTGCGAGCATCGCCTGCGGAGCGCCAGCCTGACGGGGATGCGGCACTTGATGGCCGCCAGTCCTTAGGAGGCAGCGGGTGAATTTGCAGCACCGTCTAGTTATGTTCGATAAATTAAAAACCCCCTATCTTGAGTTTGTCATATGAAGGTAGCTCCTTGAAGGCGCACATTTTGTCTGGTTCATGCCAGCGTGTGGGTGAACACTTTTTGATTTAGTAGGAGTCCAATCAGTTTAAGTGCATTACCTAGCAGGCTTCAAAGATAAGTACGGGTAATCAATCAGGGACTCATTTAAGATAAGCACAACAATAAAAGAGCCAGAAACACTTGAATATGGAGGTAAGCCAGAAGTTACGTGTAGTCTAACCAAGACTAGTAGCAGCAATGACCACAGCCTATTCATTCCTGAAAGGGGTTTATGTAAATCAAAATATTTTATGTTAGACAGTTTGCTTATTTCTAGGAATTGGGGTTTGGGTCAGGCAGAACTGAGTCCCAGATTAATCTGGTACTGCCCCATGACCTTGGGCTTTACCTGTCAAACCTACTTTCTGTATTTGTAGAATGAGGATAATAGTAATGGTTAATGAGAAAGTGCAGATAGGGGGTGAGCCCGGTACCTGGTACCTGGCGTGCCAAGTTTTAGCTATTGCTTTAAAAATTCCTTTGCCATTTATTGTGCAAAGAACTAGGCTCCACCCTGCCTGTGGGCGAAATGATCTTTATCTGATCAGAATGCAGAAACCACAGTCTTGGTAAACGTTGATGGTAAATAGCTGAAACAAGAAGATAATGCAGGGGGGTTATGTTGTTGTCGTTGTTTTGTTGTTTTGTTTTTAATTTAAAAATTTTTTTAAGATTTTAATTATTTTCCAGAGAAAAGGGCAGGGAGGGAGGAAGAAAGGGAGAGAAGCATCCATGTATGGTTGCATTTCATCTGCCTCCAGCTAAGAATCTGGCTGGAGACCTGGCTTGCAACCTGGTTATGTTCCCTGACTGGGGAATCAAACTAGCAACCTTTGGGTTTGCAGGCTGGCGCCTTATCCACGGAGCTACACCAGCCAGGGCTAATGCAGGTGTTTAATGGACATTCTGTTAGACTTTATTCCATATCATGTTAGGAGAAAACAACAGTGACAGCTGACAAACTGTATCTTTCATAATACAGATATCACTGGCAGCAAATATACAGTATGATTCTTCCATTCTCTTTACCCTGTGTCATTTGGAAGTATATAATAGGTGCAGAAGACTTTAAACATTATTTGGGTGCTAATTAATTAAACCACTGGTAGTTTATAGGAGAAAGGCTGCACAGAAGTATCTATTTGATCACTTTGCTGATTTCTCCTCTTTGCAGAGTCTCGGGTTATCTCATGTTCCAAGTCACTGTCTGCACATGATCAGATGTCTTATAAGGGAAATGAACTTCTAAATTCAGATCACCAGGTAAGCAGATGCCCAATTTAAAGCCGAAGCACCCTGATTTTTACATCCTTCTTAAAAATACTGTGTGATCTTTATGAAATTTTATCTAAAACGAACATTGAACCTTTTCAGAAAATTCGTAATACCTACGGGAGTCACCTTCAGCAATTACTGGACATGTATATTATGCGCTCTACTGTACTGGACTCAGAAATTAAAAGCTCACTCCCTTCTCTGAAATACACAATTTATAATCTGATTGGATAGAAGGAATGGGTATAGAAAACATTGAAGATCGTTTATGATAAGTAGAAATTCAGGTAGACATCACAGTGAGTGAGCAATTTCAAAGGGTTCCTGGGCCTGGGGCATGAGTGTGTGGACTTTAAAGGATGACTAACATGTAAGTAAATTGGGAGAATATTCCAGAAAGAGGAAACTGGGCAGAGGACGAGAGCTAGACCCTATGATCGTGGTTCTGGCATGGAGGGCGAAGAGTAAGTGGCAGACAAAGAGCTGTGACTAAAGCAGAGTTAAGAGAGCAATGGAAAGTAAATTTAAGCTACACCGAGGAGGACTTGAAATATTAATAAAAGAACTTGGACAGTATTCTATTAGGTGGCCCTTGAAGGTTTTGGAGTAGGTTGTTGACAGCAGCAGAATGCCTTGGGAGTTGCAGTAGAATGATTAGAAAGGGCTGTCAGTATTACTCATCCAGGGAATTAAACACTGTTCAGAATGTGGTTCATATGTTCTTGTATGGAGGCCATGCTGCTATGTGCAGTAGTGTCACCTCTCTACCACCTTGCCATGGACCACTGCTGGGGACAGTCCCGTCCCCAGGGAGAGTTAGCCAGGGCCCAGACTACTGTAAAGTTCTGTTAGAAGACTACGCTGAAGGGCTATTTATCATGGTACAACTCTGTACTTTTTATACTTTGCAGAATTGCAGAATAGGACTTGAGCTGTTTGCTAACTTCCCAGACATGTTAATAGCATGTTTTAAAATTTGCCTGTAATAGAGGTGCTTTAAAGCAAACAAAAGATGCTTGCTTGACAAAAAGGAAGTAGGCCCTCCCTGGATTACTTATTCAAGTGTTTTACAGGAAATGCTATTATCTCCCTCCAGAAGGAATAGTTGATAATTATATCAGACCACCATGTTCTGCTCAGGGTTAAGATGGTTTTTTCATTTTTCACAATTTGTCTATTTTAGAACATTAACTCTGAAGGTACCTGGTTCATCACCCTGCCCTTTAGGGAGAATATTTCTTTCTTTTTTTTCAGATTTTAAAATTATTAGTATTGTTTATTATTTTTAGAGAGAGGGGAAGGGAGAGAGGGAGAGAGACATCAATGTATGGTTGCCTTTCACCTGCCTCCAGTTACGGACCTGGCTGGACACCTGGCTTGCAACCTGGTTATGTGCCCTGGCTGGGAATCCAACCAGCAACCTTTGGGTTTGCAAGCGGGCACCTTATCCACTGTGCCACCAGCCAGGGTGTAGGGAGAATATTTCTAAAATGCAATTTCAGAACTCTCTAGAGGAGGAAAAGTCACAATTACCTTTTACATTTTATGAGACAGTATGATAGTGTGTAAGGCCACAGACTCTGGAGTTTGCTTTGCCGCTTACTAGCTAGGTGATATTCAGCATATTACTTAATCATTCTGTGCGTCATTTTCCTCCTTTGTACAATAATAGGGCCTACCTAACTAATAGTGCTCTTCAGAGGGTTAAGTGATCTGTAAAACCCTGACGTTGCCAGGTGCATAGTAAGTGCTATATATATTAATAATTGTGTGTGTGGTTTTTTGGTGACTTCCTGTAGGTCTTACTTATCTGCAAACACAATTGATAGTTTTATGTGTGTGTGTGCCTTTGTGTGTGTGTGTGTGTGCTTTGCATTTTAAGAAGTGGTTTGGTTACAGAGGATTTGAATAAAAAGCAAAAACATAACAACTCCCAACCAGAACTTTAGCAGAGAAGAAGCAAGGAGCTATCAGGAAGCTTTCATATTTTGTAGTTTACACTGTCTCTATTTTTATGTTATTCATTTCAATCAACCACGTAAAATGTTTTTCATCAGTAACCAATGTGGCAGCAGGATTTGTGTGTTTATATAGTGACATTTTCTTTACTAAGCAAAAATATACTTTAAATATTTTAGTCTTGACTTGATTTTTCCACTTAATGTTATTTGTTATTGTTGGTCTGGGCAGCAGCCTTCTTCTTACCAAGTGCCAAGGGGGAAAAATGGCCTGGTACCCCAGGACTGCTACCATGCATGAAGTCAAAAGACATGGCTTTGAATACTTATTAGCATTATGATCTTGAACAAGCCATTTAGCCTCTAGGAGCCTCAGCTTTTTAACCAACAAAATGGAGTTAATAATAAGTGCCTTATAGGGTTGCATTATGTAATCTAAATAACCTCAGATAAGACAAGATTAAAAATAGCCTCGTGAATATAAGGTACAGCATAGAGAGTATAGTCAATGGTAGTGTAATAATTGTATATGATACCAGGTAGGAACTAGATTTATTGGGCAGGGGTCACTTTGTAAGTTATATAAATGTTTAAGCCCTGGCTGGTAGCACAGTGGATAAGGCACTGGCCTGCAGACCCAAAGATTGCTGGTTCGATTCCCAGCCAGGACACATAACCAGGTTGCAAGCCAGGTCTCCAGCCAGCTCTATAGCTGGAGGGGGTGAAAGGCAACCATACATTGACATTTCTGTCCCTTTCTTCTTACCTCCCTTCCCCTCTCTGAAAATCATGAATAAAGTCTTAAATAAATAAATAAATGTTTAGGAGAAAAAAAGTGTACAGACGATCTCTACATCTTCCTCCTGTTCACCCAAACCACTAGTTGCTATCCTTACCACACTACGAAAACAACGATAGTGAAGGACACAGTTCAGTGGACAGAACTCAGGTTCTCAGCCCGTGTCTTACTTAATTCCTCTATCTTATTTAACACCATAAATCTCCCCTTGCCACCTTTCATTTGGTTCTCCCTCCAATGTGGTCATTCTTTCTTCCTTACTGTCAACCAAATTCATTTCCTCTGTCCCTGAAATGGTGATGTTTTCCTTAGCTCTTTCCTTCTTACTTGCCCTCTTTCTTTCTCTTGGGGTGATCTCATGCACCCTAACGGTTGTTTTAGTCTCATCTGTCTACTGATGTCCTCTTCTCCTCCTGCCATATTTCTTGCCTCGGCTCCCAAACTATGCAAGGTGGAGTAAAAAAGGAGGTTTACAGTGAGAGTACATGAAACACAGAGTTTATTCTTGTATTATTATTTATTCACTATTGCATTTTCCACATTTTCCATACCAACAACTGTAAACCTACTCCCCCCACCCCCACCCCGCTGCTTATTCAGTTGCGTGTTGGACATTTCCACCTCAGTATTTCAGAGTCCATAATGTGTCCTAACCAAATTGAATCATGGTTCTCCTCTCCTTCCCCTGCCCTGGACACCCTGCTCCCCATGGGCTTACAGTTTCTCCTAAACCCCTTCGCTTGGTTGGTGGAGCTGCTCTCCATCCCTTTAAGCAAACATGAAGCCTGGGAAATCCCTGATGCTGCTCCTCCTTATGTCCACATCCAATCAGTGACATCTGAGTAGAGAATGGAATGGCAATGGACCAGCCCCGGAAGCTTAGGGGAAAGTCTGTGGTAGAGCTGAGACTTTGCTCTTGTAGAACTGCGCCCTGACTGTTCCAGCCCAGATTTGCCCAATTCCTGCGAGCACTGATGCTGAAGGGATCATTGACACAGGAAGGCACTTAAACAGATCAAATAAGGAAATACATTTGTATCAGGTTAGGCTTGACGCAAAATTTGGTTTTTTTTTAAAGGTCTTATTTATTTATTTTTAGAGAAGGAGGAAGGGAGAAAGAGGGAAACATCAGTGTGTGATTAGTTCTCACACACCCCCAACTGGGGATCTGGCCCACTATCCAGACCTGTGCCCTAGCTGGGAATCGAACCAGCGACCCTTTGGTTTGTAGGCTGATGCTCAATCCACTGAGCCACACCAGCCAGGACAAAACTGTTCTCACTGACTGTTTTCAAACAAAAAGCTGCGATATTGTCACTGAAAAAATGCATCTTGGATTCATTGCATCTCCTCAAAATTCCTTTTTTCCTTCCACATAGTTATTCATAGGGGTGACAGGGGAGATGAGCCCATGGGGTGGTGGGCACAGAACTCCCCTAACTGGCCTGAAGCCTTCCTGCCTCTTTGCCTTGTTTGCAAGGCATCTAGTTGGGGGTTAACAAAACAACCATGCCTTTTAAAAGTTTAATAGACTTCTGTATCCCATATATTTTGTTATTAAATACTTTCCATAGAGAATGAGCAGGCAGAATCTGCAGTTTTTAATATTCCATTTTAGATGTGGTTTACATCCTGATTTAAAAACTGAGAAACACTTTAACCTTATATAATCTGTATCACTAAAATGATTGACTTGTTTTCATAGTCTGTATGTGTTAAGAGGTTTGGGACTAAATTACCCAGGAGCCAAATTGATTACGGGAAGCGGGAGCTTTCTGTTTACCACAGAACGGAGCTCTTTTTATCAGCAAGGATAAACCTGGTTTTCTATCTGAACAGTGAATTACAAAAGCACTGGCAGCCAAACCTGTTATGATATCACCACGGTAGCTGGTGCTGTTATGCACGTACTGGCTGAATGACTCAGGCTGCCTCTTTGCAGAGGTGAGCACCTGAGTTCAGTGGCACTGGCTGCCTGTGGGCTCCGGTGCCTTCGTAATTCTCTTGATCACCCATCGTTGATACACTTCTGAAAAGCCTCCCTCTCTTCCCCTGCACTGCCTTGGATGCTGATTGCTTTCTTGAGCTCTGTCTCCCTCAGCAACGAGTTAGGGCTATTTTTACAGTCTGCTAATTCGCGAAGAATGAGGTGCCTCTTCTGGGAGGCGCTGCCGTACTCAATGGCCCGGCAAATAGGTTTTTATTGACTGATCTCCAAGCTCTCCAAGTCATTTTGCCCTCGCACTGAGTGCAGGGCACCATCTGTTTATCTTGAGGACTTAATGAATTGAGGGCTCGTAAGTGCAGCTGCCATCTGACTTGGATCCAGGCGCGGTGAGGACAAAATAATGGATGGAAAAAGTACTTTGATAGCTCGGGGAGAAAAATGGATTATACAAACAGGCACTTCACTCAATTGGTGACCCTGAGTGACTCTCCCTACGCTGATACTATTGCTTAGGGACAGGAACCTGTCCGCCCTATTCAAGGAAAACCGGACAGGAAAGATTATCTGCCTGACCCAAGTTCACTCAGTGAACCAACAGTCAATTGTGTTGATCTTTTCAAAAAACAACTTCTGTTTCTTTTTCTCAAATTCTTTACTGGATTTCTATTCAACTTTTTATTTATTTCTGTTCTAATATTTATTTTGTTTTTCCTTCTGCTTGTTTTGGGTGGAGTTGGCGCTACTTTTTCCAGTGTCTTAAGATAGAAGGTTAATACATTGATTTGAGGTCTTCTTTTTTAACATGGGCATTACATTTTTTCCCTAAGTGTTGTTTCCACTGCATCCTGGAGGTTTCTATGTGTTTTGTTTTTGTTTTCTTTCATCTCAAAGTATTTTACAGTTCCCCTTGTGATTTCTTCTTTGACCCATTGGTTATTAGAAGTGCGTTAATTCCCACATAATTGTGAACTCCTTTAATTTCCTTCTGTTGATAATTTCATTTCATTTTCTTTTGACCAAATAACATCCTTTGTATGATTTCAGTTCTTTTAAATTCATCAAGACTTGTTTTGTGGCCTAACATGCAATCTGTCCTGGGGAACGTGCCACCCGCATAGGGAAAAATGTATATTCTAGCCCTGGCTGGTGGCTCAGTGGTTTGGTCCTGGCCTGTGAACCCAAAGGTCATTGGTTGGATTCCCAGCCAGGTCACATAACCAGGTTGTAAGCCAGGTCTCCAGCCAGGTCCTTAGCTGGAGGCAGGTGAAAGGCCACCATACACTGATGCTTCTTTCCCTTTCTACCTCCCTCCTTGCCCTTCTCTCTAAAAATAATAAATAAAATCTTAAAAAAAAAAAAAAAGAATGTGTATTCTCTTATTGAATGGAGTGTTTCACCTATCCGAGTCTTCAGGTACTCAACACAGGATCTGACCACGTGTGGAGACATGCCTCCAAGGGTTGAGACTTTTCTACTTAGTTCCTCAATCTGTGTGTGAGAAAGGGACTTGGAGTCAGGAGGTTAGAACAACCCTCAGAACTCCTGATTTGAAGCCATCAGTCAGTGTAGAATCTTCCAGAAGCTGGTCATCCAGCCTTCACTTGGACAGACAGCTCACCCATAGGGGGAGGCCCCCCACTCGCTACTCAGGACTGGTTGGTGGCTGTATGCCAACTTTGGGCAGTGAGGGAAAATTGAATTGCTTTTTAGCTACTACACACTCTTCAATCTTCCCCATAAAATAAACTGTAAGCTGTAAAGAAAGTGTGAAATCAACAAGGAAAGGAAAGAACTCTCTAGTCATAAGCTTTAATCCTAGTGGGGTAGGTCAAATGATACTTACACTGTATCCTATTTTGATGTCAGGTAAGGAAAGTTAGATCAGGTTCATCCTGAGGGGCTCACTTTTGGGGAAAGCAAACTGGATTATTTTCTGGGGCCTGTTATTCTCCTAGAGACGATCTATGTGTTAATGTGCTGTCCCCAGAGGGTAGGAGATTGGGACAGGTGAGCTCATCCCACATACTCGTAGGACATTTTGTTCTAATTCAGGATAAAGTCTGATGATTTCCGGGGCTAATCAGGCTATACCTGGAGTTTTCTTACCAGGAATACAGCGTGATAAAGGTTTTCAAGTCAGAATGTAAACTCCTTTCTCTACTAATCTTTGAAAAGAGAATTATATTAGAAAACAAAAGCCCTGACCAGGTAGCTCAGCTAGTTAGAGCAGCACTGCAATGTGCCATGGTTGTGGGTTCAGTCCTGGGTCAGGGCACAAATGAGAATCTGCTAATGAATGCACAAATACATGAAACAACTAAAATCTCTCTGTCTCTCTTCCTCCCCTCTCTTCCTCCCACCCTCCTCTCTCTCTTTAAAAAAAGAAGAAAATAAAATTATATTATGAGTACAATACCTACAGTCTTGGAGATGCACATTAAATAAAACAGGAAGATAATACAAAGTCTGGCCCACAGTTGCATGTAATAGTAGACTAAATGAATGGTATTTTTATCACAGTCATTGTGGTAACATTTATTGACAGCCAGTCAGACTATGACTGGGCAAAGTACTCCGGGAGAGGGAAACATTAATCCATTTGATACTGGTGAGTTAGGGAAGGGTCGGGGCAGGTCTCCTGTCTGTCCCCTGAGCAGGGTGGAGGCGTGGCTGGGCTCAGGATGGAGACAAGAGGAAAAGAGGTGGAAGTCAGTGAGGTTGGGATATGGAAGACAGGCTCTTTGATGGATGCAGAGGACCTAGAAGGCAATAAACACGGGCTTTGGCAGAGGCAAGACACAGGAAGCTTGCTGTTCTTGTGTCCACAAGGTGTGTCAGAACTCTTAGAGCTTTCAAACCAGAAGATTAGCTCACTAGGCGCAAATAAATCATCTACCTACTCTTTGTACTCTAGGCAGCAGCCCTTCTGAATTGATGACTAAGGGTGTCCACCTGTGACTTACCAGGAATTCTCTTCCCAAGGAGGTCAGGGGACAGAGTGGGAGTGGTGGGCCAGGCATGATGGGTGGGCCACCATGAGTCACCTTCCCCATTGCTGATGCCAGGCATCTGGCCAAGGGCGTTTGCTGCTGCTGCTCCTTCTCTTCACCTTTCCCCAGATTCTGGTGCTGTCTGTTCTCTCACCCTTTCCGTCTTTTGAGAGGGCCCTGGAGTTGAAATAGCTCTAAGTTTGTGGGTAGGGACCCTGAGGCCCAGAGAGGACTGGCCCGTGCTCCTCCATCACGCTGATTGCAGAGTTGGGACTAGGAAAGGGGCCGCTCCTTACCAGCCCCTGCCTCTTGTATCAACTGAGAGGCAAAAGGGACATGGAACAGGACACGGCAGACACTTCAAGGGGTTGTCCCTCAACTGGGAAATGCCCCAGGGAACGTGCAGAGAGATAGGAGTAGTTTGGGGACACAGGTTCATCTTCTGCAATCTTCTCAAGAGAAAACCCAGTTTTAGGTCACATTTAAAAAAATGTAAACTGTCAACTAACAAACTCTGTGATAGGTCTCTTAATATTTGATTTAACACATACTGGGACCTCCTGTCAATGTTTTCTTTTTAGTGCCTCCTTTTTAAAATAGCTTTTTTGAAGTTTGCTAACCAGGACCCACAGTTTTCTCTCCCGATGAGCATGGTGAGGACTCGTCCTTCTTGCCTGAGTTGCCCAATGACTGTTCTCTAAGGACCACACGGCCATCTCGGAGGGGGACTTGGGTTGTCTCCAGGTACCAAAGGATACCTCCTGTGGTAAATGGTCCATGGCCGCTCCTGTCTGAGGCAGGAAGGAAACTCCACTTTCCCCGTCAGTTAGTTTTAAACATTTTGGCCCCAATTCTGTATAATATTGGGATTGGTGAACCAGAGAGGACCCCAAACTTCCTAGATTGATCCTGGGACCATACTTTCCTGAAACGTGTAAGGAAAAAAAAGGGAAACTCTCATCCTGGCCACATCGAGTCCAGAGATCTGTGAGAAAATGAGGCCTAAACCTGAATTGCCATCTAGGAGAAGTATGTTGATCAATTTTTTTCTGGGAAGCTATATATGTTCTTGTAAAATAGAAAGAGAACAACAAAAGCCCTGATAGCAAAATGTCAAGACTTCTGCCTTCAGAGGAGGTGGGTCAGTTGTCACTTATGCCTCCTATTTCAAATCCACCCTTCACTGCTTTTCTTGTGTTATTAGAACATTTCTTTCTTGCCAACAGGCTCGGTGTTGCCAGTAGCAGGCGCTGGAGGGTAAATTTCTTCCAGACGAGTGGGTAGTTTCCAACCCTCCAGCTTCTGCCTAGTAAGAACCTGAGCTGTGGGGGACCCATGCTTGCCAGGCAAGGCCCATAGCCTCCTGCCTGCCAGCCTCAGCTTCTGACTGTGTGCCTGCTCTGGCCCCCATGGCCTCGACTAACTTCTCGGCCATCCAGTGACTGCAGTCACACCCTCTCCAAAGAAACCCGTGTGCCCGATTCAGGGAGGGGCTCCCTCCCTTTTCAAGTTAGTTCCTTCTTTGAGTACTTTCCCTCTGCCATAGGGTGTTCTTTAGAGTCTATTCCCGCATAGCAGTTCCCTTTAAATAGTTAATAATTTTTTATATTAAGGTCTTCTTTTCCAAACCATGAGATTACTGTCATTTCATGGGACATAGTGCTGAAACGGCAATTACTAGTAAACAAAACAATACCCTGTTAAGTCAAAGGTTTTGATAAAGTCAAAAAGCCATTGAACATGTGAAAATGCATTGATCCTAATACAGGTAACCTCCATATAACACGGCACTTCTCTAACATGGTTTCACTCTAACACAGTTCGAGAATCGGGGGAACCCTCCTACAACACGGCATCCTGGAACACGGTTTCACTGTAACACAGTCTGAGAATTAGAGAAATTCCTGAAGAACATGGAGAGTAATAAGAACTTTTTTAAAAAAGATTTTATTATTTTTAGAGAGAGGGAAAGGGAGAGAGGCAGAGAAGAGAGAAACATCCATGTATGGTTGTCTTTCACCTGCCTCTAGCTACGGACCTGGCTGGAGACCTGGCTTGCAACCTGGTTATGTGCCCTGGCTGGGAATTGAACCAGCGACCTGTGGGTTCACAGGTTGGCACCTATCCACTGAGCCACCAGCCAGGGCTAATAAGAACTTCTAAGAGCTAAATAAATATAACATGGTTGTTAGGTTCCTAAAAAATGTAAATCCTTGTTCTATAAAACAAAGAACTGTAAGTTGTACTTATAAAAAAGGGGGTTAGATTCCAAAAAATTTTAAAACATACTATTATATTTTTATAACTAAGATAAATATATTTATTAAAGCAATTTTCATTAAAAGTATAACATTAATATGTATTAAATAATGTTTTCTTCATTATCACTACTAAGCACCAAGGGCAGTTTCTTTTCGACAAGATATCCTCATCCTCTGAACTTTCTTCAGCATTATCTTGACTTCTATCCTGTACTTTTTGCAAAACAAGATCTGTTATTTTAGATTGCTTGCTTTTAGCCAAGAGATCTTTATAAATATTATTAATTTCAAATGAGATATATTTGACCTTAAAATCTCTTAGTACATTCCATACTGTTATTCCGTAAAACGAGAACATCAGTCTGCGTTTAGCTATGAACCTGTCTTTTCCTGGGGGAAGAACGCAATTTTGTTCTTCTGTGGTAGCATCTGCCTTCCAGCAGGGGTCGCTCTCGTCTACCCAGAGAATAGGCCTAACGGACCCAGTGGATGGCTTCCCTGCATTGCTAGGGGCAGAAGAAAGGCAGTGGACACAATGAAAAACTAATAAATTGGTGAACCAGGGGGCATGCCTCGAATTTTTAATTCTATCGTGCTCCTTCCTCCAAATCGGATGGGCTGGGGAAAGAAGCAGGGACCTGGACGCTGCGGGCGGAAGCTATAAACAGAGGACAGGATAGCACCCTGCTAGTGGTCAGGCAGCCTCTTCTACAAAGGAACCACTTTTTTTTTTTAACTGTCCCTACCCTGGGAAGTGACAGGCATCTAGGGATCAGAACAGGGAGGATCCTTATAAATATTTACACGATGGACTGTCATCTCAACCATTTCCCTTTGCATAATTCAACTGCTTAAACTTAATAGATAAAACTTTCCCGAGGAGAAAATCATACTTATAAATCCAGTACACCAGACTTACAAATATTAGTGTGGACCCAAAAAGGGGCCACATACTAATCTGACAAATTCAGGGGAGGCCTTGCAAACTCAGAGATTGAACAGAACCACATAGGATGGTCTGAACATAAAAATTTCTAACTAAAAGCGAGTCATGGCAGACAGTCAAGCACTAGGCTTGTAGCTTCCTTCACAAAGGTTAATCTTTACCTTTGAAGTGTCAGAGTAATCTTTTCCAGACCCCTTAAGGCACAGAGTCTTGCACTGAAGTTCAAGGCTGCAGATCCCCCCATTGTCGTCTTATTGTGAAGCAGTCACTTAGGTCCTGGGCTCCTTTGCAGTTCGGGCCACCTTAGAGGATATGTTTATCATCATTACTCTAAACTCTGTATCTGACAAATTGCTTGCTTCCATTTCTTTTAGTTCTTCTTACGGTGAATTCTCTTGTTCTTTCTTTTGAGACCTGTTCCTTTGTCTTCCCATTTTGGCCACCTCTTTGTGTTTGTTTCTATGTGTTAGGTTGATCTGCAAAGACTCTGCTGCAGGCCTGTGTCAGATGCTGCCTGAGCAACCTGTTTGGATTTAGCAGCTGTCCACAGCATGTAGCTCCCTCTGCTGGGCTTGAGTGTGTGCAGGAAGAACCAAGCTGTGCACCAAGGCTGGCTCTTACCAGCACTAGGCCTTGCGAAAGGTCAGCTAAAGTTTCAAAGCTGCAAGAAATCCCTCTTCTCCTGTAGGCTTTTTTAGACTTAATCATTGACTATGTCCCCATCATATACTCCTCAGCAGCCCACTTGAGCTTCACAGGGTGGAGCAAGATGAGTTCCTATGGGTGGGGCTATTGCTTCTCCTCAGGCTGATGCCAATTGGAGGGGTGTGTTCTGCCTGATGAAGCTGGCTTCTGGGGTATGGGGAATGATTCAGTACAGGGATCCTTTCAGCTTTCTCCCCAGAGCCACTAATCCCAGACTCTCCCCAAGTGTCTCTGGTCCACTCTGTCCTCCCTCTGCTAAAGCCCAGAGTAAGTGGCTACAAACAAAATTTTGTGTGTTGGTCCTTTAAGAGGCTCTCTGTACCTCTAGCCGTTTCTCCCTGCTGGACAGAAACCACACTGCTTTTCACAGCCGGATGTTATTTAGGTTCCTTTCCTGGTTTTGGTGCTCTAGGCTGTTGAGCGCATTTCTCAGGGGAACCCCTCTGGACACTGAAATATGTCTTTGGAACTTCAGCTGCCACTCATGGTAGCCCAGCCAGCCCTCTCAGGCCTTCACAGTTCCTACCAGCCTCAATGTGGTGATGTGGTTTCTTCTGTCTGTCCTTGGTTATAAGGCTTCTCTCCAGCTAGTGTTCAGTTGGTTATTCAGGATGATCTCTCCATAATTTAATGGTAATTCCAGTTTGGTCCTGGGAGGAGGTGAGTATAGCTTTCAGCCACTCTGCCAGCATCCTGCATCTCCCCTGACTCTGTTTTTGATGTTTGACCATAGGTAGCCTTCCAGCCCCACCATGTAGTTCAAGTAGCAGTTTATTTAGGAGATGAAGGAGACATAGGTGGAAAAGTAGGGAAATGAGGCAGGGAAGGGAGGACCGATTGTAAAGGATACATTATCAAACCAGCTACCCCTGTAAGTAGCTGAAGCTAAATTCCCACTGGAGAAATTCAGAGAGACAATATAGGACTCTCACCTTGGAGTTTATTCCACCTGAGGGGTAAAGGAGGTGGGGTGTTTTTGCACCAACTCAACCTAGTTGGGGGTTCTTAATGGGGCAGGAGCATTATTCCCCTGGAATTTCTGGCACGCCGCATTCATGGGCAGGAGGTAGAACAGGATTTGTTAGCCAAGGAAAGCCCTCAGATGAGCCTTGTGGGCATCAGCACTTGGAAGTCAGCCAGTGTATACTGGGTAGGGGTACAGGAGGGCCTCCGGACAGCACCTGCTATAGAATCTATGCTTTTGGATTCTGGAACTCAAGTATACAAGAAAATACGATCATATTTTTCTAGAACAAGTTATCCTCTATTTTGAGACCCTAGTCCCCAGGATATTGGAAAATATACCTCAGTCACTGTGAGGGCCATCCCTTTCCTAGCATCAGTTCTAGGAGATTCGGTCAGTGCCCAGTTCCAGGATGTTACTATGCCACTTGGTTCTTGGTGGCTCTCTCTGCATTGGTCTCCACTTAGATGTCATCTTCTGCCTCCTTGTTGGTCACCGGCCTAATACATCCACACTCAGTATGGCTGTGGCATGGGATGGGGGCGCCTGTGGCCTCACTCACCTTAGACTCACCATGTGCCACATCCCCCTGTACCTGAACCCAACTAACCTGGGACTCTGGCCAGAAGGCAGGGCACAGGGTCTCTCTAGTGTCCAGACTGACTTGCTGCCCTCAGGTGCCCATCTTCTCCCCAGCCCAGAAGTAAGGTGCTGGCTTGCTATGGGGCAGAAAGAGAGCCATAATTCCCGCAAATGCCTATATGCAAAGAGCAAAGAAAAATTCGACCACCTTTCCTGAGGCCAGGCTGTTTGGGTGGAGGGAAGGTCCATATGGGAAAACATCAGTTAGCATTTTGAAAATACCCACCCATCTGTAACATCATTATCTCCAGCACATGCTGTCTCTGCTTCCTTTTGCCCTTGTGTTCACTGTGGCATGTATACCACAGGTAGGAAACCTGCCATTTTAAAAAAGGCAGGGGTCTTAACTTGTAGAGTTGTGGTATATATTCAGGAAAGCCTGAATTTGGATAGAAAATTTACATTTTTATTTTGGTTAACTAGCCTCCTCTTCAATTATGAATGTTAGGCAACAAAACACAGTAGTATTAGTAGGACATTGTCACAGGTATCTTGAAATACCATACTCATTACTGTTACAATAGTTGTAAGGTATGTTGTTAGATCTTTTTAAATGCGTTAATAATGGAATGCCTATATTACTGTATCATAAATGTGTTAAAAACATCTTAATGACTATTTCAGAATAATTTTTAAACGTTTTGCTTTAACATAAAATTATCTGAAGATAACTATAGACATGCATTTGTCAGAAATAACACAGAGAGGTCCTACATAACTTTCACCATGTCCCTGAACGATATCATCTTGTAAATCATGTAGTACAATACCACCATCAGGAAATTCACATTGGCCCAATGCATGGAGCCTATTCAGATGTCACCATTTGATGGGCATTCATTTGCGTGCAGGTGTGGCTGTGTGTTTAGTGTGAGGTCATTTTATCATGGGTATGGATCTGTGTGACCACCAGAGCAGTTCCATCACCACAAGGATCCCTCATGCTTTTATAGCCTCCCTTGGCCCTACCATTTACTTCTCTATTCCCCATTTCTATAATTTTATAATTTCAAGAATGTCATGTTATGGAATCTACATCTTTTTAGGGTTTACATATTTACATATTTTCAAAAGTGTGTCACATTTATAGACTGGCTTTCTTTTCCCCATCCCTCTGGGGGCCTATCCAAATTGTTGTGTAGATAACAGTTTGTTCCTTTTATTCTCGAATAGTATTCCTTGGTGGGCATGTGGCAAGTGTGTTTAACCGTTTGCCCACTGAAGGACATTTGGATTGTTTCCAGTTCTGGGCTATAATTGTTTTGTATTGTTTTTTACATATTTTGTTTTATGTTTTTAAAAATATTATTCTGAGAGGGAATCCAGTACTTTGCCACAATGTCCAAGGGATCATTGGCACGAAAATTGAGTTCTAAGGCAAGAAATCTGAATCCCCACATTATTGTCTTCTAGCCACAGGAACTGGGTGGGAAAGGGGACAAGGAAAGGCAGCATTTTAGAGCCCTGGCCTGGTCTTCTGTGCTGCCAGGTGAGGCCTGAGGCAGGTGATCTGTGTTGGCAGCCACATCCCTGAGCTGATCTTCACTGTCATGTGGGGAGTTCATCTGTGGGGAAGAGGGGCAGAGGATGAGGAGGGGCAGGGGAAGAATGAGAGGACCCAGGCACACGGCTACCTGAAACCCAGTCATTGCCTGCAACCTAAGGAGTATCTGCCACACTCACAAATGAGCCACATGAGTGATTTTCAGGGGACGAAGGAGAGTCACAGGGCTGAGTCCCGCCGCTGGGTCTGGTAGGGAATAGTTGTGGGAGGGGAGCTGTGAGGGGGCTGGAGAAGATAGGGAAGGAATTCCAAGCATGAGGCCCAACGGTATGGGGAATGTTAGAGAGGCAATCACTCCCTGCCAGAGGCAAGCCCGTTTCATTCTGTGTCAAAGGACAATGTGCTCTCAGCTGACGCCGCTTGACTGAGCTGAGAATTTAGTTGGAGGAGTCAGGTCAGGGCTCACGCTGTGACAACCGCTGAGCCTCCCATCCCCCAAGAACAGCTCCCTAAGGGGGAAGTTTCCGATGGAATTTTAATGGTTTCCTGCTTGTTATGCCCAGCCATCTATGGTACTTGATGGCCTGGACAAGAGTCTAGTGGCCAAGAGCCAGTAGTTAGGATGCCAGTTAGGAGGCAGCTACCAGAGCAAGGTCATAACGTGGCCAGAAGTAAGCCAGCCACCACTGCACAACTGGTAAAGAATGAGAACTACCCATGGCGCCCACCTCTACAGGAAGACCAACAGCCAGGCAGCCTGTGCTCCTGACGGTGGACAGCGGCACCCGTGAAGCGTCAGACTTGACCTAGATCAAACTTTCAACTTCCAATTTCCATGAAACACAGAGGGCAGAGAAGCATGTTTACCCCAAGGATGCATTCAGCATGGTCCAGGCTGTGAAAAACTACACAAAGGATGAGCAACCAGTTTCATCAATAACTATGAAAAGATGGAGGTGAAGAGGGAACCTATGGGTTTTTAAAGATTTAAAAAACATATCAATTGATGTTTCTCTGCCTTTCTTCCTCCCTCCCTGCCCTTCTCTCTAAAAATAATGAATAAAATATTTAAGCACACACACACACACACGCACACGCACACACACATCAGCTGTTCACAGTGTGTGGACCCTATTTGGATCCTGATTTGAACAAAAAAAGCAAGGGAAAAGTTTCTGAGGTCGATGACTGAATATTTGATGGTATTTAGGAATCAGTGTGAACTTTTTAAAGTGTGACCATTGTCAAAGCTCTTATCAAGAAAATGTATATCACCACCTCACACCTGTCAGAATGGCAATCATCAGCAAATCAACAAACAACAAGTGTTGGCGAAGATGTGGGGCAAAGGGAACCCTCATACACTGTTGGTGGGAATGTAGGCTGGTGCAGCCACTATGGAAAACAGTATGGGGTTTCCTTATAAAACTAAAAATGGAACTGCCTTTTGATCCAGCAATTCCACTACTTGGACTATACCCAAAGAATCCTGAAACACCAATTCATATGAACCTATGCACACCTATGTTCATAGCGGCACTATTTACAGTAGCCAAGTGCTGGAAACAGCCTAAGTGCCCATCAGTGGATGATTGGATCAAAAAACTTTGGTACATTTACACAATGGAATTATATATAGCAGAGAGAAAGAAGGAACTGTACCCTTTGCAACAACATGGATGGAACTGGAGAGTATTATGCTTAGTGAAATAAGCCAGTCAGTGAAGGACAAATATCATATGATCTCACCCATTACAGGACAATAATGAGCAAAACTAACAACAAGCAAAACAGAACCAAGTATATGAATACAAGGAATAGGCCTGCAGTGGTCAGGGGGAAAGGGGTCAGTGGGGAGGGGGGAGGCAGAGGCAAGAAAGGGGAGCAGCTTAGACAAGAACCCAGTATAAAGGAACCATGGACATGGACAACAGGTGGGATTGACTTTGCGGGGAATGGGTGGGTGGGGAGGGGGACAGAGGGGAGCAAAAAGGGGATGGATGTAATACAACAACAATAAAATTAAAAATAATAAATAAAATAAAAAGAAAATGTATATCGCAAAGCTTAATTTCATGGAGTCTCTTTGTAAGTACTATAAATATTTCAAATGTTTACACCTTTTGACACAACTATTTCAGTTCTGGAACTCTAATTTACAAATGTTTTAAAATAAAAGTTTTATAACAAGTGTAAAAGATATATTTGTAATATAACATTACTTTAAATAATAAAACCCCATAAATAACTTTAAAAACTAAAGGTGCATACTTAAATATTTATAGATTACATGGTATGCTATAGATTACATGGTATTTGCTTCAAAGTAATATAGGAAGTAGGTGGAAGCGTAGGTGAAAAAGTTCAGTCACTAGTTGTTAGTAGTTGACCCTGGATGATGGACATGGAGGGGCTCATTATATTATTCTGGTGCTTCGGGGAGTATGTGACACCCTGCGGGGAGTCGAAGGCTGGAGTCAGGGAGCCAGGCCGCCTGAGCTGGGGACAGACTTTTGGGGAGAGCGTCCGGGATGGACAGCGGGGGTGAAAAGGTGAAGGAGCGGTCAGGAAAGGTTTCCAGTTCTAAGCTGTTGGTGGACAGGTCAGCAGTTGAGTCTGAAAGTGTTAACAAGAACATCATTTCAGAGGAATGAAATTGGCTGCAGAAAGTCCGTGGCTCAGCTTGGCCATGCCGCCCACCCACTTCCAGGCTTAGCTGTGAACACTGCCAAAGGTTCGTAAACAGCCTAAATGAAACCAAGGGATTGTTGAAATAGTCAGTGGAATTTATTGTGCACACACCAAGAAGCCAGTTTGTAAACTGGGAGCACGCAAACCAAAATGTGGAATGAATCTCAGCGGTAGGTTGTTACAAAGTGGCTTATATAGTGAAAAAGTAATAGACTATTCTTCACAGCAATTGGGTGTAAGACTAGAATTTTTTTAATTAATAAAATTTTTTATTTAAAGAGGGAGGAAGAGAGGGAGAGAGACCTCAATGTGGGAGAGACACAGATCAGCTTCCTCTCACACTCCCAACCAGGAACCCAGCCCGCAACCTAGGCATGTGCCCTGACTGGGAATTGAACCGGCAACCTTTCGGTTCACAGGCTGGCACCCACTTCCCTGAGCCATACTAGCCAGAGCTAGAATTTTCTTAACTGATAGAAACTTGGTCAGTGGTTACCTCTTACCGACCTCGGGAAGCAGTTCAAGTTCTGCTCATGATTTTTCAGAGGACTAAGCAAGAAATGACCAAGGTCAAGTTCATTTGCAAAATGAACTAAATTTAACTCTGTATGACCACAGTGGTTTAGTCTGCTCATGGAGTTTTCAAGAGTGATTTTTATTATATGATGTTTGTTTTACCAGCACCAGTTTCCAAAGTCCTACACCATGGTGTCTTCTTTGCTTGGTACCCGAGGGTGTGCCCAGCTGTCGCTGTTTGCCTTCCCTGATGTTGGGCTGGCTGGGCGTCCTGGCTTCCTGTCGTTGGTTCCCAGAAGCGCAGACAGCAGCCCTCGTGGACAGAGTTCTGGAACCAACAGCAGAGCGTCAGAGCTGGTGGAGTAGGGACACCATCAAGTCTAACCCTCTACAACCACTCTATGGACAGGGAAACTGAACCCCAAGAAAGCCACAGGGAGTAGTGTCTTTATGTACAAAGGCACGGTGACAAGTCTTTGACAAGAGCAGATGATCTGGGAAGTCTTTCTACACAGAAGCGTGTGTTTACTCCATAGATTTTATTGAGTGTTTACTGTTTGTCAAGTACTGGCTGGGCTATGCTGTGAGGGGTCTTCAGATGAGTAAGAAATAATTACTTTCCTGGAATAGCTAACTAGATCTGAGCTGGAGGGGCTAGCGAGAAGGAAGGAGCAAAGAGTTAAACAGAATATGCACATACATGATAGCCAAGCGAACACCAGGGTGGGAGTCAGAAAGTCCAAGAGGGTCCTACCAATGGCGTTCCTGGGCATGTGACTTTCCGTCTCTGAGCCTTGGCAACCCTGCCTGCAAAATGGGTGTGATGGCTTCAGCCTGGCCTAACCCACAGAGAAAAAAACATCTGGAGAATGACAAATTACTTCCACATGTAATTTGTGGTTAAATGTATTTTGACAAATGAATAAATATATTGATTTCAAACACATGTTTTTCCCAAGGCGAGGGACTGGTAAGCAGTGAAAAGGTTGTACACAACCCCTCCACCTTAGCAGAAAGAAGTCCCTTCCCAAGGCCCTGAGCGCAAGACCCCAGGCAGGTGGACAACAGGACCAATGTGTGTTGGGTGGCCGGTAGGGACCAGCCAGTGGAACAACCCAGGGAGAGGGCACGGAGGTGGGACAAGCAGCATTTGCTCCCTGTTGTGCCCACAATGAAGCACGATGGGAAGGAGTTGGTCTGAGATTCTGGCCCAACATCTAGTCAAAGTGAGTAAACATGGGCACCGACAGACCCTTTCAACTGAAGGGCAAGTTTGTGGTTTAGAAATTCCAATTTTAAGACCTTAGGGAGGAACCAGACTGACCCTCTTATAGGCTCAGCCCAGAATGGGGTGACCTTTGCCCAAGGAAGACAAATGGAGAGACAGAGACAGGTGTGAGATAGAGGATGAGATGGAGGTGAAATGGGGTTCTTCCACCAAAAAGCCTATTTGTCCAGTGCCCACTGGGCTTTGTCAGCAGGTGAGCCTGACAGCCCCCTGGTTCCTGCTCCGTGTGGGGACAGGATGCCCGGAACTCCAGCGGCCCTCTGCCTCACCTGGGCAGAATCCCTGCTGGGTTTTATAGCTAGTTGTCGTGGGGACTATTTTTCTCAGCCCCAGGGGTACAGGCTGGGGAGCCTGATATGGGGCTGGGACCCCTTGCTCCTCAGGGGCCACCTCCTGATTCTTAATGGTCACCCGTGGGTATGGAACTAGCTCGTCACATCTTCACCCCTCCTACCAGTCTCCATGTGGCTGCTTCTTTATATCCTTCACTATGAGTTTCCCTCCATTCAGCTGCTCTTCAGGTGGCCCTCAAGGGTGGTTATCCATTTGTCTTCCTTGGGCAAAGGTCACCCCATTCTGGGCTGAGCCTATAAGAGGGGCAGTCTGGTTCATCCCTAAGGTCTTAAAATTGGAATTTCTAAACCACAAACTTGCCCTCCAGTTGAAAGGGTCTGTCGGTGCCCATGTTTGCTCACTTTGATTAGATGTTGGGCCAGAATCTCAGACCAACTCAGGCCAATGACTTAGTTGTAATTTTGGTGTGGTCGTGGGAGAAGGTGAGCAGTTTACTTATTCCACCATCTTCCGTGCACATCTTGAAGAGGACGTGGAAGATGAGTTCAGAGGCTTCCCCCGGAAGTCCCCCTTCTCCCTGACTAGTTTCTCTCGCTGCTGTGTACTGTTCTGTCCACTTCCCTGCAGTAATGTCTCAACCAGTAAGTGCTCTTTTAGAGAGATGGAAATAGGTAATCACCACTTGGCAAACAGTCTCATAAGCAGATGTTGCCCTTGGGGCTGGTGGGAAGCAGCTGACACTGTCCCCTGGATGGAGAACTCCGCATGAAAGAGGTTGGGCCACCGCTGCCCAGCTGCCTGCCTGCTGCTTGGGCCTCTCTGGCAATTGTAGCCCAGGGTGTGGGGCCAGCTGGTGCTGCTGCCAGGCTGGGTCAGGACTGGGGGCTGTGGGGAGGGCAGGATGCTGACAGGAGAGCAGCGGGGTGACCTGTTTACCTGGCCAGGCTCAGCCCTTCTTGGAACTCCCCGCCCTGGAGTCTTTGCTGACTTCCACTGACGGGAACCTGCCTAGCTTCGGCGAAAAGGCCCAGCCGGTGCTGGGAAGATGCCCCTGAGTTTGAGGGAAAAGTGACTGCATCCGTCCCCCGCAACCTGCCCTGGATGCCAGGGAATATGACAGGAAACAGATGGGTTGGGATTGCAGGAGAGGCTATAACACAACTTGAACAGCAGAGTAAGTAAGGGTGATAATGGAGTAAAATTCATACCCATGCGTCCATACTAATATAAATAAGTGAATAAGTAAATAGAAAGGTCAGCTTTTTCTTGCAGTAAAACTCCAATTAATAAATGTAGAAAGGATGATGGAAATAGATCATCACCGTTTGGCCCATCCCACAGTGCTACTTATCAGAAAGTCTCATCAGCAGATGCTAATATTAGTGGCTGAAAGTATGATGGGATATTTGTATAGTTGCAAATTACCTGCCCGCAAGATGCTCAGTAATTACAAATGGATAAAGAGTAATTTTACAGGAGAAAATCCTGGCCGAGGAATACCACTTAGCCAAGTGGACTGACGCTAACATTGAAGACGCATTGAAATCTTGCGTCTCTGGTACGAGGTACCGAGAAGGACCCCACATCACTTCTGCCTTGCTCCAGCCTGAATGTGCAACCGCAATGTAATTACAAAAAAGCTTCAGGCCAAAATTTAGGGACGTTCTACAGTTCTCTTCAAAACCGTCACGGTTATGAATTGGCAAAGCCAGGCTGAGGAACTGTGGCTTAGGCTGGACAGAAGAGGGAGACGCAGCCACCAAATGCCATGCGAGATTCTGCTTTAGGTCCTGGACCAGAGAAAGGACATACGTAGGACAGTCGGTGACATTGAAATAAGGGCTAGAGGTTGGTGAATAGTAGTGTGTCCATGTTCCTTTCCTGGCTCAGAGTATTTGTACCGCGATGGGTAAGACGTTAACATTAGGGGAGGCTGGCGGACAGGCAGGCAGAAATGACATGCGCTCCTTTTGCAAATCTAAAAATTAGTTTGAAATTGAAAACGTTGAGAAAGGGAGAGAGGGCATTATTCAACGATTGCTCAGTTCAGGTAGAGGCAAGGGCCATTCACCAAGCACCTACTGTGTGTCAGGCTGGCATTGAGGCTGGAGGTGAAGGTGGCGGAGACATTGACCCTGGACCGCAGGTGCTGTCCTGGTGACGTACGCTTATACTGCCAAACGTATAGCGGACAGTGTGTCACATGCACGTTTATTCTCTGAGGCCCAGACGTGGACTCAGGCCAGCTCTACAGAGATACAGGCTGCATTGGGGTGGCAGGGGAGAAGGGCGGGGGAAAGAGAGGAGCTGGTTTAGAAAGTCTAGGTGATGAGGAAATTGCTGACTCACTGTGGGTGAAGCAGACACTGCCCTCCCTGCTTGAAGGAAGTGACAGCCGAAGAAGACAGGTTGGGTCAGGATGGAGGTAGGGTCCTGCTGGGAAGGCGTCGAGGGCGAATGGAGCGGGAGGTTGGGAACACCAGATAGGGTGTTGCCGAACCCACGAGGTCGGCCCCTTGGGGTGCTGGAGGAGGGGACATGGTTGTCGCAAGGTAGCTTGATTTACTCGCAGCAAACAAAGGAGACAGGATTTATATCCAAACCTCTGTCTCCCCGTGGAGAGGCTTAGCCATGGCTCATTCACACCGTTTGGTTGATTATATGATGATTTCTTCTTCGGAGCTGGCCGTGCTCCTCAGGTTGAGTTCCTGTCAAGCTCCTGGTGTGTACAGCTGCTTCTGCCAAATCATGTGCTGCCCTGTAACCCTTGGCAAGGTTGTTTTCAGTAAGAACTGTCTAGACTTTGAGACCCTTGTCCTATTTAACAATCCCCCCCAACCCCCGAGATTTGTCACTCCTGGAGGGACCGGAGACAAGTGTCACACTTCTGTAACCGCACCCTGCTGAACATGGATGGAGTATAGCTTTGAGTTTGAGGAGTGAACTCCTCTGGCTACCTGCATGCCAAAGTCTTGGGGTCCCCTAGGTTCTGGGATCCCTTAGAACAGGAGTGTATAAGACAGCACTGCTCTAACAGGAGACATGTGTCGTAAGAGGCAAGGCAGAAGCAGGGGAAAAAACAAACTCACGAAGATGCCAGCAAGGGAGAGATGGGAAGGTGCTGGCGTATTTGAATCTCCTTCCCAGATGATTCAGGACACCAAGCCGTAATTTTTATTCCAGAATCACTTTTTGAGTGACTATGTCTCTCCAGGACTTTGAAGAACAGGTAGGATCTGGGCAGGAAAGGGTGCCCCAGAAAGGGTGAGCCCAGTGGATGAAACATGGCAATCCCAAAGGGAGAAGGGATACCAGCTCTGACAGTTCTATACAATGTCCGGTCAGTGTCCCATGGTGTCAAGCACAGTGATGCGTGCCATGTGGCGAGTGGGAGCTGCAGCTCCTGAGGTCCCTCAGCCTGGGGAGGGGGGGCAGTTCAGGAGGAAGGGCGGACAGCCCTCCGCAGCTGCTCTTTCGGGACAGAGCCCCTGTGATGGCAGGGGGCTCTCAGGGGATACAAACGGGTGCATATGTGTGTCCATGCGTGCACACACACAGGAGGAGGGCAAGGCCAAACACTTCAGGCCATGTTGTTCAGGCCCGCACAGCACAGGACCCTCTGGGGTCAGACATCCTATTGGACACTATCCCCTGGAGCTGCAAGTGCGAGGCCAAAACCCCTCCAAAATCGGCGTATGGGGGAGGGACCACTTCCTGCCAACCTCTCCCCCATGAAAGCCACTGCCAGGAGCCTGTGTAACCCACAGATGTCCATTGCCACGGACTGTGGCTCCTCTACCCGGTGTCCACAGCTTGGAAACTGCTGGGGAATCTCCCAGGGAGGTGTGGTTGGAGATGCGTGTTTTCCAAATTAGACTGTTTGGGGTGTTGGTTCCCGGGGAGGTTGAGGAAGATGGTCATTTGAACTTGACTCATTAAAAACAAAAATTATTTATTGATTTTAGAGAGAGAAAGGAAGGAAGGAAAGAAGGAGAGAGAAACATTTCCTGGATGTGCCCTGACCCGGGATCAAAACTGAAACCTAGGAGCCTCAGAATTGGTGCTGGAACCAAGCCTGACTTGTTTCCCATGACAGAAACGGTTTGTGGCATGCAGCAAGGTGGGGCCGGGGCAGGCCCAAAGGGGTGCTTCTCAGCCTTAAATCAGGTGGTCTTAAAGAAAGTTGCCTGGGAAGAGGAACAGCTAAGGAAGAACACACCCTCTGCACTTCCCTGAGGAAGAAGGACCAGACACTGCTGCTCTCCTGCTCACTGGGTGCACATCCCCAGGCAAGTGGTCTGGCCCTGGTACGTTCTGCCACTTTCAGAGTGGGGTGGCCCTGCTCACGGGCCACAGGGAGAGGCTGAGTCCAGTGGCCTGGAATATGGGGGAACGCGTGGGGAGAGGGAGGTGTTAACAGGGGTTGCTGTGGATGGAGCTTCCTAGGGCAGCTGCTGCAGCACTTTCCCCAGCAGCTGGGGAGTGTGGTGGTCTGCTGGCCCCCGCCCCAGCTCTGAGAATCTGCTTTGTGAATTCTGAAAACCCCTGAGAACTGGTATCAGATGGGGCTGGGCAGCGTCCGGCATTTCCTTTCCTCCCAAGCCCTCAGTTCCCCCAGCCATAGGAGGACAGGACAGATAAGATAGGTTTGAAGGGTCCACCTCCTAGGGCTGAACTTCCCCAGCCCAGTGATCTGTTTTTTTCTTTCTTTTTTTAAGAGCGGGAGAGAAACATCAGTGTGTGGTTGCCTCTCACGTGCCCACAACTGGGGCTGGCCCCTAACCCAGGTGTGTGCCCTAACTGGGAATCGAACCTGGAACCCTTTGGTTCGCAGGCTGGCTCTCAATCCAGAGCCACACCAGCCAGGGCAGCCTTGTGATACACCCACAATCTTTCCTTGTGCTCCCCATCCTCTCATGACCACCCCCCAAGTTCTCGGCCTCTCTCTCTATCCCAACCAGCCCTAGGATTCATCCTTATCCATGCCAGACTGAGCCAAGTGTCATTTTAGGGCCTGGAAGGGAAACCAATAGTTATTGGCCGTGCACTCATTGATTATAAAAACTCTGCAAAGGAGGCATTTTGTAGGTGAGCAAACTAAGGCTCAGAGAGGTTAAGTAATTGGCCCAGGGTTACCCAGCCCTTACCAAGTGGACCATCTAGGCGATCTTTCCTTCCATGCTGCACCACCCTCTCTGGGGCTGCAGGTCGCCTGTCATTCTGAACCGGCACAATGCTGAAATGCAAACGCTAGGAGCTCCAGAGCGTCAGGCACCCATGACAGGGGCAAAAAGGTGAGCACCATTTCGGGAAAGATGCGGACACCTCAGTTTCTTTTGCTGCAGCAGTTCCTTGAAGAGCAGGGCTCTGAAACTGCTTAGTTTTCATTTAGTGAAGTCCGCACCGGCGGGGAGAGGTAGCCTTGTGATTTATCCCTGTCACCGACCTCCCCGGTTCCTGATCAGAGCCAGGAAAGCGCAGAATAAAGTGGGGCCACAGGGAGCGTGAGCCCCACTCGCCCAGCCAGATTCTATGAATCTGGGGAGGTTCAGTGCAGCAGATGCGGCCCTGGGCTGGGAAATAGGCCAGCTACACCAAAAACGGTCCCGGTGGTTATTCCGGGATAAGGGTGGGTAGCAAGGGGGTGTAGGATTATGGGGTGTTTTTTAGTCTCTCTGCTATTTTTTTTCTTGTATCTGTATATATTACATTGAGCACGTATTACTGTTGTAATCAGGGAAAAGACATGTTAAAAAGGTAAAGAGAGAAAGAAAGTGTGTTTTCAGTGGTCCGGGACTCACTCCGTGGACAGGGCTCTAGGGGCAGCCCCGCTTGCTTGTGATGTGGCCCTGGGCTTCGTGTGAAACCAGGGAGGTGACCCCTGCTGCCTCTTCACCAGCAAGCCCGGAGTACTTGCAAGGACTGGGATATGAAAGAGCCCCATGGAACTGTCAGGACTAGTTACTGTTGTTTCCCTTGGGTTTTTCACTGAATCCAAATGCAGCGATTCCCCACGGTGGACCCTGCAGAGGGCAGCTGCTTTCTGTGAGTCTAAGGCCAGGACTCAGCCCCCTGGTGTGGGTCGGGTTACCAGCTCTGGAGGAGCCAGCTATAGGGACTTGGTTTTCAGTCTTGAAGTCCACCTGCTGTGTGTCCTTGGGCACATTACTCCCCCTCTCTGAGCCTCATTTCCTCGTTTGTAAAATAGGAATAAGGCTGTTGTGAGCAGTAGGTACACATACAGAGTTTGGCTGATGACAGCACAACTGACTTCTTTCCTTTTTAAAACGTATTGATGAAAGAGAGAGAGGGAGAGAGAGGTTTGTTGTTCCACTTATTTATACATTCATTGATTGCTTCTTATATGTTCCCTGACTGCGGATCGAACACACAATCTTGGTGTAACAGGTGACGATCTGACCAGCTGAGCTACCTGGCCAGGACCCCCTGTTATTTCCTGGGGGAGGTAACGTCACCTAGTGTTTCAGAGCCTGGACTCAGGCTCCACGACCCACTTACTCTGTGACATTGGGCCACTTCCCTAACCTCTCTGTGCCTGAGTCCTCAGCTGTAAAATAGGACTAATAATAGAATTCCACTTGCACAAAATCCTTGACTGTATTTATTTTATGGGTGAGAAAGCAGGCCCGTTGAAGTCAAGGGCCCTAGGGTGGAAGCCCTGGCTTTGTGCCCTAGGCCTGGCAGGGCAAACTGGGTGGAGAAGTGTCCACCCAGCTCTGCCCCGAGTTGGTCATTCCTGAGTTCTGTCCCAGTGGCTGTTCTGGTGGCACTGGACTTCTTTCCTCTTATTTTTCTCATGTGCTGTCAGTTCCTTTTCCTGTTTTCTATCCACAGACCATCAGCCTCCCACCCAGCCTTCTATTCAGGCATCTTAAATGACAGCAGCCTGGTCTCCTGTCGCTCCTGCATCGCTAGTCCCTATCTGTCATCCCTCTTTTTTTAAAAAAAAAAAAGCTTTTAAAAAAAGATTTTATTCATTATTTTTAGAGAGAGGAGAAGGGAGGGAGGAAGGGAGGAAGAAAGGGAAAGAAACATCAATGTATGGTTGCCTTTCTCCTGCCTCCAGCTGGGGACCTGGCTGGAGACCTGGCTTGCAACCTGGGTATGTTCCCTGACTGGGAATCGAACCAGAAACTCTTGAGTTCGAAGGCCGGTGCTCAATCCACTGAACCATACCAGCCAGGGCCATCCTTATTTTTTAAAGAGTTAGCCCAAACTCTGGGCCTGGTTTCAAATCTCAACTCTGCTACTTACTAGCTGTGTGGCCCTGGGAATTTCCTTAGCCTCTCTGTGACTGCTTGCTCCCATGTACAATAGAGATAGTAATACCATCTGCCTCAAAGCGTTATTGCAAGGGTGAAATGACTTGATGCATGTGAAGTTCTGGCGGCAGAGCCTGGCCAGTAGTAAGTGCCATATAAGTGGTGGGTATTATTATTGTTGTTGTTGCTGTGTACACAGCAGAGTTTAATATCTGGCGTTTTCCCAATCCCAGAAGGAGGAAAACAGAGATCCCAACACTGTTACCAGCTCCTCCAAAGTCAGGTTTTCTGCCACATGCTCCCCGACACCAGAGTGCTTTCCGCAGCCAGACCCTGTGTTCAGGGTGTGAGGTACTTTACCACTGCTGCCTGAGTTTTTCCAGCCACAGCGGGCTGGGCATGCCTGTCCCAAGCCGAGGCAGGATGGTGTCCAGGCCTTGTGACTCCATTCCTCCAAGTCCTCCTGAAGCATGCAGGAAAACCTGAATGAGGGGGTGGACGTGGCCAAAGGACACATTCCATGACACTGGTCTAAGGAGGCTGCACCAGCTGGATGTGGCATCTGAACATGATTCAAGTGGAAGCAGTGGGGGCGCTGGGCTGGTCATGCTGCACAGGCACGGGCGGAGCTGGCCCAGGCTGGGGAAGCAACTTTCAGGAGGATCTTGGCTCAGCTTTGTACCAAGTGGGTACCAGTGGGGGAGGCAGAAAACCAGGGCGTGGGAGGGAGACAGGTGGCTGCCTTGATTCCATGGTCATTTGGTGAGTGCGGCTCCTACGCCAGCCCTCTGCTGGTGAGTTCCAGCCCTGCGGAGGGGGGACACCAGGCTATCGCAGGAGGTCCACGGACCCTTACCAGCTGGCTCCGCTCCAGGAGGTGACTACGGAGGCTGACAAATGACCTTCTGTGAGTGCTTGGAGGACTGGGGCAGGGGTTGCACTGGGCCAGCGGCTCCGGCAGGCTTCTGGGAAGGGAGGGTTCAGGTTACATTTTATTTTATTTTATTTTTAAAAGATTTTATTTATTTTTCAGAGAGAGGGGAAGGGAGAGAGGCAGAGAGGGAGAGAAACATCAATGTGTGGTTGCCTTTCACCTGCCTCCAGCTACAGACCTGGCTGGAGACCTGGCTTGCAACCTGATTATGTTGCCCTGGCTGGGAATCGAGCCAGCGACCTTTGGGTTCGCAGGCCGGCACCTTATCCATTGTGCTACCAGCCAGGGCTCAGGTTACATTTTAAAGGGTATGATTTTTGAGTTGCAAGGATGCCAGCAAAAATGATTGTCCACTAGGAGTGATCTCAGTGTTATTCTTGATTTTTTATTTGGAAAGTTGGTGTGGCCTCCTGGGGTCACGTTTGACATTATTTGTTTGTTCACTGGGCTCAGCTGCACTGTGGGCCAGCACTGGCGGCATGGTGCTGAGGACAGACACCTGAGAGGGGACCTACAGGTGACCATGTCCTCAAGAGCTCTTGGCTCAGGAGGAGGGCAGCTGTGGGACTGATGTGGAAGGAGGAAGAGGGAAAGTGATGGGAGACAGAGACAGGGCTTGGTCCTGCTCCATGGGGTCCCGGTAAGGGCTGTGCTGGTAAAGGTGGAATGACCAGCTCTCGGTGATGGCAGGGTACGGGACACACACAGGAGAGAGGAGAGAAGCTCCAATTTGTAGCATGTACCATGGTGCACATGTTCCTGCCATAACCAGCTTCAAGCTACCAACTTGCCATCACTGAATGTAGAATCGGTTAATTCCACGGCTGTTGACCGAATGCCGGCAGCGGCTGCACAGCCGGTAGGGGCTGGCTCGAGGTCATGGGCAGCTGTGAGTCTTCTCTGCCACTCGTCGCTGAGGCCAGCGGTCCCATGATCGGAGGCTCGACCTTCACATCCACGTTTGGTCCATGTTGAAAAGGGAGCTGGGAGGAAAGGGTCACCGGGTCCATCTGTATCGTTTGGGCCGTCCGTTTGGGCCGTCCAGTTCTGGGCCTGTCATTTGCTGAAACAAAGCTGTGGACAATGGGGCATTACCCCTCCAAGGATCCAGTTTTCTCATCTGGAAAATGGGGATCATAGCAGGACCGCTTCCCAGAGCTATGGTGAGGCGGAAATGAGAAGTTGCACAGGAGAACGCAGCTTGTGGACAGAGCTCAGCGACCGTGGCTGTCTGCGTCTCTAGATGGACGGAGCATTCTCCGGCCTCTCACCACCTCAGCTGAGAGCTCCAAGAGGCCTTGGGATCCCCAGGAGGAGCCTCAACTCTGTAGCCATAGGTTCTCGCTAAGTCGAATTGGAGCCAGCCCAGCCGGCAGCTGCAGGAAGCCCCCGAGAGGGTGATGTGGTTGTCCTGGACACGCTGTCCTTTGCCTCTGTGCCTCTGTGCGCTTGGCTTCCTTGCTCTCCTTCCCCCTTAAAGCTTCCCTCTCTAGCCTGGAAACGTATCGTTCCCTGGGTTCCCAAAGGTCCCGCTATAGAGCTTTATCCGGGGTTGCCTTTCTCCCTGCTCATGTGCAATAGGATGCGAAGAACTGACACCTCCGTTCATTCCTCTTAAGGTGTGGCCAGCTCAACAAAACGAATTCAGCCCATTTTCAGGCAATTAGGAAACGTGAAAATAAAAAGAGGAAACATCAGATTCGGGGCTGGAGGGGACTGTTCGGGGCTGGGTGACAGCTGACGGGCAGGCAGGAGCATGGGGCTCAGAGCTCAGCCCGGCTGCTGACTACTCCCCGAGTGCTTCGCGCAAGCTGCCCCCCTTCTTGGAGTCTCAGTTTCCCCAAGTGTCAGTTGGAGGAGGTGGACGTGACGTACTCCTGCTCCCTCAGTCTGGGGTGCTGAGGGCGTGAAAGGTCACAGGACACATGTTACCTATTGCCACTGAAGCGGATACCACAACATCAGTGCTCCAAACGCAGGTTATTACCTTAATGTTGGAGAGGTTGGAGTCTGCCGTGGGTCACACAGGCTGCTCCCTGCAGAGGCTCAGGTGGACAGGTGTGCCTTGCCTCTTCCGACTTCTAGAGGGTCGTCGTCTTGAACTGCATCACCCTGACTTCTGGTCCCCCTGTCACATCTTCGCTGATTCAGATACTCCCGCCTCCTTGTGATTACATTGGATAACCTAGGATACCCTCCCCATCTCAGGGTCCTTAACGTAATCACACCTGTGAAATCTCTGCCGACGTGGAAGGTGACGTGTTGGCAGGTTGCAGGGATCAGGAGGTGGACATCCTTGGGAGTCTGCGTTTTGCAAAGAGGCCCAGTAAAACCTGGGGCATCTGTGGTGGCACCGATAGAGTCTGGGTCCTGGCTAGCCGAGACCTCCTGCGCCCAAGCCACACCTCTCTCAGGTGGCCCGTGTCTGGGTAGGTCAGCACGGAGGCCCAGGGTGAGACGGGACTAGACACTGTTCCTGGTGTCCGACGACCCAGGGTACAGCTGCAGCTCAGCCAGCGACTTCCTTTGTGACAGTGAAGAAGTCGCTCTGCTCCTGCGTGAGATGGCACGGACAACCCCTTCCTGGCTGGCCTTGCAGGGCTGCCGTGGTGGGAATGAGGCCCTGGCCAGTTCCTGTGTGTACATGGGGACGTGGTTGCTATTGTGGGTGGAAGCTTTGGGAGGCACTGGTGGCCTCAGTCCCAGAGTGAAAGACCAGAAGGCTCTGAGAGGAAAGAGGACAAAGTGTTCCAGGCGGTGTGGTCCAACCTAGGGCCCACTGACCCTGGCATCCAGCTTGGATCAAAGCAATGATCAGACTTGGTTGTTTGTTAAAGCAAAAGTCAAGGACTTTGAGAAGCCATGTCAGGATCAAGTTCAGTGCTGACGCCCCAGAGCTGCTGGTGTTTCGTTATTGGCAGCTCCTGACGAATGACTCTTAATCTGGCCCAAGTGCAGAAGACTTTCTCCTTCCCAGCCCAAGCTGTGTGTTGGGGGTGTCCTCTGCCTGCTGCCTGGAACAGGGAGAGGCCCAGGGGCAGGGGACCCCAAGGCACAGCATAAAGGACAGCCAGGAAAGGGAGGTGTAGGGCCGAGTTCCTGAGGCCAGTCAGGAGCAGAGCCTGGCCCTGGGGAAGGTCACCCACTCAGAGCTCTTGGCGTGGCAACAGGGTGTGTGTGAGGTTTTCCTCGAACATCTGGATGTTATGTGACAAGAGCCAAGGGTGGGACAAGGAGTAGGAGGACTTCAGGGTTCCCCTGGGAGAGGTCCCGTCTCAGCAGCATTGGATATTTTTGCTTCAGCAGTGAGATCACCGTATCCAGGAAGCCAGAAGTATTGACATTTATTTCAAAATTCTACCTGGAAAAACAAACCAACTAAACAAAATTTCTATCAGGAAGGAATGGGGAAAGTGTTTGCAACATCGATGTAAAAAACTGAAATTCTTACTATATAAAACCTTTTGCAAAATGAGAATCCCGCCCATTAAAACAATACATCACTAAAAATACACACTGGCATTGAACCTATTAAAAAAATTCAGCCCTGGCTGGTGGCATAGTGGATTAGATGCTGGCCTGCGAACCCAAAGGTCGCTGGTTCAATTCCCAGCCAGGGCACATAAGCAGGTTGCAAGCCAGGTCCCCAGCCACGTCTGTAGCTGGAGTCAGGTGACAGGCAACCACACATTGATGTTTCTCTTCCTTTCTTCCTTCCTCTCTGCCCTTCTCTCTAAAAATAATAAATAAAATATATTTTTTAAGATTTTATTAACTATTTTCAGGGAGAGGGGATAGAAGAGAGGCAGAGAGGAAGAGAGGCATCAATGTGTGGTGGCCTTTCACCTGCCTCCAGCTACAGACCTGGCTGGAGACCTGGCTTGCAACCTGGTTATGTGCCCTGGCTGGGGAATCGAACCAGCGACCTTTGGCTTCACAGGCTGGCGTCTTATCCACTGTGCCACCAGCCAGGGCTAAATAAAATCTTAAAAAAAAAAAATAAAAAATTCCATCTCCTTTGAATCAAAGAATAAAAACTAAAACAGAGGAACAGATGGAGTTGGTCTGTGTGTCCCGGTTGGTGGCCCCACTGTCATCAGCAGCCTCCAGGTCTCCCTTGGTGGTTATGCTTGGTTGCCCAGCTGGGCCTCACATCCCGTTTCAGTCCTTCCTCACTTCTTCCCAAGCCCTCTTCCCCTCTGCTGAACAATCCAGCATACTAAACACGGTGTCTGTCTCTTCTGGAGCTCAGACCAGGGCTGAACATCACTGTTCATGACAGTCTCTTAGCCCTGGTTCCTGGGAGATACTCTTTCAAAAATTTTTAAATGTTTGTTTTTTTTATATTTATTAAAAAAGAAAAACGAAAAAAAAGGCTTTCGGGCCTGTGAACCCAAAGGTCACTGGTTCGATTCCCAGTCAGGGCACATAATCAGGTTGCAAGCCAGGTCTCCAGCCAGGTCTGTAGCTGGAGGCAGGTGAAAGGCAACCGTACATTGATGTCTCTCTCCCTCACTGCCTCTCTCCCTTCCTCTCTCTAAAAAATAGTAAATAAAATCTTTTTTTTAAAAAAAGTCTATTGGACCTGCCAGAGCAGTAGTAGTTGGGTTCGCAGAGAGGTGGGGACTGCCTGGCTCTCCCTCATTTCTCTGACTTCCCTCTCTGGTCTGCAGAGCCCCGGGACCGGGTGTGGCCTCCGGCATGGCCACCACCCCCGTGCCTCAGCCACTGCTCAGCACCAAGGTGGCCAGCTCTGAGAACAGCAGCTCCTTCTACAACTACGAGTACTACCTGGACCTGGGGCCCTTCCTGGTCTGCAGGAAGGACGAGGTGCTGTCCTTTAGCAGGGTCTTCCTGCCCACCTTCTACAGCCTGGTCTTCGTGCTGGGCCTGGGCGGGAACCTCCTGCTTCTGGTGGTCTTGCTCCGGTATGTGCCTCACAGGAGGATGACGGAGGTCTGTCTGCTGAACCTGGCTGTCTCCAACCTCCTGTTTGTGGTGACCCTGCCCTTCTGGATCATCTCCGTGGCCTGGCATTGGGTCTTTGGGAATTTTCTCTGCAAGGCGGTGAGCACTCTCTATACCATCAACCTCTACAGTGGCATCTTTTTTCTTAGCTTCATGAGCCTGGACAAGTACCTGGAGATTGTCCACGCTCAAGCCCACCACAGGCTGAGGACTCGAGCCAAGCGCTGGCTCCTTGCTGCCATGGTGTGGGCTGTGGCCCTGGCTGTCTCTGTGCCTGACATGATCTTTATGCAGACGCATGAGCACCCCACGGGTGTGTGGAACTGCTATCCAGATTTCAGGGGGCACGGGACCTTCTGGAAGCTCTCACTCCGCTTCCAGCAGCACATCCTGGGGTTTCTCATTCCCCTCCTCTCCATGATCTTCTTCTACTCCCGAATTGGCTCTGTCCTGGTCCGGCTGAGGCCCCCCGGCCGGGCTCGAGCCCTGAAGATAGCCGCCGCCCTCGTGGTGACCTTCTTCGTGCTGTGGTTCCCGTACAACCTCACCTTGTTTCTGCACTCGCTAATGGACCTGAAGGTCTTCGGGGACTGCAAGGTCAGCGAGTACCTGGATTATGCGCTGCAGGTGACAGAGAGCATCGCCTTCCTTTACTGCTGCTTCCCCCCCATCCTCTACGCTGTCTCAGTCCGCTGCTTCTGCCAATGCCTGAAGGCTTCCCTGGCCGCTGTGTTTGGATGGCACCGGGCACCTTGCCCTGCCCAGGCCCCACTGTCCAGCTGTTGTGAGAGCAGCAGCCCCACTGTCCAAGAAGAAATGACCAGCATGGATAACCCTGGAGAGATGCAGGCTGAGGACTCCCCCAACAAAGGGCATGTGGGGGAAAATGAAGCCCAAGTGGCCACGCCACAGTCTGGGGAGAGCGGGTGGGAGCCAGCTCAGGTGGGCATCCACCCGAAGTCTTCTCTTCCAGGGCCTCAGGGGCCGTAGTGCCAACCCCAGCGGTCAGTTCTCAGTTCTCAACCATCAGCAGCACCCCCTCTCCTTCCAGGATGTCGTACCCCCTGAACTGCAATAGTGGCCCAGCCGCCCGCCCTCTGTCTCCTGTTGTCATGCTCTCCTGGCATATTGGGTTGGCCAAAAAGATCCGTTACATTTTTTCTAGCAGGGCTTAGTTACCTTCAACTTCCTTCGAAACAGTTTTGTTAGATTGTATTGTGGCAGCTGTCATATCGGTGTGTGGTTATAAAAAAAAAAAAAAAGAGGGAGATTTGTGCAGTGTCTGGAGAAGATGCTGGGACTGATTGAACATGTCAGAAGTGGGTTCCGAGGTTCCTCGGTGCCGTTGACAGTTCGGTACCTCTCTGCCGTGGGGCTGTCTTACGCCTGGGAAGGTGTTTGGTAGCACCCCCAGCCGCTACCCACTCAAAGCCAATAGAGAGAGCGGACAGGCTCAAAATATCCAAATCAGGAAAGCTACTGGTGAACATGAAAGGTGTGGTTTTTTTTGTTGTTTTACAGAAAAAAACCAAACAGATCTTTTGGCCAGCCCCGTACTCGACACCCAACAGCCAGAATGATGGCAGCATCCTCCACCTCCGCTCCCATTTCCCTCAGCGAAACCTGAGGCCCACTGCCCACCAGGCTGCTCCCGTCCCTCTCGTTCAGCCAGGGAAATATTGTGATTTTATTTACTATCGCAGCCTTAGGGGTGGCTCCAGGGTCTGACAACCAGGAGGCTCGGGACACACATTCCCTGGGGAACTGCCTGCGGGGAAGGGCAGGTGCGGCTCTGCCTGGGAGCAGGGTGCCCACCCGCTCACCCCGTCGTGGTGGTACGGGCTGCGGCCCTGGCTGTCTGCTTCCCTGAGGTGATCTTGGGGCAGATGCACGGAAACCCCACGGGTGTGTGGAAATGCCACCCCAGTTTCGGGGGTCACAGAACCTTCTGGAAGCTCTTACTCCGCTTCCAGCCGCACACAGAGGGTTTCTCATTCCACTCCTTGCCATGATCTTCTTCTACCCCCAAACTGCCTCAGTCCTGGTCGCGCTGAGGACCCCCGCCCTGGGTCAAGCCCTAAAGATAGCGGTAGCCCGTGAGGTGTGGTGGGAGTGTTCAGGGCCAGCGACTGCCTGGGAAAACGTCTCTTTTCTTTCCCCGGTGCCTGGGATTCCACCATCGGCACGTCACCCCCAACTTGCTTTGCTGGGGATGTAAGCTATCCTCAGAGAATGCTCATGGTGGGCTTTTCTCCAAGGGAGAAAAACACAGGTTCAGAAATGGGGAGCTGGGGACAGAGGAGCTGGGTCAGGACAGGAAGCGACTGGATGCATCGCTGAGGTCTCAGTGTAGCCCTGAGGCCTCTGCCAGGGAAGGAACGGTGGCCGGTGGCTGTGTAGACGGTATCTGCAGTAGTCCCCGTGCAGGGGCCCTAGAACTACAGAGGCCGGAGGTCGGGGCTGGCCTCTGCGTGTTCTCGACAACCCTGAGTACTCACTGCCCCCTTCCTGGGGGGGGGGGGTGGCTGCTGTGGCGGTGGGCATCCTTGGCTGTGGGATGGGACACCTCCGTCCACCCTACGCCTGACCCACCGAGACTTCCCTGGGTCCCAGGCACACCCTCAAACAGACCTCAGGCTCCACGAAGTTTGCTCTCGGTTGACACTTCTCGGCCCTGACTCGGGGGATTTGAGCCACCAGCCCTTTACTCCTAGCCTGAGCACAGGCCAGGCTTTTGGGTGTAGGGGGGAGGGCAGGATGCAGCAAGTAGGTCTGGCTAGAGTCAAGGGTGTGTGTGGAGGCCTTGCCACGTTGCTCCATCCCACATCAGCTCTGGCACACAGCCTGCCTATGGGGGCAGGTGGTCAGGCAGCTCCCCATGGACAACTCCCAGCCTCCCAGCCCCCTTTTCCCTCTCCCGTGCTCCCTACTCACTCCTCCTTGTGCTCCTGGCCCTTCGTGGGACATCCTGTCTCCTCCTAACTAGTCAAAGCTCTGTCAGGCTCCAGGCTGATGTCCCCAACCCAGGCCTATTATCCTGGCAAACTCAGGGCAGAACAGGCAACCTCAACAGAAAGGAAGAGGCCAGCCAGAGCTGTGGGCCAGGAGTCGCAGAGAGAGGCCCCACTGGAGGTCCTTGCAGGGGGTCCGAGCTTCTGGGACCCTCACACCAGCCCCCACAGTCAGCCCCTGCCAGGGCCCTGCCCTCGGCCAGCTAAGCCTGGCAGCAGCACCCTTCCCACCACGTGCACACACGCTCTCCCAGCCCTGGGAAGCATTCCTGGCAATGGGGATGGTCTCTGGTTCATATATCTGAAAGCTGAGGGTGGGCAGGGAGGGGTTGGAAATGATTTGAAGACAAACAGGAAATTAGCCAAGACTGGAGGTCTGGTTCCTATAATTTAGTCTACATCTGGGGAATTGGGGGTCAGTGGTGAAGGAATAAGACTCCAAGCCCTGTGGATTCCAGTGTGGGCATGAGGCAGGAGGAGGAAACCAGGACAGAGCGAGGACACAGAACAGATGTGCCCTCTGGAGTGGAGGCTAGAGGTGGAACAGCCAGTTCTCAGAGGCTTCCGGGACCCCGGACCCTGGGGTGACAGTAAAAGCAGCAGCCATGCTTTATGGGCAGTTCCCCCGGGGACAGCTGGAAAAGTTGAATTGCACTGGGTGGAAAATCAACTGTGGCAAAACTTAAATGTCAGGCGTGTGAAGGGAATGGGAAGCTGGAAAATTAAATGGTGACAACTAGAGATGCTCTGGGATAAAGGTCTCAGTAGCAGGGTGAAAAGAGAGCTTGCAGGCCCGGAGTGGAGAGAAATGTTTGAAGAACCCCTATATGACAGGTGGCATTTCTCTAGACCTGCCGTCCCCTACGTGGTAGCCGTTGGTCGCACGTGGCCAATGACGTGTGACGCACTGAGCAAGTGACATGTGGCTTGCTTGAACTGAGATATGCTGCAAGGTTAGAAAGTACGTAGCAGATTTTTGGACACACAACACAGTATACAGATGATGTATTATAGAATTGTACCCCTGAAGCCTATATAATTTTATTAACCAATGTCATCCCAATAAATTCAATTTTCAAAAAAAAGGGCATACTAAAAAAATGTAAATATATTTTATATTGATTACATGTTGAAGCACTAATAGTTTGGCTGCATGGAGGTTATGTAAAATATATGACTAACATGAGAATGTTTCTTGTTTCTTTAAAAAAAACGTGTCCATTAGGAAATTCCTTAAAAACACCAGGCAGACGGAGGGGAGCAAAAAGGCGATGGAAGTAATACAACAACAATAAAAAATTTAGAAAAAAAAAAAAACCCAGGCAGCTTGCCTGGTATTGCTACTGGGCAATGCTGTTTCAGAGCATGGTTTCCAGAAGATGTGGAGTAGAGTTGAGAGGAAATCAAGTGGAGGCAGTGGGGACTCACATTTGCGACACGCTGCGCTCCTCCGGTGGCCAGCTTCTGTATGTGGGACCAGCGGAGGCGGGCACTACCTCCCACACTGAGCTGCCCACAGGCAGTTCCCCTCCTCTGGATTTTCCGTGAAAGCAAGATCCTGCGGGACCCACTGTGCGAGCTGGCGTTTTAAAGAGAGAAGGATGAACCTGCGAGTGAGTAGAAGGAGGCCAGAGAGCAAGGGGGACCCACTGGGACAGCGGGCAGAGCCGCTGGGAGCAGCAGGTAGTCCGTGGGGGTCCGGGGCTTCAGAGGGGTGAGAGGATGCGGAGAGCCCAGGGGCCCCGCTCCGGCCAGGCTTGCGGCCCCCTTGGCCTGCTCACTCGGGGGACCGCAGGCGGTATCGGAAGCGCACGTCATAGCTGGGCTGCGTGGTGCCGAAGCCCCAGCGCTGGGGGTCCACGGGCGGCACAGATACATCGGGGTCCACCAGCTCCAGGTCGAAGTTAATGATCATGAGCAGGACAAAGAGCTTCATCTCGCTCAGGGCCAAGAACCTCCCAGGGCATATGGAGACCCCCGAGCCCCACGGCATGCTGTAGTGGTGGATCTTCTTGCCTGCCTTGTAGAAGTCCACTTTTCGGGTGCCGTCAGGGTTGAGGAAGCGATTGTACTTGAAGGCAGTGGGCTCGGGGTGGATGTCAGGGTCCATGTGCACTGAGAGGTAGGGGAAGAGAGCCACGATGTCTCCACCGCGGAGCTGGTACTCCTCCCCGCTGGCCATCTTCAGGGAATGGTCACCGTTCACCACCCTGAGGAGGGTGGGTGCGGCCTGCAGCCGCAGGGTCTCCTCCATCACGCTGTCCAGCACTGGGGTGCGGTGCAGGGCACTGAGTGGGAAGTCAAAAGGCTGGCCAGCCTCTTGCCTGGCCTTTTGCCCGGCCTCCTGCAGGACCTTGGCAGCCTCCTCTCTCAACGCCTGCATGGCTTCTGGATGCTTCAGGAGGAACAAGAGGGCCCAGAAAGAGGTAGGACCTGTGTTCCCCTGGGAGGCCCAGAGCATCATGAAATTGAACTTGTCCTGCATGGCTGGGGCTACTCCCTGCTCCCTCAGAAACTGAAGCATGTGGGCAATCCAGTTGCTTATGCCATCCTTCTCCAGGTTCTGTTTCACGGAGAGGGTCTTGTGGAAGAGACGCTGGAGCCGGCCCACTTCCAGCCACTCCCGGGGCCCCAGCAAGGAGTAAACAAACCTGGGGAACAGGCGATCATACTTGCGGAACTGCACGAATAACTCCTCTGCCTGGCGCAGGTCCTCCTCTGTGTCCTTTGTGTAGCCAAACAAGCTCAGGTAGCCAGCCTTGAACAAGACGTTGTAGCAGAAATGAAAGAGGCCATCTTCATGCCAGCTCCTGGCTTCTGGAAGCTGGCCTGTGGACCTCAGTATGACCAAGGACAGGCTATCCCGCATGGTTTTGTTGAGCTCCTCCAAGCCATCGCCCATGAGGTGCTTGGTGCTGGCTAAGTGTATCATCCGATGGTCTCCTGGCCCTGACTGGTATCCAAATACCTTTAGCACCAGTTTTTCTGCATACTCTATGAAGTCTAGTTTTCTCTTCACATCCTTGAGGATGGGGCCGAAGGAGAGGGGGTCCATGAGAAAGGTGAAGTACTGGCCCCCTAGCTGCACGGTGAACACATCTCCATGCTTAGCACGCATGCGCTTCAGGAATTCAACCATGTTCTTCCGGAAAGCCATGGCATGGCCTAGCCAGGGCACAGGGCCCTTATCCAGAGGGGGCTCCTGGGGCCTGCGCTGCCGGAGCAGCCCCTGCAAGCACAGGTACCCGACAGTGGCCACCAGCAGGGCCCCCAGAACCAGACCCCAGAGGGCCATGGCTGTGCTGTTCCAGGTTAAGATCTGCACACAATGTTCTCTGGATGCCGGGCGGCTGTTGGGAGGCCTTGACAAGTTGGGAATGAAGAGGTCAGTACGCCTGGATCTTGTTTTGTGGTTGCAAGTTATAAATAACGCTGGCCCAATCGTGCATGGGAGCGGACTTAGCATGTGATAGACCAGCCTGATCACGTGGGAGGAGGGGTGGGACCAGGAAAAAGTCTCTGGCTTGCAGGTCACAGCTTCCTTAGCAGCTTCAGGCCTTGCTCTGACCTTTTCAGACTCAGCTCCAGCATCTTCTTTACAAAGCCTTCCTTGACCCCACTCCGGCTCCTGTGGGTTACTGACCACACAGACTTTATTTACTCATGTGCGATGAATAAAGTAATTATTCACTAACCTGCTATCTAATTCTGCAGAAATGCAATAAGCACTAAGTTTCACACCCACCCTTTCCTCATCTGACTTCAGTTTCGGAGCCTTGGGTCTAGAGCCCTGCCACTGGTCCAACTGGTTTTCGCATTTATCTAAGTTGCAGACTGGAAATCTTGAAATTATGAAATGCCAGAGTTCACCAATAGCTTTATTTCATTACAACATTCTAGTGCAATGGGGACTTGGACAGCTGCCCTGGCTTGGATGGGGTGAAGTGAGCGGACTATTTACTCAGGGCCACTGCGAGTTTTCAGGTCATGTCAGGTCTCAGGGAGAAAGCTGTGCCCTTGAGTCCAAAGATTCAGTCAAGCAACCTAGCCCATTGTTGCAATAGGTGAAGTTCAGGATCACGTCAACCACTTCTGATAAACCCCCAAGTGACTCTAACTTTCTAAATGACCTGCAAAGGGGACTGTCTCCCCAGATAACCATAGGATCTCCACGTGTCCTCTTGAGTGAGTTCCCTTTGCCTTGTGCAGCTCCCCTGCAGAGGAGCTGGAAATATCCACACTGCCTCCATGAAGTCCTCTCTGATTGCTTAGGACACAGCTAAGTACTCAGCACCATTAACTCTGGGGACCAGCAGTGATTACTGGCTCTTCTACGGGAGGGGGCTGGCCTGCCCCGGGGAAATCGACCCACGCGGCTGCCTTCCCAGCCATCCCAGCTCTCCCGAGTGGACTGGGGCCAGCGACCCACAGCGACACGGCGAAGCCGCGACAAGGCTCTCTTCCACTCTTCCGCCGCGGCTGCACGGAGGGCAGCAGGTTTTCCAGGGGCGACCAACGACACGCAGGGGCGGCCTCCGGGCGTGCTAGAGCGGCCGCGGGCCTGAGGAGTGGAGAGGCGGGGACGCTGCGCGCCCAGCTGCGGGCAGACCGCAGTGCTGGGACGCTCTCTGTCGGCTGGTCCTCGGGAATTTGCGCCGACGCACTGGGTACCTGCCAGCTCTTCTGCAGGGCAGTCAGCAAGGTAGCGGTTTGGGGCTGGGCAAGGACTGGCGCAAGGGGCGCCTCCTTCCCTCCCATCGCCGCTGTTTCTAATATGTGCAGTGAGCGAAGCCACCACTGGGAGATTCTACTGTCCCACGCCCCGAGGGTTTCGGAGTCCTTTAGCACTTTTTGTGCTTCTTTGTCGCCTCATTTGCACATTCCATGGTGGGCAGTGGGGCGGGTTGAGTTCTATAGACAGGGCTCAAGGGGGTCTCTGGTCCCGTCTGGTCTTGTCTTCTCAATCCAAAAATGGCCCAGAACTTAAAGCAACTGGGCACCGACCAGAGGGTTCCACTTACCTGTTGTGGTTCCTAGATTGGGGTTCCCAGTAGTCCAGTGGCACCACCTATACCCCAGTCTTGTTTGCCTTTTGTTACAATTCTAGATGGCATTGACTTCTTCAGTGCCTGCCACTTCCTGCCCACTGCCTGCCCTCCCCCTTCCCAAGGATGCAACAGTGCTCCTGTTGGAATAAATGGAGATGCAGGGGAGAAATTATTTCACCTTGCCTTTAGATCGGGACATAGTCTCGTTGAATTTAGGGTTGGACTTATTTTCTGGTTCCTTTTCTTTCCCAATTTTCAAGCTTCCTTTTTTTCTCCCCAGAAATGGAAGGAAACTCCTTCATGGCTTGGATTCTTGCCCCTCTGGCCCAAGGTTAACTGTCTTTTAGTCCTCATCACATACGTGCGTTAACCTAAAAATAAAAGCCAAAGTGGGAGGCAGCAAGTATTTATTTGAGATCAAAGAATAGCCCTTTGGAAAGCACTGATTCAGGCAGAAACCCAAATAGTGTTCCAAGTATGGGATGAAGCGAAGGGAAATAATTATATGAATAGAAGTGACTGAACGTTCACATGGATAATAGCCAGACTATACAGAAAAATAGGACTCTGCCCTTCAATCTTGAGCAACCAGTATAAACCCTGTAGCCTAAAATGGCTAGAATTTGATTAATACGTATGTTCCCTCAGTCAATTACGTAAGAGCCAATTACATAAGTTGTTTTGCTCCTAACTAATCCTCATGCTAATAATTTCCAATCAGAGCATACCTGAAGCCTTCCCCCACTCTTTCTTTCTTTTCTTCTTGTTCTTCGTCTTCTTTACAGATTTTATTTATTTTTAGAGAAAGGGGAAAGGAGGGAGAAAAAGAGGGTGAGAAACATCCATCTGTTGCCTCTATCATGCTCCCAAAGGAAACCTGGACTGCAACCTGGGCATATGCCCTGACTGGAAATCCAATCAGTGGCCTTTCCATCACAGACCAGCACTTAATCCGCTGAGCCACCTGCCCTGTTCGAATCCTTCCCTTCTTCTGCTATAAAGATTTCCCACATCTCTGAGTCTCTGCCAAATGTAGGTGACTATGGCCAACTCTCTGGCTATAATAAACTCTGAATAAATAGTGTTTGCTTGTTGTCATATGGGTGGTCTCTGTTTATTTCCACAACTCTGTTTATAAGTTCAACTTCCTGACATGCTACTGATTCTAGGTAAGCCATTTCCTCTCTTTGGGTCTTAACTTTCTTCAACTGAAAAACTGGTTCAACATCTGTTTTATGCCACAAATATTCCTTGTTATTTAAAGAACGTGGGCCCTAAGAGGTGCTAAACATTGGGTGGATGTTAGACACACAAAGGCGAACACCCCAAGGAAGTAGTCTGTTGTTCTCCAGGAGCGTAAAACCTAGTAAAAGGAGGCAGATATGTGAACAGGCATAGTCAGATGGGAAGAGGGTGAGAGGATTCCCAGAGGAAGCCTCCCCTCCAGCTACCAGCTCTCCTTCCTACTCCCCATCCCTGAAGCGCGCCCGGGGGCAGTCGCGTTTCAGGGACAGTTGCTCCCCTCTCCCCTCCCTTCTCTGCAGGGCAGAGAGGAGGACCACAGAGATGAGTCGCCCTCCGTCGTCCTAGAGAAGCCAGAATGGCCCGAGTGCTGCAGCCTCCAGCTCTCCGGCGCGGACCCCTGGCTCGCGCGGAGCTTGGGATGCCGGGCGTTGGGCTGGTGCGGCTGGCGGGACCCCGGGGTGTGAGGTCGCTTTGTCAGGCCTGCCTGGGTCCGGAGCGTCCCTTACTGGCCCCGCGCAGCCCGCGGGAGGTCCCGGCGCGCGCTCACCTCCCCGATGGGCGGCGGAGACCCGGGCGAACGGGGCGCGCTGGGGCCCTGCGCTGCAGCTGTGACCTGGACAGCCCCGCAGCCCGGACGCGCCGGGTGAGTGTGGGACTGGCCTGCACCACGAAGCTGGCTCGGTTCGGCCCTGGGTTCAAGGCCCAGATGAGAGGCAGAGAGGAAATTGGGGTGGAGGCCCGGAGGAACGGGCGGTGGGGGCGAGTGTTTGACCCCGCAAGTGGGCGCCCGGGGAAGCGCAGGTGCAGCTGAGCAGCGGCACAGCCTGAGCCTCGCGGGCGGCAGAGGGGCGCCCTGCGCCGGGAGCGGCCACGGCTGGCCCGAACTGGACACTGGCTTGGAGAGCCCTTTGTGTTTGAGATGGGTCCTGAAATGAACCTGAGTTTGCAGGCTCCGGAGGCAGGAACTGGGTCTTCAGGCCGGGGAGCTGTCGGTTCATGGGCACAGACCTGGGCAAAGAAAGGGTTTGGGCTTAGAACAGAATGGTGACAGGATAGAGGATACGCGTGGTGGTGGCTCAGAAGGATGATCCTTGGCAGGTAAACCGGCACCCCGAATAGTGAATGGAAGTTTGCGATGCCGAGGATCTGGACTTTTTTAGGTTGGTGAAGGTGCGCCAGCCTAGGCCTTTGAGTCCCAGAGTGCACGCTGAGTCGCTGTGGGGACTTCACAGGACAAGGACTGACAGATAATGGACCGGGCCAGGTGCCCACCATAGTATGGAGATTGCGATCCTGAGTGAGGCAGTGGTCAGGAATCATAAGAAACTTTGCGGGTTTGAAATTGTGCTGTTGCGTTGCGTAAGAGTGGGAATGAGAAAGTCAAGAAAAGGCGAGGAGCTCTGGCTCCCGGGGATGTAGAAAAAGCGGGCATGGAGACTGGCAGTGGGAATAAAAAGCAGGGTGGGTCGTTCTAGAGAGTGGGCTGGGGGTTGGGGAGTAAAGTCGGAGTTTGAGGCTGTCCTGTTGAGTAGTCTCCAGTGCATCCTAAGTGTTCTGGGGAACCTCTTTGTGGCTGGTGGCGGTGACTTGGAGGGAGGGAAGAAAAAGGGTCCTACCCAGGGACAGAAGGGGATGGTGTAGCATAGTAGGTAAGCCAGAGAGTCAAAGAGGCTGGGGTTCTGCCTCAGTTCCGTATTGTTGAGAGAAGTTACTCTCTGCGCCTCGGTTTCCTGTTCCATAGAATGGGTCTAACACCCTCATGGTCATGAGAGATATACATATACAACGCAATAGATATGAAGTGCTTGGTGCAGGCGCAAAGCATGGTGGGGGCTCTTCGTATCCAGGGTTGGGTGGCACCTAGGGCACCGACCGTTGTTTCTGGGGTAGAGCTGAGAAGGGAGAACCTTCACCAACTCATGAAAAAGATGAGAGGAGGTTTGCTGAAATAAACATCCCCTGGATGGGGATGTGATGCTGGAGAATTATGGGGCTGTGGCTTTCTTGGGGAAGGGTCTTTCCCCTGTGACCCTGCCTCGGCCCTTCAGAGTTTCCCGGTTCCTTCTTCCTCAAAGGCTCGGGAGTCTTCCAGAGCCCTCAGCTAAGTGGCAACTTCTGGTTTGTGGATTCTTTTTTTTTTTAACGATTTTATTTATTATTTTTCAGAGGAGGGGGGAAGGGAGAGAGAAAGAGAGGGAGAGAAACATCAATGTATGGTTGCCTTTCACTTGCCTCCAGGTACTGACCTGGCTGGAGACCTGGCTTGTAACTTGGTTATGTGCCCTGGCTGGGAATTGAACCAGCAACCATTGGGTTTTCAGGCTGGTGCTTATCTACTGTGCCATCAGCCAGGGCCGGATTCTTTTTTTTTTTTTTTTTAAGATTTTATTTTTAGAGAAAGGAGAAGGGAGAGAGGCAGAGAGGGAGAGAGACGTCTATGTATGGTTGCCTTTCACCTGCCTCCAGCCAGGACTTGGCTGGAGACCTGGCTTGCAACCTGGTTATGTGCCCTGGCTAGGAATCGAACCAGCAACCTTTGGGTTCAAAGGCCAGTGTCTTTCCACTGTGCCACCAGCCAGGGCTCTTGGATTCTTAATGGACCAACCTCAGTGATTTCTGGGAACTAGGAAGTCCTGGTATCAATTCAGGCTTCACATAGGACCTCCTTGCCCCAGGGTGAGAGCTGCCCACCTCTTAACCCCTGTGCTGTGGGTACAGTGGGGAGACGACAGATTCTTGATGCTGCACCCAGCCCTCCATTCCCCATCTCCTGTTTGGGGGACCCAGCCCCAAACCAACACAGCCTTGCAGTTGTCTGAACTTGAGAGTCCTTAGGGAGAGAGAGAAGCAGAAAGCTCACTTTTTCCCTGAGTGAAAGTGCCCATTTGCTCACTCCAACTATCATTCAGCATCTCCTACTCTGTTTACTTCCTGACCCTTGGAATCCCCTGACCCCTCCGCCCTGGGTCTCCTGCCCCTTTCCCTGGACTTCCTGTCTTGTTCTCCCTAGGAATGTGCCTTGTTTTCCCTCTTGCCCCTGGAGACACTGGCTGGGGATTACTGTGTCCCGTGACCACCAGCCTGTCCCATTTCCTCCCCCTCAAGCAGCATTTCCATCTCCCTCACCGGCTGTGACATCCCAGCTGGGGTGAGGGAAGCACTGCGGTGCTGGGCTGCTCAGGGAGCTCTGGATGAAGAGGGCCCCAAGGGCATGTCCTCGGGTGAGTGAGGACACGTGTGTCAGTCACCTGATCCTGTCTCTTGTCTTGATCTTTACATTCTAATATAGGTATGTGTTCTCTTAACCTAGTGCTGTCCACACAAGGTCCTTTTTGTTCTCTTCCCAAGGATTTCTGTCTTCTTGTTTTATTCATCCTAGCTCCTCTGGGTGCCTTCTTCATTCACCACTTTTTCTCTGCCCCATCTCCACAGTTCTCGTGGCTGCCAGGTGTCTTTACCCTCTGATATTTCTGTTTACTGATCTGAGGTGGCCTTTCTACTTTCCTGGCCTGTTTATAATCTCCAGCAAAAGATTCTGGCCACCCTTTGGGATATTGTGCCATCTTTATCATTGGAAATCAAGAGAAGGCTCACGCTGTGCGTGGCGTTCTCTTGCGATTCTGTGCTGGTCATGAAGTCATAAGGCTCGCACCATACAGTGTTTCCCTCTGGCCGTGGTGTCCCTGTTTGCTGGGTTCTCCCGTCTTGAGTAGGTGGAGGAGCCATTGAACCTGAAGCCACTTTGTGGTCAGAGGGAAATGAGCCTTTTTCTTCTAGTCACATATTTTCCTCTCTTTCCTTTGTGAAGTGTTAAAACATCCATTTTTACCATTTATATTCTAAGTAAAAGGCCCTCTGAAAATGCCCCAATCAATCCAAATTCCAGCTTTGATTTGAATAGGCACAATGAATTCAATTTGGTGGGTTTGGGGCCTTAGACTCAAACTGAACAGATGTCCTACGGTCAGCCGATACTTTGAAAGTGAACACTTGCATTTTACGCATTGTGTTAGTTGCCAGTGACCAAAAACATTAATGTATGACCCTTATCTCAGGAGGGACCACAATCTAATCATAGGAGATTACGTGGAAATGTCTAATCGCAGCGAAATGTGATGCTACAAAGAAAAAGACTCTACTAGGACAAAGAGGGACCCCATGAGGACAAAGAGGAGGCTGCCCGCCCAGCTCAGCCTGAAGTCATTTGCAGAAGCACTTTTCAGGGCAGGCCTGGTGACTGGATTGAATGAGGAGACTAGACTCCCTTTTAGGGTTGGAAGGTACGAGGAAGGTTCTCGCTGCTACCCTCTGTGCATGACAAACTCAGGTTCTGCAGGATTACCACAGAGGATTCTTGATTTCTGACCATTCTTTCTGCCTGGAATCCTGGTTTGTTCTTCTCGTGTTATAATCTGGACCACCTGGAGGGAATTCTGACTTGTCTTCTTTAGAGTGGGTTGAATTATTTCCTGAGAGCACCCCTCCCCCCATGCTTGGTCTGGTGCTGGGATTTACAGCCCGGAGGAACTCTGGGTCTAGTTGATGCCTTTTGCTTTTGGTGGCTTGTTATGTGTCAGCTGTTTTGCCATTTCAGCTAGGTCAGGGCCTCTGAGACAAGGGATGGCACTTGGAGAGAAATGGATATATTAATACCACTTGGTGACTTTAGTCACTTTTGTCATGGGTAATGCTGACATTTGTGGCTCTGTGATTTTTTCTTTCAGAGCGTGTGTTGAAGAGTGATGAGAAAGATTTTATGCTGAAGGAGGAAATTTTTGAGGAGCCGTAGGACAACATGGTGCCATCACGGGGACCCTGGTGGTGTGGCCCCCAGGGATTCGGGCTTGGAAAAACCTGCGAAGAGGAGAAAAGCAAATTAGGAAGATCATGTAAGTACCCCAATGAGGGAAGTGTGTAGAACACTACAAATGATATTATAGAAGTGATTGCCAAAGATGAAATGAGCTCAATAGAAGAGTTCAGGAAATACTGATGATATTAACACCCACCTTGTTCCACATCAGAAAATTCTGAGTGAGCAGGTATTCTGTATATGTGAAGAGTGTGGCATGTGTTTTGATCAAAATGAAGAGTTTCATTATCAGAGAACTCGTAATGGAGAGAAGCTCTACAGATGTAAGGAATGTGGGAAGACTTTCAGCTTTAGATCACATTGCATTGCACATCACAGAATTCCCACTGGGATGAAACCCTATGTATGTCAAGAATGTGCTAAAACCTTTGTTTGGAGGTCAAACCTGATTCGGCACCAGAGAATACACACAGGAGAGAAACCCTTTGGACATAAGGAATGCGCGAAGGGTTTTAGTCAGAACACAACCTTATACAGCATCAGCAAATCCACATTTGTAAGGAATGTGGGAAAAGCTTTACTCGGAACCCAGCCCTTCAACACCAGCGAATCCACGCTGGGGAGAAGCCTCATGAGTGTAAGGATTGTGGGAAAGGCTTCATTTGGAACTTGGACCTTGCTCAGCACCAGAGGGTCCACAATGGGGAGATGCCTCATGAATGTACTGACTGTGGGAAAAGCTTCATTTGCAAAGCACACCTTGTTTGACATCAGAGCATCTACACTGGGGAGAGGCCCTATAAATGTAATGACTGTGGGAAGACCTTCAGTCAGAATTCCGTTTTGATTAAGCATCAGAGATGCCATGCTCAAGAAAAACCCTAAAACTGTCAGCCCTCCCACCTTCTTGAATATTAGAGAATACATAGTGATGGTATTTGTTCATAATATTCATAGTACAGGAACCCCAGAGGCAAAATGAGATGACTACCCACATTTGCTCTAATAGCCAGTACTGTCATTCTCCTGAAGAGATACCCTGTATTGTGGTGAGACTGGTCCCCCTGTTAAACCATGTTCATACTAGGCAACATCTAGTTGAGCACCTACCATGTGCTGACCACTTTACATACCTTCTCTAATTTTACTTAATCTGATTAGCGATATTCTGATCTCCATTTTACCAATGAAAAACCTGAGTTTGAAAGAGGCTATACAACTCATTTAGAGTTGCTCAGGCAGTGAAAGAGTTGAGATTGGAATCAGGCCTGATTCCAAAGTCTACTGTTTATTTGTGCACATTTATGTTTCTACCCCTTTTTATTTGCTCAGGTTTCCCTGGGTTAAAGTTTCCCTTCCTCATCCAAGACCCAGCTCCTTGAGCAGAACAAGACTGCTCTTCCTCTTATATATTTGTAATCAGTACCATCCAATTTAGTATTTAATTAGGTGCTGTCTTATGTGTTCCTAATGGCCTCATGCCTGTTATTCTAGCTAAATGGCTCTTGGAGGACCAACACTGTTTTCAATATTTGAAGCATTTATTTTGGACTAGATATAACATGTCCATGATTTTAAAAATTGAAATATTTAAAAAGGATGTTCATTCAGTGAAACATACATTTCCTTGTCACTCCTCCCTCCCTCATAGCCCTCCCACTCAGAGACAGCTGTTACTGGTTGTGTATCTTTCTGGATATATTTATATAACCAAACATACACACACACACACACACACAAGTATGGATACTGTTTTCCTAAGTCTGCCTCACTTAAAACCATACTTCACTTAAACGACATTGCGGTCACATTGCCAACTCCAGGGCCTTCTCTTCCTCAGTTGTGGTCCTCCTGAGGTCACCAAGATCACTTAAGGAAAGTAGCAGAGGGTAGTCCTGGCCGTGCAATCCCGGGAGACCTGATTGCCCTTATAAGATAGAACTCTGGAGTCGGGAAACTGTATACCCAGTGGGAGATAAAAAGCTGCAACTGAGCTCCTCGTGGACTATCACTGTGCCTTGGTAGGCACTAAACAAACGAGGACATCCAGCAGTGGTGGACAAGGGACATTTGCTGGACCAGTCAGGACAGCCTATGAAAGGTATGCAAGGCTGTGCGGTAGGCTGCTGGCTGGGACCTGGACTCGCTGCTGCTGCCCTTTCCTCGTTCGCGGTGGCTCAAAGAAGAGACAAAACAAAGCACTGCCTTTCTGACATCCCGGGGGCCTTCCTGGGTATGGAGTAAGATCGCTACTGCATTCCTCCACTTCCATCCATTCAACAAGCGTTTCGGAGGCTCCTCTGTCCTGAGGTCTCGGTCCAGTCCAGGTCCTCAGCCCTGTCCAGATGCCCCGCCAAGTTCAAGGCTGCTCTTCCAGGCCCCGAAGGCAAGGACCCTCCAGCGGGTGGGAGGTCCGTGGGGCAGGAGATCCCGCCTGGTCAGGGGTCAGGCTCCCCCTCCAAGGGGAAGGATCACTTAGCGGGTGCTGCTATGGCGTGAAAGCTCTGCTTCTGGTTTCCGCCTCCTTCCCAAGGAGATCGGGTGGACGAGCGAGGTGCAGGACCCCGAAGGCCGACCCGGGGGCCGGCCGGGAGGAACCCAGCACCTTAACTCACCCGCCCTTCCTTTGCCTTGGGCTTGTCTCGCGGGAACTAGAAAGAGGAACCACCGAGATGTGGGGTCCTCCAAAATTACTAGAGGGAAATTCAGGGGCTGTGCAGGGTGGCCGGACAGCGTGAGGGAGCACTTCCGGCGCCGCCATTGTCACCGCGTGGGCGCTTGGGGTGAGGCCGGGGCCGCGTGCCGGACGCCGTTGGTTGGGAAGCTGCGCGGGCCGCCCCGGGCGCACGGTGAGCCGGGCTCGGTCTGAGAAGGACGGGAAGGGCCACCAGGGGACCGAGGGTGACTCTGCCGCCACTGGGGGCCTCTTTGCAGGCCCGGGCGCCTCAGTGGTAGAGGAGGGGCGCTGGCCGGCCCGGGGCGCTGACCTTCGGCCCCCGCCCAGCCAGCGGCCTGCGCATGGTGGGTGCCCGCACACATTCGAGGGGGTCGACAGCTAGGTCCTTAAAAGATGGTAACGGAGGACATGCCCTTCGGCTGCGCCCGCCGCCCCGCGCCCCGGCTGGGGACACCCCGGCCCTGCCCCTCAGACGGGGTCCGGCCTCACGTGCTTTCAGCCTCTTCAGGGGTCCCAGGAGATGGGCGGGTGAGCTGCCTTTTCTCACCTGGCCTGGTGGTCCGCCGCCCCTGGAGGCTCAATTCGTGTCGCCACAGCCGTCAAAGAGCGTTGGAAACAGTGAAATCGGGTTTTTTCTCCCCTCCAGAATGGAGGCGACTTACTTCACAAATTGGAGAATGGAGCCCTGGATTTGGAGTGGCCCATATGAGTGTTTAATCTAAAAAAAGATCTCATGACGGGGCATATCCGTCAAACACCTAACGTAGGTCTACCGTCCGGCCAGTTACATAGTTTCCTACGTCACGTGGTGGAGACGCGGGGAGAGGTCTTGACGGAGTTTCCTTTGTAGCCTTTATTTCCCTTGTCATTGAGGTCCCTTAACGTTACCTCATTGTCCAGACCTCGTTGCTAGGGTTGGAGATCAACGGGATTAAACGCTGGGCCCGTCTGGTGGGTGCCGTGTGCTGCGCGGTGACTTGCTGCCCCGTTGGCTTTTTATTTGCGCTTCAGCGCCGTAGCTGTGTGTTTCCCCATAGGAGGGCGGTGGTTTGTAGGGTGACCTCCGCTGCCCTTGGACTTTCAGATGCCTGGCTTCGCATTGACCGGCTGTGCAGGTCAGACTTTTTCGCCTCTGTTTAATGTGTTGGTGTCATTAAGAATCCACTGTTAGGGACATTTAGCACAAAGATGACGATGGTCGCACGATTTAAGAGAATTCGAGTGTGCAGCTACCAGGGGTGCCCATTTACTCAGTGTGAATCACAGCCCGGGAGTTGAGCAGCTGCCTGCTTTCGGGCCACTGTGAGATGAGCCGCTGATACAGGGCAGCAACTGGTGAATAGCAGTTCAGGTAGCCACAAAGTAGGATGTACCCGCTGTTGTGTGCAGGAGTGACTGTCAGTCCAGTTATTGTTACTAATGCTTCTTTATGTACTTTCAGCTCCTGAGACAGTACCTCTTCCCAAGACCAGAATAAAAGAGGTCAGATAATGACAGCAGTGTCCTTGACAACGAAGCCCCAGGTGAGCTGGCTTTCCTCTGCCTCTGCACGTAGACACGTGTCTCTGCATATGTACACATGTATAGTTAAGTATACACACGTGTAAATATATATGCATGTATATAACATGCACGTATACATACCTCAATTTACTTTCCCGTTAAGGTATAACTTAAGAGTATTTATAATACAAATCTGAAATGTATAGCTCACTCTTTAGAAATTGCACACCTGTATGACCGTTATGCATATTAAGACATAGAACAGTATCAGTACCTACACAAGGCCCCTCCTGTGCCGTTCTGCCATAGGTTAATTTTATTTCTTCTTGAACTTCATATAAATGGAGTCATTCAACCTGTATTCTTTTTCACCTGCCTGCCTTTCTTCACCATTATTCTTACGAACTTTACCCATATTGTTACACAGAGCAGTTTTTTCCCAATACTATATAGTTTTTTATTATAGTTTATTTATTCTTCTGTAGATGGACATTTTGTTTTCCGTTTTTAACTTATGAATAAAGATACAGTGAAAATTCTTGCATAGGCATTTTGGTAGATGCATGCATTCGTGTCTCTTGGGTGTATCTTTAGAAGTCAAGTTGCTAGGTCATAGGGTATACATTTGATTCATTTACTAGATGCTGCCCAACAACTTTCTGAAATGGTTGTTCCAGTTTATATTTTTATCAGCAGTGCATGAGTGTTCCAGTTGCTCCACATCCTTGCCAGCACTGGTTGTCATTCATTATTCCTATCTCATTGGGGTTGTTAAAAAATTTCCTTTCCCCAATAAGCACTGGCAAGTACCATTTCATTTTTTTATTGGCTGCATGGATCTCTTACATGAAGTTCCTGTTCAGATATTTTCCCCATTTTTTATTGCATCGGTGTCATTTTTTCCCAAGTTGTAGTTCGTTATTATGGGTATGAGTCCTTTGTCAGATATATATATTTTAAAATATTTTTCCCAGTCTTCTGCTTTCTACTTCACTCCCTTAGTGGTGTCCTTTGTTAAGCAGATTTTCCTCTAGCTTATCCCAAGTAATCCATGTTTTCTTACTGGGCCTCTAACCTCACTCTCTGCATGGGGGTGGGGGAGTCATTGACAAATTTGAGAGCGTTGTGCCTGGGGTAGTGGACACTGAGATAAGAATGAGGGAAGAACTGGAATGAAAGAAAAATTGTGAAACAACAGCAAAATGAGCAGCCCAAATAATCACCCAACTGTTTTACAAAGTGGGGAGCGTTAGCCATATCACTTAAGTGTTGTTCTCTTATGTAGGTAATTACATGCGCAGGCTCAAGCCCAGCTCCTATATAGTCGTCTGTTTGGAGGTCACATATGTTTGGAAGCTTAGTGAGATAGATGTATGTGGTTCTAACTGACTGGCTGGCTGCCTTTAGTTAGTGCCTTTTTCCTCCACACTTTTCACATTCCACACAAAAACTCATCAGGCACATGAGAGACCAGATACTAAATGGATTCCATTGTAGGTGCCCTTCCCAGGCCTCTCATTGACAGTTTAACTGTCACCCAAGTCCTGAGACCTGGGAGAGCAGGAACTTGTCATTTCAGGATCCAGTGACTTTTGAGGATGTGGCCGTGTACTTCACTGAGGAGGAATGGGCCAGCCTGGACCCTGCGCAGAGGGCCCTGTACAGGGAGGTGATGCTGGAGAACTATGCGACTGTGGCCTTCCTAGGTAAGGCCTCTGCTGCTGGTCTGCCTGGGCCCTCCAGAACCAAAGGGCGCCCTATACCTGTTAGCAGACCCCACACTACAACGGGAAGAGTTGCTAGGTACCGAGGGCCCTAGAGTCTCTAACCTACAAGAAGGCTTTCCTTCTTTTCCCATCATAAAAGCTTCCCTAGAGCTGCCCGCACTCTAGCCTGCAGAGTACCTTAAGAGAGCTCAGTCCCTCAGTCTCCCTGTGGGAGTTGCTCCTAGGAGCCATGTGTCTTTGGTCCCACAGTGGGAATTTTCCATCCCCTAACAAAGAAGGTTAAGAACTTGTTTCCCTTTAAATAGAAATTTGCCTCCTGGAGGATCTTAGGCTTCCTTGGGAGCACTGTCCCGAGGCTTCTTCCTAGGACCCCTCTGGTACCTCCTCAGGGCCCTCTAGCTCAGTCCACCAGGAGTTACTCTCCTCATCTCTGGCTTGGTAGCCGCAGGCTGAGATTGACCTCTGTGACTCTAATCTGTGTGCTTGTCTTCTTCCCTTCAAGCAGCATCACCTGCTTTCAAACCAGTTCTGATCTCTCAGCTGGAACAAGGGAAAGAGCCATCTTTCATGGAGCCACAGGGAGCCTTGGGTAGGACAGCAGGCCCTGCAGGTGAGTGAAGCAAGAGGTACCCTTCGCAGCTTTGTGTCTCCCTTTGCTTTTGTTTCATCAAAATGAACAATGCGTGTGTTTTGTGCCCAGCATCGTGGGGTACGCTGGGATCCTTGATCACACTCTTCCTGATGGGTCTGTTACTCATTGCGTCCCATCCCTTTCCACCGTGGTAAACGCTCTGTGCCAGTGGTTCACACACTGGGATGCTTTTCTTCCTGGGGGTATGTGGAAACATTTTTTCTAAATACTTCACTGTTCATGGGTGATGACCTTTTTCCACTTTCTCCAGTTTTACAGAATTGATCAACTCTGCGTAGTAGTTTCTTGTCCACTAATCCACAGATTGAACAGAAAAATTTGTTTTTGCTTTTCACGATAATATACTAAATTTTAACATCATTTTTATATTAAAATTACTTAAGGGTAGCTTACAGGTATTATGATTTTCTCCCCTTTAGGATACAGCTCAAAAATAAGAAGATGTACCTACTTAGCTAAAATAATACCACATGCAATAAAATTTAAAATTCTTCAAAATCATCACTTCTGGGAAGACAGGACAAAGGCTTAATTCTTTACCTTTAAATACCAATTTTCAAAGTAAGGAGCTGATTTAGGACCCATCTTAAAAGATGTCCAATATGCATTTTCTTTTTCTGCAGACACATGGCGTTCCAAAGATTTAATGTTTCTCAATTCATTAAAATTATTCATATTGATATACAAAGCTTGCTTTCATGTGCTTTTTAAAAACAACTTTGTTGAGGTATAGCTCGCAAACTGCGACTCAACCTTTAAGGTGTACAGTCCAGTGGGGTTTAGTATAACCACAGTTGTGTAAACATTACCACAGGCTACTTGTAGAACACGTTTGTCACCCAAACAAGAAACCCCGTAACCAGGACTCTCCAGTCCTCTCTCCCCCACACCCAGTTTTAGGCGTCCACTTAATTTACCTTTTCTTTCTATAGATTTGCCTGTTGTGGATATTTGCTCTGAATGGAATCATGCAATATATGGTCATTTTCAGCTGGCTCTCACTTAACATGTGTTCAAGGCTCTTCCTCTGATACCATGAATAGCAGTGATGAGAGCAGACATGTTGCCTCATTTCCAAGCTCAATAATTTCGTCATTAAGTATGATCTTTATCTAAAATTTTATAGTCTTTATAACTGAAGGGAGATTTTGTTTCTGATTTTAGTGTTTTCTCTTGATTCATAATTAAGAAATAGAAGATGGTTGAATTTTATCAAATGCTGTTTTTAAGTACTGAAATATGATGTTTTTAAAAACTTGTTACTGTGGCAAATTACATTGATTTGTTATGTTAATTCAACCATGTATTCTTGAAATAAACTCAGTTTTATCATGATACAGTAGTCCCCTTCCCCTTTTTACATATTGCTATATTTGATTTACTGATATTTTATATATGATTCTGGCATCTGTGTTTATAAATGAACTTGATTGTAAATTATTACCTCTTATACTGTCCTTTTTAAAGATTTTATTCATAATTTTTAGAGAGAGGAGCAGGGAGGGAGGAAGAAAGAGAGAGAAACATCAATGTATGGTTGCCTTTCACCTGCCTCCAGCTACGGACCTGGCTGGAGATCTGGTTTGCAACCTGATAATGTGCCCTGGCTGGGAATCGAACCAGCGACCCTTGGGTTCGTAGGTCTCATTAGGTTTTGCTCTCCTTCTGATCAACAGAAGTGTATCTTCCTGCTCTGCAGTGTCTAGAGGTGACTCTATGCACGTCTGTCGTTCCCCTTTCCCCGTTGCCCACTTGGAGAACAACTCCTGCCCCTGTCAAGTCCTAGGAGCCTTAGCACACCTGTCTAGGCACATTTATTTTTTCTGCCTCCAGGTGTCCGCAGGTGCTCGCTCCCACCTGATAGCTGCAGCCCTGTCACTCATTACCGCACTGTACTTGGAGGCCCTTGTGAGCATAGGCCTGTTTTAGTCATCTTTGTCGCCTTAGCCCCTTACATAGCTCTTGGCTTACCAGAGCTGTTTAAAGTTGAGTCAAGAAGCTGAATGATTGTTTGCGGTCAGTAGATAAAAGTATGTTGGACAGTTCAAACACTTCAATGTTAGTTCACTTAGCATGTTTATTAAGGTCATTCTCTGTGTCAAGCATCGTGATAGATGCCAAGATTAGGCCTATGACTGAGTTATGGCATCTGTCCACACAATGCTGAGGAAAGCCTACAAGAAGAGAGGCAGCCATGTATAGTGGAAAGCAAGGAACTCGAGCAAGAAATACAGTGTCATGAATCCTCCCCACACGGAGGTCGGCTGGCACGTACAGACGTGCGGTGGGCCTTTGCCCCAGGTTTCGGCCTGTAAAACGCCTGTGGCAGGAGTTGGCTGAGTCAGAGCCTGTACGGGATAAGGAGGCTCTAAAGGCACAGGGGGTCGCATAGCCACAGATTTCCGCCCTGAGGGATGGATGGTGGGATCAGCTGTGCTTAATGCCTGCTGTTCTGTGTCCACGCTTGGGAAGCCAGGACGTGACACAGCTGGCCACACGGTGGCGCTGTTTACACCCCCAAGTCCTCATTGAACTGGTTTCTCTCCTGTACGGTTGATTCTGGGGCCAGACTGGGCGTGTCCAATCCTGCCTGCCTTGAAGTTCTGTTCATTTCCTCCTTTGTATGCCTCTGGGGAGACCCCTGTCTGTGACCTTAAGAGCCATTCAGCCCCCAGAATTCATCTTCAGATCTTGAATGATGGAATCAGCTAAGGTGTCTGCCGACCTTGAGAGGCAGAACAGGCTTTGGGAAGCGTGCTGAGCTGGTGCCGGCCTACCTCCATCCTCTCAGACTGCTGCTGGGGTGCAGGGACAGGGTGGGGACCATCACAGCTTTACCAAGGCCTCTGTGAGCAAGGCTGTGGTCAGGGTGGAAGAGAAGAGCTGTTATTTGATGAGCATCTACAAGGTGTTAAGCTCCTTACATTCACTGTTTAAATCTAACACATTTCGTGAGGCGGGCATTACTCTCATTTTACAGACAAGGAACCAGGCTGGATGGGCACCTTGTTTGTCCAGGGTTTTACCGAAGTGGTGTGATGCAGTTTTAAATCCAGGTTTGACTCTCCACTGCTCCCAAGTTCTCTTTCTTCCTGTGATTTGTAAGATGGATCCCTGCCCTTGCAGCATTTATAACTCAGGGAGGACAGAATCCTGAAAGTATGTTTAAAAAACAAAAAACAAACAGAAAAAACAGCCCTGGCTGGTGGGGCTCAGTGGATAAGGTGCCATCCTGTGAACCCAAAGGTGGCTGGTTCGATTCCCAGCCAAGGCACATAACCAAGTCTCCAGCCAGGTCTCCAGCCAGGTCCCCAGCTGGAGGCAGGTGAAAGGCAACCATACATGGATGCGTCCTTCCTCCCTGCCCTTCTCTCTGAAAATAATGATTAGAGTCTTAAAAGTGACAGGAACGTAAAATTGGGAGAGCTACTTTATTGACACGAAAGTGCTCACAATATATTGCTAAGTGAGGAAAAGCAAGCTTGAGAATAGCAAGTCAGTCTTCAGTGGAGCCAAGCAGTGAGAGGTACTGTGCCTACCGCCCAATGCATCCCGACACGGCGGTGGGGGTGGGGGGCACTTACCAGTCACCATTTCTATTATGCACTGTAGCTTAGTACTACCTGTTCTACATACAAAGAAAGTTACTTACTATGTATATTTTATGTCTAGGTGCTTTCACCACATTTAGTCTGTGAGGCTTGTCCACATTGTTGCATCTAGCAGAGCTCTTTTCAAATTGCCGAGTGCTGTTCCGTTGACTGAAGATACCACTGGCTGATGGACATTTGGGTGATTTCAGATTCAGGGTTATTGTGAATAAAGTTACCCTGAACATCCCTTTACGTGTCTTGGCTGATGTTTTCATCCATCTCCTGAAGTTGGGTGGCTTCCAGTTTGAAACCCCTGCCAGGAATGCTGGGATGAGCTGGCTTGTGCCTGGCCTCGGGCGCATCTGTAGGCAGTTCCGTTGGGCGCAGGCCTGGGAGCAGGTGGGGCGCGGAGCATGTGGACATTCAGGGTTAGTAGCTAGCCCGCGTGTTTCCAACATGGTGCATGTTGCTTGTCATTGACACTCAGCACCAAACATGGTGTGGGGCTAGTGTTCCCTGGATGAAACCTTGGAGAGGGTGGGAGCAGGGGGACAGGCAGTGAGAATACGTGACAGACTGTCGGTGGTGTAGACATGTTGAGTCAGAGGCCCAGGTACATCTCGTAAGGATCCTTGTTACATTTAATCTCCCAGGTTCTCTCAGGGAGCCCTACTGCTGACTGCTTCTGGACATGGGCCTGCAAGAGGTCTAGATGACCCTCACGAAGTTGTTAACCCGGGTGCCAGCCCCCAACCCCAGGGCTGTGGACTCAGAGCCCTGTCCTCTCCAACAGGGAGCGAGCCTGTTCTTAGGTCCTGGGGAGATTGTGCCCAGCCCACCTGTGGGCGATGGAGGGGACACAAGGCACTCTTTCCAATAATGGAGGGGTCCCAGTCGGTATCGGTCATTTACTCCAGCTCCTAAAGGGAGTACGGGATGCCAGGAAAAGCGCTTGTCTTTCTGAGGGTTTGCAGGGGAGGAGGATGGTTTTGGCGCAACTGAACAGGTCCCTCCGAAATGCCGCGGACGCTTAGCACACCCGCACACCTTGCAGGCGGGATCTGAGCACTGCGCCCCGGCCTCCTGCCTCCGCTCATCAGCCTGCCCGTGGCAGGATGGTGTCTACGCAGCACCTGGGCCCCTGCTTTGGCGGCGGCTGCGCTGGGCTGCCCGAGCCCAGGGCAGGGCTTTTATTGTGAAAGGAGCTCCCCCCTTCCGCGCTTTCGGGGAAGTGGGGAGGCTGGGCCGGGAGGAGCGGCAGGGACTTTGCAAACTCTGCAGAAGTCCCGAGCTGATGCGGTGGCTCGAGGCTGTGGGGAAGGCTTGCTGCGCGCATCACATCCCCAGGAGTTGCCGTGGGGCCACGTGGCTGCCGGGAAACTCTGGACCTGTGGTCTAGAAAGCCCACGTCCAGGGAAGCCTGGTGGCCACCGTGCCAGGGGCCCAGGTGCGGCGGGATGAGCCGGTGAGCAGACTGAGCACCACGGAGCGGGTCCAGCCACTTCACGGGGGACATGGTAGGACCTGCCAGGGGGAAGCGCTGTGGAGGGGCAGGGTGGGCACCCAGACAGGTGGCTGTGGGCAGCGCATCCGCTACAGGCGCGTGGAGCCTGCGAGACCCCTGGGACCAGGCTTGGTCCCTGAAGTTTCCAAGGGAGCGGTGGCAGCAACTTTCATTTCCACGCTAGGACAGGGGCCGTCAGGCGTGCGGCTTCCCTGGCGGGGGGATTGTACTTTGGAGCTTTCATTCCTGACGGACCAGGACACCCTGCAGCTTTGCACCAGCTTCGCCCAGCCCACAGGGCAGGAGAGGAGAGGAGTCTGTGGGGCGCTCAGGGCTGCCGCCACTGGGGGAGGCATCTGGAGGTCACTTCGTTCTGCTGGAAAGTGCATGCGAAATTTATATTCTGTAGCTTAGCCATGTTTGAATACTAAAAAGTAACGTATTACCATCGAATCACATTGGCCCTGGGAAGATTGCGGGGCCTGGCTCCCTCCCTCCAGCCCCCAGGACCACAGGGCCCGTGTGGGAGTGCAGGTCAGCCTAGGACGTCATTGCCAGGGACCTGGCAAAAGTTGTTCTCTCATGGAATGAGCTCACAGGCTCTAACAGGCAGAGAAGATAGGCCCTTTGAGAGTGTGACCCAGGCAGGCACTGGCTGGAACCAGTGAAGGAAGAGGCAGGGGGCTGGGAGTCCTTTGCAGGAACCTCAGTTCCCTCCTCCGTGAAAGGAGAGATTGGACCAGGTGTCTGTCCACCAAAGCTCCATTTAGCTCCCCAAATAGATAATGTGTGAATAATGCTGAAGTTGGACCCCAACCCTGGTGGTGACCTCTTCTTAGCATGGACAACGTAGAGGGTGTGAGGAAGAAGGGATTCTCAGCCCTGGTTCGGACAGCTCCCCAAACAAAATCTTGGGGAGGGGGCCACCCCGGGATTTTTAAAAGGCTCCCAGGTGGTCACTGTGTAGGCAGGCCTGGAGGGCTGAGGGAACAGGAAAGGCTGGGGCGTAAAACCACCCCTGAGGTCTCACTACCCTGGCAGGCCTGGGTGAGGCCCCCAGGAAGTTAAACCGGTTTTGGAATCAGAAGGGAATCCAGCGGGGGAGCCTGCAGGAATCCGACACTCTGTGGCGGCCACTGGCTCCTACTGCATACCTGAACCAGGTGAGCGCAAGGCCGGCTATGAGCTCAGCATTTGGAGCAACCTGTTGGCCCCAACTCCTCAGAGCAGGAGCTGGTCCAAAAAACAGTGGGCTGGAAGTGGGGGTGGAGGGCTGGTTGACCCCACAAAGAAATGAGTCCCTCAGAGGGAGAAATGGGCCTCAAAGATGTGGACAGCCCCACACAAGAGGCCGGGGAGGTCCAGCCTTTTCACTGCGTCCCAGGCACCGACATGGAAACCGACTGCATCAGGTTTCCAGGAGGCCCGGTGCTGTGAGGGGCCTGGGTGGCCTCTGACTGCGTGGGTTTTTGATGTGGCTGCTAAGGTGTTTCCATCCAGGATGTCTAGGGTACAGTCCCTGTGTTGTCTGGGTGTGTCGACCGCAGCCTGTGTCTACCAGCCTGACAGTGGTTTGTGGGTGACCCCCAGGCTGCCCTTCTCTGTGTGGATGGACCCCTGTGTCCCCCCAGAACCCACACACATATTCCTGGCCTCTGAGAGGAAGCTGGGGGGTGCTTTAAGGTAGCAGCTGGTAAATGCCAGGGGGAAGGAGGTGGGAGTGGAAGGGAGGGAGAGGGGAGCAGAAGAAGAGGAACCCGTGCGCCTCTTGGGCTGTTCTCCAGGCGTTGACTGGTTCCAATGAACGTGTGTGTCTCCTTTGGGCAGGACCCGAGTCTTACTCTCAGCGGCTTTGGAATTCTGGAGTGGCACATCTAGAAGGCCACCACAGGGGAATTCACGATCTGCTTGCGTGTATTAGTGCTCCCTCTCTCTCCCTGCTGCCTTGACATTCGTTTGTTTATTTGTTCATTTGTTCAGAAAATGCCTGCTTTAAGCCAGACGTTGTGCGGGGGCAATAAATGACACAGACCCTGTCATGGGGGAGTAGGCAGTCTAATGATGCTACTTGTGTGTGCCTGTGTGTGCCTGTGTGCCCCTGTGTAGGTGTACCTGTGTGGGGCGGAGCAGGGAGTGGTTCAGGGGAGAGGAATGCACAAAGCCATGTGCCTCTCTTACGAGCTAAGTGTTCAGATGAGGATGCAGAGGTGGGGGCCCCTCATGCTGGATGTCCCCAGCCTAAGGAGTGAGGGGACACAGGAGGTTCCTGGGAAGGCAGGGGGAGTGTCTGAGCCTGGTTTTGTCGAGTGAAAGGAAGAGAAGCCACGGTACATGGAAGGGAATAACGAAAGAATCAAAACACCCTGACAATATCAAGCGTTGACCAGGACGTAGAGGAATGCACCATCGGTGCAGCCACCCCGGGAAGCCATTTGTCAGTTTCTTCTCAAGTTCAGCACGCGCCATCTGCCCAGAAGTCCCATGTGTTTACCCAAGAAGAATGAAAACTGGCGTCTATGCAAGACCCCGGACCCCGTTGTTTATTGGAACTTGATTTATAATGTTCCCAAATGGGCGACGACCCACATGCTCCTCAGCTGCAGACTGGGCAAACACACGGTGAGCCATGAGTGCTGCAGGCATACGTGCGGCATACGTGCAATGGCATACGTGCAATGGCATGGATGAGCCTCAAAGGCGCGAGGCGGGGGGAAGAACTCAATCTCAAGGGTTTCGGACGGTGGGGTTCCTTGTATGGGACATTCTGGAAACGTCGGAGAACAGGCAGTGGGTGTCCCAGGCTGGGGCTGGAGAGGCTGTGCCTCCCCAGGGGCTGTATGAGGAAGCTTTCACGGGCGACGGGGACTGTCACATGTTGATTGTGGCGGAGGTGACACGAATCTACGCATGTGTTAAAACTCAGAACTGTACATGAAAACGCTTACTTTTACTGTGTGTGAATTAAAAACAAGAAAAAGAGGACAAGGCAGCCTAGCAGAAGGGGCAGCCTGCGCAAAGCCCCAGAGGCAAAGTGAGCTGTCAGAGTTGGCTGGGCTAGAGCTGGGGGAACCGCCTAGAAATGGGGCCGGAGGCAGAGCCCAGCGCTTGGGCACCAGCTGTCTCCAGACCCAGCTAGGAATTTGTGTTGTTATTCGAGATAGAGGGGGAGGCACAAGGGAAGGGCTTCTGACCTTGGAGAGGAGGAGTTGTGTTTGCATTTTAAAGAGTGTTTTGAGCTGGGGTGCATGGCATGGGGTGGAGGGGGAGTGTCTGGGGAACAGTCTTGATCCTGGCAGACAGGAGGGAGGAACGGCCCATTTGCTGGCCAGAGGGAACAGTGGGGAGCGGTATCAGGGCAGGAGAACTTCAGGCCTTGGCAACCTCAGATAGACAGCCGGAGCACAGGTCAAGGGTGGCTTCAGTTTCTTGTCCAGGCCCCTGGGTGTACAGGCCTCTCCTCTCTCAGGGAGGAAGTATCCCTGCTTTCCTCCTCTCTCCTCATCTTCACTCATTTATCTTACGTGTCCTTCAGTCCCACTTAGCAGTCAGGCATGGTGAAATAGAAGTAGCTTATTTAAAAATGACATCAATCATTTTGATTCTAAGAGCAACGCTCAAGGTTTGACCTTTCCCCCTTCATCCTCTGAACTGGCTTTGCCTTGATCATCATGAAGGTAGGATCGATAGAGGCGCATGCTAAATGACAACAGTGCTATTTATGCTCCTTCGCCACCTTGCCCTCCTCCTCCTCTGCCAGCCAGCGCAGCCACACACCGGTCACAGTCACACCGGTCCGTCGTCCTGGCCGCAGGCCCAGCTGGCCGTGCCTGCTGGAGAGGGGGCAGGACTGCGGCTGCTCCGTCTCCCCCAGCCTGGCTTCCCCGTCCGCCCGTCCGCCCGTGCTTAGGTTTCTGCTAAGTGGTGGTGGGAAGGGGCTGTGTCACATGCTGTTTACTTGTGGGCAGTTTTTGTTTGGCTTTCAAGAGGGGCTGCTTGCAATGAGCCAGCAGCCCCTTCAGAACCATCTGGAGAATTCAGATCCTTCTACCTTGGCTTGGGCAGCAGGTTCGTGGTTCCATGTGTAGGAGCCAAGTCCGGTAGGGATTTTTCCAGAAACACCATCCGCCAAAAGGCTGGTCAAAGACAGCAGGGAGCATAGGGCTCAAAGAGAGGAAGGGGGAGGAGAAAGTGGCCCCTCTGAGTCGGAGCTGTGCGGATGGGCGATGAGGAGGCTGAGGCTGAGGCTGAAGGGACGGGTGTGCGGACGTCCCCCCCCGCCTGTGGGCGCCCCACGGGAGCAGACAGGAGCGTGACGGAGCCCCGAGGGCCGCGCTGCGCCGGGCTAGAGCTCTGAGCGGGGTTTCTGCTGTGCCCCAGCAGAGCAGTGACATCTTCTGCGGGCCTGGCTGGCAAGGGCCAAGCCCCACTGTCTGCCTGCTTGTCCCACAGCCCAGGTCAGCCCTGGGCTCCTGCTGGGGCAGCGCAGTCCCCGGGACAAATGGCTTGTCCAGCAGCCGGCCTTGCCCCTGTCCTGACTGGTTTTGCACCAGTGCCATGAGGTGTCTTTCAGTGCACTCGGCACTGGGGATTCCGAAGATACTCTGTCAAGGATTTAAAAAGTGGCTTTAGCACTTTCAGATGCTTGGGGACATGCTTTAGTGGGAAGGCAAGACCCAAATATAGTCAAACCTGTAACATCGAAGGGTCACGTTTCAAGCAGGATCCACAGCCCCCTCCACCCTTCGCCCAGGGATGTCTCAGGGGGCCACAGCGCCAGCTCTCCTGCCGGGGTGTTTGGGGGGGCAGAGCCAGACTCCAGCTGTGCCCAGGCTGGGTGGGGCTCGGGGAACACTGTCTAGGATGCCTGGGCCCAGTGGAAGTGGAGGTGCAGCGGTCGGAGGACTGGAGGCTGGGGTGACCGGTGAGTGGGCCACGTGGCTGTCCATCCTCGTGCTGGGAGGTGGGTGGGTGGGACACAGGCCTCTTTCTCGGGGACAGAGTGGCTCTGTTGTCTGTCTGCACAGAAGCTCAGTGTGCACCTCCTGAAGGACAAGACTGGGGCTCAGGAACTGGCCGTTGGCGGTGGGTGGCCTCCTCGACAGCACAGCATTTCCTCCTGGTCACCCCTGCCACCCTTTGGCCACTGTCTGCAGGTCCTGGCCTGAGTCAGCTCCCTGAGTTTTCTCCACCCCCCGCTTCTCCCCACTGCCCCGGACTACCCTCCTTCTCCCAGTGCCCTAGAGAGCCTGTGGCAACTACAAAGGTGCTATTGTATTTCTTTCCTGCAGAACGTTTTCTCCTGCAACTCTAGTCAAAATCACTTTGGGGAGGGGGTGCAGCTGGCTGGCCGGGCAATGCCCCCGTGTTTAGTGGCTTTGCTGGCAGTCAGCAGACGGGGCTGGACATGCAGCAAGGCCTGAGCCTCTAGGACAGTGCATAGGGTCCTGCAGGGGAGCTTCAGGGGAGCATGAGTTGGGGGGGCAGCCTTGGACCCTAGCTCCCAGGGAAAGGGGTTCTGAATTGAGGATATATGGTAGGTGTAAAAGTGCACCTAGCTCAAGTTTCTTTCTTAAAAAACAAATTAATTTATTTTCCAGTTATAGTTGACATGCAACATGATAGGAACTTCAGGTGTACAACAGTGATTAGATATTTGCATATTTTACAAAGTGATAGCCCTAGGAAGGCTAGTACTTAAGGTTTCTTGGCCTTAAGATTCAGGGGAACCTTCAACCTTGTTGAGGAAAGTGCCATCTGTGTGTTCACTAATTTCCAACTGAAGTGCAGCTTCCCCTCAATAATGCATGTAGGCACTAACCACAGGGCCTGTGACTGACTGTCACCAAGAAGAACTGGATATTTTCCATTATGGGCATGGAAACAGATACCTTTAAATATAGTCTTTACTCCTCACTACTTTGAAAAAATGTGCATGTGTCATTAGATGTCAGCACATGTTGTTACTTAACACGTTAATCAAGAAGTATGTGTATTATATCACAGATTTTGTAGAACATTTTGTTAACTGTAATTTCAATGTAATTGACTGTCTTGGTAATCCTATGGCTTTATTTCATCCATTAAAAGTAAAAGTGCTCTGGTTTGTGGCTCAGTGGATAGGGTGCCAGCCTGCAAATCCAAAGGTCACTGGTTCGATTCCCCAGCCAGGGCACATAATGAGGTTGCAAGCCAGGTCTCCAGCCAGGTCTGTAGCTGGAGGCAGGTGAAAGGCAAGCCAATATTGATGTCTCTCTCCCTTCCTCTCTCTCTAAAAATAATAGATAAAATCTTAAAAAAAAAAAAAAAAGTAACCCTGGCTGGTAGCACAGTTGATAAGGTGCTGGCCTGCGGACCCAAAGGGTGCTGGTTCGATTCCCAGCCAGGGCATATAACCAGGTTGCAAGCCAGGTCTCCAGCCATGTCTGTAGCTGGAGGCAGGTGAAAGGCAACCATACATTGATTGTGTCTCTCTTTCTCTGCCTCTCTCCCTTCCCCTCTCTCTGAAAATAATAAATAAAAAATATTTAAAAAGAAAAAAAAAAAAGTAAAAGCATCTGAGATTTCCCCAGGTGGCCTGAGCAGCCTCTGACCCTGGAAAGAGTCAGCCCCTGCTTCTGTGTATTCATCTGTGTGATCTGACCTTGGGGGCATGCCAAGAACCCACTGCCCCAGGTGCCTAAAAGGGTCTTTCCTCAGCCTCTGCTCCAGGATCATAAACAAAAACAACCTTCAACAAATTTGTTGTGTGTGCCAGACACTGTGCTGGGCATGGGAGGATAAGTTCCCCTCAGTACTAATAACAACATATGTTTGCGTTGGGCTTTGCAGGTTTCTTAGCCATCATCTCATTGATTCCCTTATCCTGCCCGTGTTAAGGCTGGTGCCGTGAGGCCCATTTTAGAGATCAATACGTAGGGTGATTTAGAGTCCAGGATGCAGAGTGATGGCCCTGTCATAGGGTTCATGAACGTGAAGGACTCCATGGTGGGCCCCACAACCACAGATGGGATGCTCTGTCCACCCAACCCACCTGGAAGTCCTCATCCCTAGACATAGCCCCTCCACTTTGATAGCTAGTCTTTGAACACTTCTGTTCAAAGTCAATATCCTTGGAAATTTGTGTCTTGTCTAGAGACTTGCCCTGTGCATCTGAGCCCAGGAGTATCCTGTTTAGATCTAGGAGCAAGAAAGGTGTGTGGCTGGATGGGGAAGGGTTGGGTTGGGGGAGCCTGGGGAGAGGGCAATCTCGGGGCCAGGAAGGCAGGGGACACAGGCAGTGGGGGGTGTTGGAACCAGGTATGGGGGCATCAGGAAGGCCAGAGTTGGGGGTGGTGCTGACAGCCACAGTGAGCTCTGAAGCCCAACCTGACTATTTTTTAAAAAAAATGATGCTATTTATTTATTTTTAGAGAGAAGAGAAGGGAGGGTTAAAGAGAGGGAAACATCCATGTGCAAGAGATACAGCGATCAATTGCCTCTCCCAGGCCCCCACCTGGGGACCTGGCCCACAACCTGGACATGTGCCCTGACTGGGAATTGAACCGGTGACCTTTCAGTTCACAGGCCAGCACTTAATCCACTGAGCCACACCAGCCAGGGCCCAACTAGACTCTGCGTTTTGCTTGGGGAGCCTCCAACACATAGGGCTGAGCACCAGACACCTCGCAGCACCTCCATGAGGAGCTGGGATGCCCCCGTTTCTGGAAGCCCCTGACAAGACTGCCCGGGACTGTGTCAAGAGGCCATGTGATGGATAAGCAGAGATTTTCTTTGTATCATGGAAACAGAGACCTGCTTTTCTTCTCTAACTTGGAGAGGGTCCCCTTGACATGGCTGGGCGCTCCCATTGTCTGGTCTTTGGCTGCGTCTTGCCCTTGGTTAGATGTTGAGTTTCCTGCCAGTACAGTGAGGATGAGGAGGGTCGTTCAGCGAGTGGTTTCATTGGCAAGTGGCCACCCACATTTTATATCTACACCCTTCCAGGGCCACCCACTTCAACCTGGGATGACGGGAATGTTCTTTTCTGTGCCACCCTCCCCGGTAGTCCCCACTCACAGGGTGCTGCAGAGTACTTGAAATGGGACAAGTGCAACCAGGAGTGGAAGGCCTTCATTTTGAATAATTAAGTGCAAATAGTCACATGAAGCTCTCGCCTTGGATGGCACAGCTCTGGACCAAGAAGCCTAAAGACGGAAGCGTAGATGGAGCCCAGGCTGTAGCACGCATGAATGAAGACAGTGAGGTGTAATGAAGAAAGTCGGTCTGTGTTCTGTTTTCTCAAGTTTTACTGAGTTGTGGTCAAAGGAGAGTTTGTCTTCTGTGGAAACCAGGGAAGCAAGTGAGATGCCAGAGGCCAACTCTCCTCCAGGCCTTACCTGGAGAAGTCCACACAACCTGCTGTCACTGGGTAGGTGGAAAGCAAAGACGGAGGCGCCTTCTTCTTCTCTAAATGTCCCTGACTGGCTCAGACAGACTCCCTGTTGTCAGGAGTTTGGTCAGAAAAGGGAAGAAGTGTGCCTGGAAGACATAGACTTGCCTCCCTCCCACACTCATCTGGCCCCAGCCTCTGAGGGGCCAGAGAGTAGAAATCTCTGGAAGGCTGGACAGCCCAGAGAGACCGTGCTTAATTTTTTTTCAGCCGCCCCCACTCCCTCCGGATCCCAGCCTGGGAGCAAACTGAATGGCTGTTAATACCAAGGCAGCCAGAGAAAATGTCCAACACATGACAGAGTCTCTGAAATTCTGGCTTTCTGCGGTGGCTCCACACTGGTGCTCTTAGGAACTAGAACAAAATGGTAATTCAGTGACAGGCATGGAGAGGGCTCTGGCGGCCAGCCGGGCTTCCCCACGGTGCAGGCCATGTAGAGATGGAGCTCAAAGCCAGCAGGGAGAGGCCACGCGGGAGAAGAGGGTCCGAGGCCCGCCTACCGGGCTTGCATTTTCCACGCGGGTTCCTGGAGCCCCTGCCACGGAGGTAACCCCGTGGGTGTTGTCAGGTAGCAGGAATTGTAGCAGCACCGATGGAGCTGACCCTGTGCCAGGCTCTGTTTTGAATGCTGTCCCACAGCAAGGATGCAACGGAGCTGAAATCAGCATCCAGGCTGGCTCCGTGCTCAGCGTGGCTGGTGGCGGTAGGGAAGCCTGCTGAGCTGCCACCTCCTTTGGGTCCAAAACTGAAACTTGGTCACCCGCTTAGGGGGCTGGAAAAAGGTCAAGGTGAGGAGATTTTTCCTGGGGGCTCATCTTTCAGTTGGGGACCCAGTGGGGTCCTCCGGGACCCTTGGTTGGGGCGGGGGGTGCTCAGTCCCTTGCTGAGCCTATGCCTGTGGGCTGTGGGCCATTCCCCGGAGAATGGCGTGAACCCCAAGAGGCTGTTTGTCTTCCTAATGACAAGTAGGTTACTCTGTCCCTGGGGCAGAGAACGGGCAGCTGCGCACATTCCACACTCCCTGCGTGTGCTGAGCCATGAGTCAGAGCTGGGGTTGCAACGTGGGCTGGAATCCTGTTCCCTCCGTGGTGGGGCGGGGCCCTGCGGTGCACAGCCCCCTAAGCCAGGGGGCCCTGGGGTGCACGTGGTGCAGAAGCTTTTCTTCCTCTCCACCCTCTGCCATCCAAACCCTAGATGACACCTGCAGAGCCCTTGAGCAGGGTCATAGGAAGGTAGCTTTGCGTGTGATTGTGTCGGGGGATTGCCGAAGGCCTCTGGGATTCAATTGCCAGGTCTGAGGGTGGGCAAGCCCTCAGCGGGCCCCCTCGTCCCCTGCTCCCTGCTCAGCAGGGCTCCCTGTTGCCTGACTGTTCCGTTTTCCAAGTGGCAGGCATTACATGTGCTGGCGGCTGTTTTCTTGAGAGAGTGGGAGGTGGGATCGGTAGATGGATCTGGGATTCACAGACGTGAGGAGAATCCCCAGATCAGGAAACAAGACTTCCTTTTCCACAAGGCACCTGGGGCTCTCACCCAGGCGGGCTCGGAGCCTCCTGGTGCAGGTGCTTCGTCACCAGGCCACGCAGGGCCTGCTCCTCCGCTGATAGCTGACGTGTGCGTCTGCTGGGAGTCTGAATTAATCTGCCTTTGACAGTTATCTCGCCTAATTCGCGAAACCTCCTTATCAGGTTGTGTCTTAGGTGGGCTTCCCCCAGAAGCAGACCTTCCAACAAGGATTCCAGCGCAGGCAGTTGGTGTAGAAGCTGTCACCCGCGGACAGTGGGCTGGGGAGAAGTGGGGGTTGGGGAGGGGGTGTGGGGGTGAAGCCTGCTTGGAAGGCAACGTGTCTATTGCAGCATTTTCGACCACACACCTCCCTGTGACATGCTCTCTGTGTTCTGGACCCGCCTGGTGCATACGGGTGCCTCCCCACAGCCAGCAGCCTCCACCCCAGCGAACCCCAGGGTGTCAGAGGGTGGACGGTTCCCCTTTCTACCATTCCCTGCATGCTTCTGGGTAGCAGAGGTGGTGAGGAATGCAAACAGGGAGAGCAGATCTGTGTTTTGTAAATACTTTGCTTCTTACACTTGCTGTTTCAGAGCGCGATGCCCATGCAGGGAACTGACAGGTCATCCAACAAGCCGCTGAGGTCATGGCCATTTCTCCTACTGGCTAGTTTTGCATGTGAAAGCCTTGCTCTGGACCCATTTTTCTTGAAGCCAGGGAAAACCTCATTCCTTAGGACCCCATAGCACCCCCGTGCCCTGGCGAGGCCCCCAGGAGCTGCCTACCACAGCAGGAAAGCGGAGAGCACGGCTGCCCGGCAGGTGCTCCACTGCAGCTGCCTCTGCCTCAGATCTGCCCCAGGCTGAACGCTGTCTAACCGGAGCTCTGGCATTGGGAACTAGTCCAGAAAGCCTGCCCTGGGCCAGGTTCTGGACCAAGTTCCGCTTCACGGCCCAGAGGCACCGAGTGTGACCCTTCCAACTCCTGTCCTTGGTGGACCTTGGTGATCCACAGTCTGGGGCAAGGGACCCTTCCTACTAACACTGGATGCAACTTAATCCCAATGGCATGTGGTCCCATCCAGCCTGGGTTGGGTTTGGCCCAGCAAGACCAGGGCAGGAGGCCAGGGCAGAGGAAAAGGAGCCCGGGTTATGAAATATTGGTCTGTCTCCGTGTGGCTGGCGCAATCCCTACCAAGTACGTGGACAGCAAGGCAGAGCCTGCTTATTTTTGCAAGGACACAACGCTGAGGCAGAGAAATGCAATGGGCTGACATCATCCCTTTTGAAAGAGCACCAAGAGCCAGGGTGGGGGCCCCCGCTGACTTCCAGGAACACCTTGTTTTCCCAGGAGCCTCAGTGAGAGGTTAGAGGAGGAGAGAAAGCTAAGGGCGCAGGCCGTGGGAGCCCCAGGACTCTGGGACACCAATACTTTTTCTCTGTGAGTGGCCAGTGAGAGGCAGTCCAGCGTGCTTGGGAGGCGAACCTTCTGAGGGCCGGCTGGACCCTCGGCTGGTTGCTCTTCCCTGTGGGCTCTGGGGATCGGCCTGCTGCCTCTCTTCCACCAGAAGCTTCCTCTGAGCAGCTCCCGACCTTTTCTGAATTGAGTTGTCCAGAGCTGGGCTCAAGGGCACTTCTGCTCCGCTTCCCCCGGCCCTCTTCACCCCCAGGCTTCCTGCTGGAAGGAGCTCTGTGTTCTAACCCCCAGATGCCACGCACCTCACAGCATTTTATGTTCCAAATACAATGCAGCCCAGTGGCCTGAAAGAGTTAAAATGTCCATTCCCATGTCTGTTTTTGAAAACTCACTTTTTTGCTTTGGCTCAGTTTTGGTTAAAGCGATCTCTCGGACCGCTTTTCTTGTTTCCATGAGGGTGTGGAGCGCGTCTTTGACTCCTAGACCTTTGCCATCACCACACAGAACATTCTTCTCCTTAGTGTTCTCATAGCTGCTGTTTTCTGGGCTCTTCTCCCTGTCCCTCTTCTCCCCACGATGGAGAGCCATCGCGCTCTGACATGGCTTGGGTCTTCATCTCCAAGTGCCAGCCATCACCATTTGTTCAACAGGAAGGTTCCCACTGTGTCCCCAGGTCACTGCGTCCCTGAAGTTAGGCAATGAAAGCGGCAGAACCTGGGCAGACAGCCAGGGACACCTTTCCCTGCGGAGCCTGAGACTCAAACCCGAGTCCTGGACCTCCAGCCCCGTCTGTGCCGTTAACCTCCGGCGGCCTCGGCCTGTCCAAAATGCTTTCCTTCCCGTGTGCCCAGGAGAGCCTTTGCCTGGGGCAGTGACGGAAGGGTGAGGAGGAGATGAAAAGAGATTTTCATTTTCAAGGATTTCTTTCTGTCCCGAAGAACATGCCGGGCAGCCCACCACTTACCAGCCTGGGCTGTTCTTTCTGCTTAGTGCCTGCTGGTGGCTGCGTGTGGGGACTCTGCAGCTGCAGGATGGGGTGGAGAGGGGCAGCAGAACCCCAGGTTCTTTCCTACGCTTAGCCCCTCCCTCAACACCCCTCTGTCTCCAAGGTTCTCAAGCCTCCCTCCCTCCTGGGAGGAAGTGATGGGCTCTGGGGAGAATTCACACCTTGCCTGCTGTGCACTCTCTAAATCTTAATCTCTGCGGCTGGTACACACCTAACAGGGACTTGAGCGTGCCTGCACGTGGTATGTCCTCGACAAATGGCTGCTGTCAGCAGGATCTGCTGTATTCTCCTCCCGAGCCAGATCTCTTCAGTTTCCCGGCCACAGTGTGGGAATGCTTGAACCAAAAGGACGGGGGCACCACCTGGTTCTGGAAGAAGCAGGAGGCATAGAAACCTGCCTGGTTTGGAGATGAAGCCCGACACCTGTGTGAGGGTAACCGATTATTGAACACCTGCTTCTGATTTTACCTCTGAAGATGCCCAGAGTTGAGCAGGGCCCATGGTGGCATTTTCTCATCGATATTCTTCTGTTTAACAAGGACGGGACTGGAGACGGAACAAAGTCATTTTCATTTGGGGAGAAAATTAAATGTAGCCCGAGAACATGCTTATTTTACCTCAATTTGTGCAAACAAGCTGCACCCTACTCTGATCTCATTCAAGCATCTTTATACAGATGACCAGCCCAGTCCCAAAGAGTGACCCTCCTTTGAGAGCAGGGGTCACCCTTGAGACCTAGGGCAGGGCTGGAGCAGCCCTTCTGAGGGTGGCCCAGCAATTACCTCACTGGCTTGGAGCCAGGATGCCTGGGTTCCCGTCCTGGTGTTGCCTTTGCTAGTTCTGGGAGCTTTGGGTCACCCCACTTCTCTATGCCTTGCGTTTCTCACCTGTAAAATGAGATAATAAAAGACTGGCGGGTAGCTTACATGAGTAAACAGAAGGAAAATTCTTCAAACAGCCCTAGGCCCATTGTGAACACTGTATAAATGTTGCTTATCATTCTTTGCTTTTGTTTGTTTTTTTTTTCTTCCTTTGTGTTTTTTTTTTTTCCCCCTGAAAATTAGCCAGGCCAGAAATTATAGGGGCAAAAGTCCTTTCTTGTCTTGAAGTTGCTGATGTGGAAGGGAAATCACAGCTCTCCAGTGACACTGAGCAAGGTGGCCTGGCCGGGGCAGCTCTGGAGACAGGCAGCTTGGGGTCCTGCCCACAGGGGAATGGACAGCTCCCACCTCCCCGCACCCAGCAGCTCTGTCTAGGGGACACTATGTGCCTGGAGACTGTGGGCTGTGCCTGTCACCTGTGCCCACAGAGGCCTGTGCCATCCTAGCTTCCCCTGCCGGGGGCCTGACTCTGGGTTCAGCCAAGGGTTTGATCAGGTCTAGTCTGCAATGTTCCTGACAAGTTTTAATCCAGCCCTCTGACAACGCGCTCATGTATTCCCTCTGGCCTTGCCCAGGGTTATGAAAATTCTTTAACTGATTTTTCAAAAATGGAACAGAAACTCCAACTTCCAAAATCTCTGTCGGTCTCACGGGGAGTCTGAGTAATGATGAATCAGTGATCAGCCAGTGGGGCTGTGTAGAAGAAGGAAGAGATCGGGGAATAGGACAGATGGGACTGTCACACCTTTAGTGGTGACTGCAGAGCCAGAGCCAATGTTGATTTTTATTGCGCACACACAGCATCACCACCACCACCACCATCATCCTCATCATTACCACGTGGCTCCGCTTGGCTCCTTCTCCCACCCAGAAAACTGAAAAGCACTTTACAAGTGCTTTGTAATTTTGTCTATTTTGATGGGGGGTGGGGAGGGGACATGTGGTCTCTGTCTTCTCCCCGTCTTCGCTGCCCAGTATGTTATCTGTCTTGCATGGCAAGTTAGTGGAGGACCAGGTTTTGCCAATTTTTGGTTGACATTGGGAGTTGAGAAAAGGCCTGTCCCTGCCGTTGGTTCCTCTGCAGCAGCCCGTGGGTGGCAGGGTTTACAGCAGGGCATTCTGGGAGGTGGTCTGGGGAAGGGGCAGCTAGTGCTCCAAAGTGAGAGGCCCAATCCTGGCTGGATTTTCCCCAAGTGGAAGAGCATTCCTTTCCCCGGGACCCTTTAGAAGCCAGAAGTTGTCTCCTGATGGCGGTTGTAGTACAAACAGTAATCAAGTCCTTTCATCCAAGCATCCTTGTTTCTCACAGTCCTTGTACAAAGGCCACCAGCATGTGTTGGAATTAAAAAAAAAATCTTTCTCAAAAGACCTCTCTGGTTTCCTCTCCCCATGCCATCTTATGGGGACGCTGGTGCATGGGTATATATGGGACCAGGTTGCGTCACTGTCATCACAGCCTGAGCTCCATGTGAAGTGACAATACTTGTACCCTTCTTGTCAAGGGAAGGACACTACACTTTACCACTAATCTGCCTTATAGTTGTGCCTTTTCAGGTGAACAACTTTATAATCCTGTACTTGTATTCACTGCCCAGTGTTCACAACTACAAACCTAGCGATTGTCCATCGATGAGGAATTGAATGGCCTTATGCTCTCTGACCAAAGGCCCGCATGGAGCCCAGCAGAACCCACCAAAGGCTCTGCATAGTGGGGCTTTGCGGTGATGAGGCTGAATACCAAGTAGCCCCGGCATCTCAAAGGCTTACAGGGGCTGCGCCTTTATCTCGGTTACAGGGCTGGGACTCACTCCTCTCCTGGAGGAAGACAGGTTTGCCAGAAGGCCAGTCACACCAAACACACAGCCATAAAGCCTCTGTTGGATGTGGCAGATAGCACACCCCCTCACGTTCCATCCGCAAAAGCAAGTCTACAGCCAAGTCAGGGGCCAGGGGTGGGATGTCTCCATCTTCAACAAAACACGGCAAGGTGAGAAGGAAGGGAGAGTGGTGCACAAATAGTCCCGGCACTGACACTGTCCTTCACGTCATTTTTAAGAGCTGCCCTCTGCCCAGTATGGAGGCACTGGCAGGGAGCTGGGAGGTGGCTCCAGTCCCCGGCCCCGCACAACCCCAGCTCCTCAGGACCTGGCTCTGTGCCACTCTCCTGGCTCCCTTGCCCTCCGTTGCTAGGGAACCAAACCCACTCTTGCCTGTTGCTAGGGAACCAAACCCACTCTTGTCAGCTCTCAGTCTCTTCCTTTGGCCCCTCCACCTATTGCTCCCATCCCCACCCCCATGCCTTCCTCTCTGCTTCCCCAGCACCTTTAAGTCAAGGGATGCCTTCCTGTTCCATCCTGGGTATCTTTGGGTGCAGCCTCTGAGGGACCAGACATTTCTCAATGCCTGGGTGGCGTCCCCCAGGCTTACACTTGGGGTTTAGTGATGAGTTTCTCTTTCCGACTACCTTGAGCCCTGTTCTCAAATAGCTGCACTTTTTACTCTGACATTACAATGTGCCTAAACCCAGAGAGGGGCGTGGGTTATTTTTCAGACCCCAGGAAGGCGGGGGGATTCAGAAACTGGAGGCTGGAATATCTTGATCCCACCACTCACTTAACTGTACCAATCCCTGCAGGGGACCCTTACCATATTCTGATGTATGTATTTCCCACACCAATCCTGGGTGGGAGGAATGATCTTATTCTCTCCCCCATTTTGTAACGGAGAAAATGGAACAGAGAGGTTGTGCAACTTACTCTCGTAACACAGCTCAGAGGGGCAGAAGCTGGTCTAGAAATGGGAAATGGGGATTTGAGGAGGGAGGAGAAAAGGGAGCCATTGTAGAGCCAGACAGTGAAGGTCCCATTGTCCCCTTTTCCTCCCATCACCATGGTCATGGGGCAGAAAAGATCGTGTGGGTATTTTCAATGAGGAGAGCTGGGGAGGTAGGCAGGGTCAGCCTGGGCCTGGGCGGCTGACTGACCGCTGGGTCCACCAGCAAACTTTCTAGTATATTGGCCATCATCCTCTTTCTCTTTTCTCTAATGTACTCTTTATTATTCAGCTGAATCGTTCTCTTCAGAGGATTGTTTTTTTTTTTTCAGTTTGAGCAAAGCTGCTTTTCTTTTCCCAAAGCTTTTACTTGGGTGGCCCGGAGGGGACATCTGCTCAGGGCCGTTTTGAATCTTTCTCTCTGCAAATCTGCAGGCTTGCCAGCTTCCTCAAGGTGCCCGAAGCCAAGGAAGGCCGAGAGGTGATCAAAACATTCTGTCCTCTTGAGGCATTTTTAAAAGATGTCTTATTTTTCCCTAGTGGAATCCAAGAGTTTGAGAATACAGATTATGAATCCAACTTGAAAACATACTTTCCTTTTGAGAAGGGAAAACAAAAACAAAAACAAACCCAAATAGAGTCTTTGTCTATGGCCAATTATCCTTTTTTTGGTTTTGTTTTGTTTTTAAAGATTTTATTCATTATTTTTAGAGAGAGGGAAAGGGAGGGAGGAAGAAAGGGAGAGAAACGTCAATGTACGGTTGCCTTTCACCTGCCTCCAGCTGTGGACCTGGCTGGAGACCTGGCTTGCAACCTGATTATGTGCCCTGGCTGGGGATCGAACCAGTGAACTTTGGGTTCGCAGGCCAGTGCTCAATCCATTTAGCCACATTAGGCCAATTCTCCTTTTCATTTTAATTAAAAGATTGGCATACTCGCCAGTAGCGTGAGCCCAGACAAATCTTAGTACGCTGGGCCTTCCGGTGTTCTCATCTGTAAAATAGCAGTGGTAGGATTCCCATTTCTGTATGTTCTTGTGAGGATTGAAGGAGCTGCTGACTGATAGCCAATGAAGAGGTAACATCAATGAGAAAGGGTGGGACCCAACACTTCCTCTTTTGGGGTCTCCTCTAGAGAAATCCTCATTGTCTCCCCCAGAGCTGCAGGTACTGCATAGTCAGTGCAGAGAAGTTTGCTGTAACAAAAACTGGAAATGATCCAGATAGCCTTCCCGCAGTGAACGGGGAAAGGAATTCTGGCACTTTCCCCAGTGAACTCTCTGGTGAACTATCCCGCAGCCCTTAAGTAACTACAGGGACTAAGACAGATATGGAAAAAGCCTCAGGGCGTGTTGTCATGTCAACCTAAGCAAGTTGTGAAATAGCCTCTTCCTTTATGCTGAAAACAATTGCCATGTGCAGTAGACTGAAACATTGGTATAGGCACTATGGGAAACGGTATGGAAGTTTCTCAGCATCTTACTATGTTAGAAGTACCGTATGTTGTAAGTTAATAGATAAGATGAACCAAGTTCTGACTCCGAAGCCCAGTGGCTTACCAGCTCTTGGCAACCCTGTCCCAACGCTCCTGCAGGCTCCGGCGCCCCTTCCTTCTGATGACTACACTGTGCCCAAGCAACAAAGTCCCAGGTTTCTGGGCCCCCTGGGTCTGGGGTAGGGCCTGCGGATTTGCCTCTCTGACAAGTTATGCTGTTGCCCATATGCTGAAAAAATCCACGGCCCCAGGGTGTATCCTTACCCATGATACCGGCAGAGCTGGTGACCTGCAGCCAACGTCCTATTGAGCAAGAGGGACAGGTGAAAGTGGTGGACTCCTGCCACAGGCTAGGGCTTGGTCATGTGGCCTTGATTCTCCCCTGCCTGCCCTAAGGGGAGCTGGGCAGAGTGATCCACAGCCGAGCAGCCATTAGCGCCTGTGAAGGGAAGAAGTGTTTGTGGGGGACAACTGGAGGCCTGCAGGGTGGCCCTGGGGCCCCCGTGGAGATGAGGAGGGGGCCGGAACTCAGCAGTGGGGGCAGATGTGGAAGAGACTCTAACGGTCATGGTGATGGGTGTCCTCTGGTGGTCTATTCAAGGGGGAAGCCGGGCCTGCCTGCAGGTGTCAGCAGAGGCTCCAGGACGCAAGCAAGCTGCACTCTGATGCCACAGCACTGGCCAAAGTGCCCGGCCTCTCACAGGCAGCTGGGTGTCACTCCCCCTGGGCTCTGCTCCTGTCCCTCTGCAGCCACCCCGGACGGACGGCCTTCCTTCCCTATCCCCACTGTCCTGTGGGTTGGGGCTGACACTATCCCAGGTCTCAAATTTTCTTTTTCTACCCCAACCATCCAGGCATCTTGGCTCTGGAGAAAGCTGCGTGGCAAGAGGAGGTTGGTGATGGCGTTCTGCCTCTTGATGGCTCTGTCTGCAATGGCTGTCACCTCCTTCCCAGCACAGCCTCAAGCTGCCATGGAGCCCTCCAGGGTAACCGGAGCCCCTGCTCCACAGAGCCCACGGGCTCTGCGCTCCCGCCGGAGGCAGCAAACAAGACGCCTGCGTTTCTGGAGGGACAGGGCCCTGCCCAGGAGTTCTGCCCTTGTGTGTGCTAAGGAGCAAAGCCACAGAGGGAGAGTGGACAGCAGGTCCCCTCTAGAAGACGGCGGGCGTGTGGGGCGGGTCAAGAGGGACATTGCTGTGGCATCTCTAGGAGATGTGAGACTCAGTACTCAGCGTCTCATGCTCCTGACAGAGGAGGAGGTCAGGGGTCCAGGAGCCAAAGACCTGCAACCCCCTTGGAAGGATGGTCCTCGCCAGGAGGCACAGAGCAGGACAGGCACCCCGGTCAGCCCCCTCACAGGGCACCAGAAAGCGACTGCTGGACCAACTCTCCAGCCCCATCCAGCCCCAGGCAGGGACCTCTCAGGAGCCGGGAACAGGGCCTTGACTGGTGGGCAGAAAGCAGGGGATCCTACCCAAGCCTCGGGTACTCGTCGGTGGCCTGGCTCTGTCAGGGAGCTGCAAGGATCTATCTGGTGTGCTCCTGAGACCCCTGGGCTGGTGACCAGCTTGAAGATTGGCAGGCAGATGCCCCCATGGCTCACAGAGCACGACGTGCAGATCCTTGAGCTGCTGGCGCAGGGGGAGGTGGTGGGCAAAGCCCGGGTCCCTGGCCACGGGCAGGTGCTGCAGGTCGGCTTCTCCACTGTGGGTGCCTTTCAGGAGGTGTCTCCTGGGCTCGGTGGACTCTGCTCCCAGGGGCTCTGTGGCCTGATCAAGAGGCCTGGGGACCTGTCTGAGGTCCTGTCCTTCCACGTGGACCGCGTGCTGGGGCTGCGCCGGAGCCTACCTGCTGTGGCCCGGCGCTTCCACAGCCCCCTGCTGCCCTATCGCTACACGGATGGTGGCGCAAGGCCTGTCATCTGGTGGGCACCTGATGTGCAGCACCTTGGTGACCCGGACAATGACCAGAACTCTGTGGCCCTGGGCTGGCTGCAGTACCAGGCCCTGCTGGCACACGGCTGCAGCGGGCCGGGCCAGGCGCCGTGCCAGGGCATCCACCACGCCGAGTGGGCGCGCCTGGCCCTCTTCGACTTCCTGCTCCAGGTATGTGGGGCGGGGCTGGGGAGCAACAGGGGTGGGGACGGCTGGTGACTCTCCCACCGGGTCTTGTGTTTTGACCACTAGGCACTGATTTAGTTCTTTTCAGCCTCTGTGTTTATTTATCCAGTCACTGTGGGCCAGAGTAGTTCATTCTTAGTAGCTTACTAGAGGGGATGGTTACAATGTTCAGGAATTTTGTGACTTGGCTGTGAACACACAGGCATTTCAAAAATTAAGTTATATAAACAAAAAATATAATCATTATATTGGCAACAAAGGTAATAAGCACTCCGAACTCATTACTCCCTAATTCTTCTACAACATTTTTCCCGTTACCTGTGCTTACCAGCGTCTCGCTGGTAAGTACTACGTAATGAGGGTCGCAGTCCCCTGCCAGCTCCACACTCATGTTGGCAGCTTGGAACTGGCCTGGGTGACACTATTTACACCATGCAAATCAGCACAGGTTACATATCAGGATTCCCTGTACCCCTGGGGCATTACACATTTATCAGCGCACTATAGTTTGTAACCTTACGTCCTTGACTCAGCAAGGACCCAATCAAGGTGGTTGTGTCATTTAAAAATGAGAGAGAGGGAGAGAGAGATGATATTGATCCAGTCTGGGCACTGAAGAATGAGAAGGAAGACACAGGGGAGCTGAGGTCCCTGCTGTGCCAGGAGGTAACCTGAAGCCTCGGGGGACCCTGAGGAAGGGGCTGGAGATTCTAGGACCCCCACTCAAGGCACAGGGGTCATGGGGGCTGCAGGCAGCAGCTGAGCAACCCTGGGGGCCTGGGGTCGCTCTGTGGTGCAGATCCCACGAGTCTCCAGGGTCCCCTACCAGGACTCCACCCAGGGACCCGCAGTGGTCACCACTGGCCCATTCTGTGTTGTGTCCCCAGCTTGTGTTTTGGCATTAGCTCACAGAGAACCTGTTTTTGTGTTGGATCCTTATCTCGAGGTCTGTCTCTGGGGGAGCTGGATCCAGGGGTAACACCAATCTCGTGTGGTTTGTGTATCTGTGATCCTCTGCGGCGTGTACCTAACACAGCGCCTGGTAAATGAGCAGGTGCCGTCCCCAACGCTCCACACAAGTGAACCCACCCGGGTTTCATGGCAAACATATGCGTGACATACTACATTTATCTCTATTATAAAGTTGAGAAACGGAGCCCCAGCGAGGTGAAGTGACTCGCCTGGGGTCATGGCGTATAGAATGGGGACATAGCCTGGACGGTGACTCCGGAGCTCGGCCTCTCCATCCCAGTCACTCTTCGCCTGGCCATGTCTGAGGGTAGGAAAAGGGGACGTTTGCAGGGACGCCCACGGGGCCTTGAGGATCGGAGGCCCTTCCTCGCGAAGCCCTGGTCCAGCGGATGCGCACACAGCAGCCTTCTGCTCCGCACAGAGGCCCTCTGTCTGTCTCCCGGGGCTGCAGCGTGGGATCCTCCCCCTGCCAAGGCCGGCTGCAGGGATGGAAGTCACAGCAGCCAAAGCACACACAGGTTGGCTGTGTGGTCAGAGGCAACTCAGCTGGCCTCGTGCCACCCTTCCCCTGGTCTGCTGAAGGCCGGTCAAGTCAAACACTCCTGTCTGGCTGACGCTGCCTTCCTAGAAACTGCTGGCCAGCGGGGAGAGACGGGGCGTTGCGTTTCCCAGCATAGGAACCGGAGGTACCTTCTGATGGGGCGCTGGGTACAAACTCTACATCCAGCCCACTCTGTGGTGGGCTCCATCCTTTGTTTAGTCTGATCCAGCATAAGCCCATGTTTTCCTGTGTGTGCATGTGTTACCACATACTGCTTACCTGGACACAAAGTATGAGAGCGCTGCACCCATATGCATTCCTTATATCCCCAGGTCCTCAGCTTTGCAAGTCCTGCACCGCACTCTGTGTTAGTTAGTGATTACGGAGGTAATGCTGCGTAACAAATCTCTCCAAAACCCAACAACTTACAACACCAGCTCTTCATTTCTTGCTCCAGGGTCTTTGGGTCAGCTGGGCTCAACTGAACTTGGCTCCCAGCTGGGGCTGGGTTCAGGATGGCTCCTTACTTCTTATCCCAGGTCTCAGGCTGCAGGAGCTGCACCACCTGGGCAAACTTCTCAGGGGAATGGGAGAAGCCCAAGAGCCCACCCAAGCTGCAGGAGCACCCTTAGGGCCTCTGCTAGTTTTCCTTTGGCCAAAGCTAGTCAACGGCCAAGCCCATCAACCAGGAAGGGAAATAAGCACACTCCACCCAGAGCAGAAGGGGGAGAGGAGAAAATATCTGTTGGACAACAATCAGATCCATCACACACACCTCAAACAGACACATTGTACATGTACACATGAATTGTATAAGCGCATATGTGCTGTAGCTAGACACCGATGCACATACTCCGTGTGGTGCCCGGATACTGCTGTGGGCAACTGAGGCTCAAGCCTGCTGGGATCTCTGGGGGAGTATGTAGGACAAACCTCAGAACTGTCTCACCTGGGGGGGGAGGGCAAAGAAGCCTGCTGTTTGCTCATCAGGTCTCAATGTCACTGGCTAAGATAGCTCCCGAGGGCATGGACCTCCTGGCACTTGGAACCTGGCCCACATGCTGGCCATCCATGCATGTTCCCGCCCCCAGCAAGGGTGAAGGCAGAGAGCCAAGGCACTTTGTGTAGGAATCATGAGTGACAAGGGGATATGGGTGGGATACCAATAGCACCTCCTACTTACAAGGTCAAACAGACCCGCTGTTTCCTTCCCCAGGAGCCTATTTCAGTCACTTGTGGTCTTGGGTGCATTCCTTATTCTGAGTCCAAATCTATGGCTGTCGTTCATGGCTACCTCCCTGGCTTGGTTTACCTGGGACATCAGGTGTGTTATCCATCAGAGAGGGGACCAGGTTCATGACCACCACTGACCTCCCGGGCTTCCAGCCAGAGACGTGAGGATCACAGCAGCTACTGCTTCTGAACAGTGATACCTGGTACAAACCACACACATGAACTCCCGCAACAGGCCCAAGCAAGACTAGGGTGCCGCACCTCTCCCCACATCATGGGTGGCACAGCCAAGAGCAGCGGAGCACCCCTGCCTGGACAAGGGGGTCGGAAGGGTGGCACTGAGCATCTTTCATGTGCTTGAAAGTGGGACCGACATTAGGCTGAGAAGGTGTGATGGGCAGAATTCTAAGGTGGTCCCCAAGATTCCCTTCCTGCCAATACTAACCCCATCCCTTATGATGGGCAAGATCTGTGCTTCAGCTGGACTAGCGCTCTGGTGATTAGGTGACTAATCAGTAACTTTGAGTTGATGGAAAGAGAGGTCATCCTGGATGGGCGGGACCTCATCAGGTGAGTCTTTTAAAGAAGACAAAGGCCCTGAGAGATTTTCCTGCTGGGCCCAAAAAGAAAGCAAACAGCCACCAAGTGAACTGCCTGTGGGTAAGGGAGGCCTCTAGAAGGACTCTGAGATTCAGGGAGAAATAGTCCTACAATTTTAAGGAATGGGTTCTACCTACAACATGCAATGAGTTTAGGAGGGAACCCTGAGCTGTGGGGAGAGGCGGCCCCCACCAACAACCTGAGTCCAGCCTGGTGAGGCCCTGAGCAGAGAACCAGGCAGATTCCTGACCCGCAGACACCGCAAGGCATGTGTTCCCTTTGCTACTAACCTCCTGGAAATGTGTTGCACAGCAGCAGGGCATGACTTTACGAGGCAAAGGAGGACCCAAGATGCAAACATGGTGGGGGGCCTCCCTTGCAGGTAAAGACCCTGCATTGCAGGACCTTGAGAGGCAGCCTCCCCCCTTCCTTTGGCCTCACCCCAATCTGGTCTCTGCTTAGAAATTTTTAAACGTTTTTTAAAAAAAAATGTTAATATCTTTGCCCCATTTTCTGTTGGGTTGTTGGCCTTTCTCGTAATGGTTTTAAGAGCTCTTTATAGTTTGAAGAAATGATGCTTTTGTTTTCATGGTACTGCAGTATTTCTGCCAGGTCATTAAGCTTTGCTTACAGTCTCTGTGCTGTGCAGAAATTAACAAAAAAAAATGAATGTTGTCATCAAGCTTTTATTTTACAATGCCTAGGTGAGTATATTATATATTAAAAGGCCATCCTCACTTCAAGGTTATTTTTAAAATTCTCTCATGTGTTTTCATATATCTTTGATCCATTTGGATGTTATTTTGGAGTAAGAGATGAGGTGCAAAATAGCAATTTTTTCTTCTTCAAATGTTCCAGGACCATTTGTTGAATAATCAATCTTTTCCCCAGTCTGAAATATTACCAGTTTCCATGTGTATGTGGGTCTATTTCTGGGCTCTTTTCTGTTCCAGTAAAGGGCCTATTTATATGCCAGAATCACACTGTTTTAATTACTGTGCTTGTATTTTATGTTAATAACTAGCGGGGCATGGTTTTTCTCACTGCTCTTTCTTAGCATTTTCCTGATATTCTTGCACACTGGTCTCCTGAAACTTAAAGTCAGCTTGTTACTTCCTTCTTCTTCCCAAGTCCTTTTGGGGTTTTATTGGAGTCAAGTTACATTCTTGTGGACTAAGATAGAGGGAATTTACATCCTAAAATGTAGTCTTCTAGCCAAGAATAGGACACAGCTTTCCATGTATCCTTCGGCTGAGTCCTCACTTTCATGCTAGGTTATTTCTGGGTATTTCATCTCCTCTGGGTGTTGAAAATGGGGCCTTTCTCCTCTTCTGTGTGTTCTGGCCAGTAGCTCCTGGTCTATGGGAAGGCTAGTGTCTCCGTGTATTAGTTTGGTTACCGGACACCTGCTAACTTCACTTTGCTTCAACAATTGTTCAGTTCGCCCTTGGTTTTCCAAGTTCACCATCATCTCATCTTGTAATGACTGTTCTGTCCTCCCATTGTCTCTTCTTTCCTTCCCTGACCTCACTCCATGCTGGTGCCTCCATAGCGACGGTAAAAAATAACGGTGCTGTGGGTGTGGCTTGTTTCTACCGATTTGGGGCAATTTCTAGTTTTTGCTGTGGGAGAGTCAACTTCTAATGGCTGCTGGGTTTTGTGTTGATGTTTACAATTTGGAGTGAGCTACACAGGTCTGTTTAGAAAAAATCTAGGTCTTTTCCACCAGTCTCCTCAAAGCCTATTGGCCGGCCTAGTCATCCATATCCTAAGCTGGTGTCTCACTTCTCCGTCAGGTTTGGGGCAGATGGGTCACCCAGATGTGGTTCCCCCGAGCCCCTGGGGAGGCTGCCCTTTGTCGGGAGGCCCCAGAGGAGAGTGAGAGTTAGTGCAGGTTTCCTCCCCCATGCCCTGACTCCTCTCCCTGAAGCTTCATGGAATCCTTTAACAGACAGCCAGTCCATGTGGGACCAGCCCCCTGCCCTCCTGGGAGAGAAGCTGCCACCCTACAGTAATCTGACCCCAGGGCAGCAAGCCAGCCCAGCCCAGAGCCACCCTTTCCACTTAGAAGGACCCCGAGGCTGCCCTGAGTGAGGGTTCCCACGTGGTGGGGTAGGAGTAGCGGGTGGGGGGAGTTTGATCACCAGGGACCGCTGGTGGCTTTTCCGGAATGCACCAGGCTCAGGTCAGCTTTTCCAAAACGGGGGGAAGAATCAAATCCCGAAGGGTTGTAGAAATGAAATTTGAACTTGGTCTTGTTTGGTTGCTAGTCTGCTGTTGTTGAAACTGACTTTCTCTTAAATGGAACAAAATAACCACAGGGCATGGCGCAGTAATCCCACTGGCGACTGAGCCTAGCCAGGCCCCTTCCGTTAGACATTTAAATGGGTGAAGATTTTGGGAAGCCAGCAATGCATGTGTCATAGGGGCCAAAATGCCTGGTAGCTTTCTCTGGAAATAAACACAGCTGCAGGCTGGGATCTGGACTGAATGGCCTGGAGTCCTGTGGGGTCTCCCAGGGAGACCCACGGTCAGCACCCAACCCGGGGCCCCAGGCCAGAGCTCGGAAGCAGCTGGAGATGAAGCTGTGGATGTGGCTGGAAACCGGCCTGACGCTGGAGCAAACAGCTCTTGGTGTGCAGGGCAGAGCAGAAGCCCCAGCAGGAGGGCCAGCGTGCGGCCCGGGGGCCAGACCTGGGTGCTGCCCTGGTGGGACACGCCCCGTGCCACCTGCCCTCAGAGGATGGGTGTCCCCACAGGTCCATGACCGCCTGGATCGCTACTGCTGTGGCTTTGAGCCAGAGCTCACGGAGCCCTGCGTGGAAGAGGGGCTCCGAGAGAAGTGCGGGAACCCCAGGGAGCTGCAACTGGTCCACATCCTGGTATGTCCCCTTGTTACCCAGACTCCCGTCTGTGAGTAAGTCTCAGAGATCAGGTGGGCCACACCAGCCCCGGGGCCAGGGCTCCCGGCACAGTCACTGGGTGCTGGAAATGCTCCATCCCCGCCTCCGGAGCGGCTCTCCCTTTCCTTGGTCAAAGGTAGGGTTTTCTGTCCATCATCTACTGGTGGGCAGCCAGTTAACAGAGCCTGTAGTCTTCAGAGGGAGGGGTCACCAGGCTTCAGAAGTAGACGACCCCTGCTGTGTGCAGAGGGGTGAGGAGGGAAGGGGCAGAGAGAGGGGAAAGCAGGGGTTCTGCAGACCAAAGTTCATGATCTGAACCTAGGCGACCGGAGAGAATTATGGGAAAGTACTGTAACATCTTGGAGAAGGTATAGGAATAAGGCGTGTGTGTAGGGTGGGAAGACACATTCCCAAACACACCTCGGTTGGAACGTGCTGAGGAATTCCCTGCTGCTGATCTTGGTTTTGAAGAGGCTTAGGAGGTGCTGAACTCTTCTCCCATGGAGGTGGGGCAGGGCCGATATGTTATCAGAGACATGCAGCGTGATGCCCAGGTGTGTGGGCACAGGTGCGTGTGGGCACATGCCCGTGCCTGACATGCTGCAGTCCTGCCGGGCGGTGTAGCCTCTGCACCTGCCGATTCTCACCCGCACTTCTCACGCCTTTGGCCTCCAGTGCAAGACTCCGTCCCTCTGCTGCGGTTTCGCAGGATGGCCCTATGGCTTGGTCCTGGTTTGAACCCGCCCCCTATTCATTAGCAGTGGGTCCTTGTGCAGATTACTTCTTTGTGCTTTTGTTTCTGTAAAATGGGGCGCACACTAGTGGCACCCTTCTAAGGCTGAATGCATGAGGCCTGGAAGCACTGAGCAGTGTCAGCACCAGCACCGGGTGGGCTGACTGATCAGCACCTGAGGACCAGATGGGTGGGTGGTGGGGCTGACAGTTCAGGGCCCCCCAAGCCTCTTCATTCACCCTGACAGAGCGCAGGGGCACCCGCTAGATGGCACCCTTGCCCACCTCTGTCTCTGTCCATCCTGTCCTTCCTTGAGGTCCGGAGCAGTGACCCGTCTCGCCTAGTGTACATCGATAACGCCGGCAACCTTCGGCGCTCTGAGGACAAGCTGAACTTCCGGCTGCTGGAAGGCATAGATGGGTGAGGGTCAAAGGGGCTGGGCGGAGGTTCAGGGACTGAGGCTTGATGGCCCTGCTGTAGGCTGTGGGACCTTAAACTGTGGCCCCGAGATGTCCGCAGCCCATCATCAGACAAAAGCCATTAGATCTGAGCCTCAAGAGAGGGTGAGAGGCCCTGGGAAACCCAAGAGGGCATAGAGCCAGCAGGCCCTTCGACTCCTGGGTGCAGTGACCCCACCCCCAGCCTCCTGGCCCCACTGAACACGGGCTGCCTGTTGGGGTGCAGGCAGGCTAGCCCTTCCCTGGCCCCAGAGGGAGGGCTGGCTAGCTGGGCAGCCTGACTTTGCAAGCTGACCTTGCCAGGGTCCTCCCCAGCTGTGTCCCTTCCAGCCACCCAGTTCCAGCCTCTCAGTTCCACCACTGAGACTCTCTGAGGTCACTTTTGCTTTTCCTTTCTGTCCTGACGTTCCGGGGCCATTCGTCCAGGTTTCCTGAGTCTGTCGTGAAGGTTCTTCAATCAGGGTGTCTACAGAATATGCTGCTCAGGTCGCTGCAGACAGACCCGGTGTTCTGGGAAAGCCAAGGCGGGCGGCAAGGGCTGGGGCAGGTTCTCCAGACCCTGGAGCAGCGAGGACAGGTCCTTCTTCGACACATCCGGGAGCACAACCTGACAGTCTTCAGGGACGAGGACCCGTGAGCCTGCACCACCCAGGAAGGGCCCTCACCTCACTGGTGGAGTGCTCACCACATGTCCCAAGTGGACGAGCCCCCATGCGGATGGCCATGCTGTCTTGGGTCCACCCATCTTGAAGACAAATAGGAAAAGCCGGAACCAGAAGGTCACCACGGATGTCAGGGAAGGTGTCGCCTGCCTGGGACGGGACGGTATGGGTGTTGGGTTTTCAATCTTACCACATTCCCTTCTGCCTTCTCGACTCTGACCACCAATAAATTCCTGAATGTTCTATGGTCTATTCCATATACTGTAAAATTGTGCATCCCGCATGCGTATGCAGAGCTGGACAACTGTGTATGTGTGTGTGTGTATGTGTGTGTCTGTGTCTGTGTGTCTGTGTGCAGACGTGTGTATGAGATGAGCCCACCTAAGGGCCTTCATAGAATTATACTCATGGCCCAGAACAGCTCAGGATGACAGTTGAGTCAGATCTGAGAAATGAAACATGAAGCATTTTGCCTTCATAAACTTTAGAAGTTCAACTCCTGTTCAGTTGGGTTTTTGGTTTAAGAACTATAAAAGTAATACATGCTCACCAAAAACAAATTTATAAATAATAGAAACGCAGAAGATAAAAAAACCTCAGGAAGTCCCGAAATGTCCTAGAGATGTGCACATGTGTATTTTATTTACAATCACACGGCTTATAAATGAAACTATGATAAAAGTAGTGTCATTTATGTTTGTCCGCTCATTACTTTAACTTTACTACGTTTTCTATATTCTGTGTCAGCCCCCTGAGTTGGCCCAATTCTGATTTTTTGCAATAGGGGAAGTTTTCCTTTTCACGATTTTATTTATTTATTTTCAGAGAGAGAGGAAGGGAGGATGAAAGAGAGGGAGAGAAACATCAGTGTGAGAGAGACGTGTCTACCAGGTGCCACTCACATGTACCCTGACCAGGGGCCATACCTGCAACCCAGGCATGTGCCCTGACCAGGAATAGAACTGGAGACCTTCTGCTTTATGGGATGATGCCCAACCCACTGAGCCACATGGGTCAGGGAGATCCAATTCTTTTTCTGACTGCCCGGAATTGCAAGGTAGGGATGTGCCATGTTTTATTTAGCTATTTTTATTATGATGAACATTAAGTGGCTCAATTATTTCTGCTAGCTAGGTGTGCATAAGTGGATTTCCGCCTCAAATAGGATGTGTGAGACTTACTGCTTTTGAAAGCAACTGCCAAACTGCCCTCCAAAGTGGTGGTGTCAAGTTACACTCCAAGAGAGGGGGCGCTGAGTGTCCCCCCACCTCACCAACATTTGCTATGCTCAAACTCATTATTGAACTGATAGGGGAACTTACTTTTAAACCTGCATTTCCAGAATCATGAATGAGGTTATCTTTTCGATGATTTCCTAGTCATTTGTCTTTGATGTTTTTGTGAGTTGTCTCTTTCTCTGGAGATGTTTGTTCTTTCCCTGTTAATTTGTTAGAGATCTTTGAATCTAATTAGTGTAATCAATCTTTTCCCTGTTAGTTATGTTGTAAATATTTTCTTCCAGCCTGTCATTTGTCTCTTGATTTTGTTTATGGTATCTTTTGCCAAGTAGAAAATTATAATTTACATGGAGTCAAATTCATTTTACTTTCCCTTGAAGTCTACAAATTTCATGCCTTCTTATTTTGAGGTTATTGAAATAATCTCCTATGCTTTATTCTAGTATTTATATAGATTTTTTTTACATTATTTTCAAATAATGGTAATTTTGCATTTTTATTCCACAAATGTGTATATGGGGGGGGGGTGTTTATGAAGACATTTAATTATTTTTGTTGTCTTACTGCCTTGGTTGGACTCTCTGGGGCAAAGTTGAATAATAGCAGTAATAGCAAGCATTCTCATCTCACCCCTGACTTTAATGGAAATACTTTTTGAATTTTACCATTGAATATTATCAGGTTTAAAGAAACAGCTTCTGATAAATATCTTTCATTAAGTTAAGAAAGTTTAATGTTATGCTTAGCTTTTTCAAAAATAAAAAAGGAGGAATTGAATTTTATTAAGTGCTTTTTCAATGTCTATTAAATGCATATTTTTCTTTATGATTTTTTAATGCTGAATCTTTACATTTGGCTGAGGTATATTAGTCTTTTAGGAACCACAGGATTTAATTTACCAGAGTGGCCTCAGTTTGGGGCACAGGCCTTTCAGCACACATTTCCTCAACAGGTACTCCTTGAGTCCCTATCTTCTGCTTCAGAAAGTCTTTCAATATATATGAAGACTTTCTGAAGAAGTGTGCAGTATGTGTGTGTGTGTGCATGTGTGCACACACGTGTACAATTGCTCTCTAAAGATACCAAGCCTGTCAGCCAGCAAGGCCCTGAGCTGCCAGCAAGCAAGCACTTCAGTGTCCTGATGTGAGCAGGTCTGCTCAGCTCAAAAAGGGACCGTGGGACCCGTGATGGTCCCTCCCAACCTGCCTAGGGCAGGTGGACCACCTGAGGCACTGTGGGGCAGGGTCCAATGGTCCCTGCTTAGCCCACCCAGCAAAGACACCATCTCTGGGTGGTCGCCTCGACATTGGTCTCTTCCTCTGGGGAGGGCGGTGGAGGGTGGGACAGGGGGCTCCAAGTCCAGCTCTGTCCAAGTCCCCTGAACTCCAGGATTGAGCCCCAGCCCCTACCTTTGCCCCTCCTCAGCTGAGAACGGCCCCAATTTTGGGGCACAGGCCTCTTAACATGCAGTTACTCACGTTCTGAAGTTCCCTTGCACTTCAGAAAGTCTCTAAATAATATATATATATAGCTATATCTATCCTTAATTTTTGTTTTCTAATTTTGCCTTTCAGAGGACTGGACTTGAATGCAGGAGCGCTGGGTTCAAGTCTGAGGTCAGCACTTAAGCAAGGTTCACCGAGAGCGCCCACTATAACCACCACTAACATTTAATGACTGGTGGCCATGCACCAGGCACGGTGACAGTGGGTCACATGGTTTAAAGCATTTATCCTCACAACCTGGTGGATGCGATTCATTAGTATCTCTGTTTTACAGGTGAGGCACAGAGGGGTTAAGTAACTTGTTCAGGTTACCCAGCTTGTAGGTGGAATGACCAGAACTCAAACCCAGGCAGGAGCTGTGCTGACTTCGCCTTTTCAGTAATCACTCTCAGCCTCCTTGTGCGCTGCTTGCCCTGGGCGCCCCAGCCGTTACCTGTGGAATGAGGATGACGGGCCAAGGGAAGCGGACTCCCAGGGAGGGGGGTCAGGACATTCCCACTAACATCAGCTGCTGTGAGGGCTGGAGCTGCCGCAGGCTGCAGTGGGCAGGGTGTCTGCTTCATTCAGCAAGAGGCCAAAGGGCTCCACGGAGGCCATCACAGCTGCTGGCCACCGGGCTGCCTGACTAGCCTCACTCTAGGCCTGTCCCTTTGCACCTCACCCCAAAAAGGCTCTTCCAAGGAAAATGATTTCCCAGCAGGAGAGGCGGATGACAGTAACAGAGGTTCACGACTCTCTAGGTGCAATTGTGACAGTCCCCAAGCTCTGCAAATCAAAACCATTTTCATCCGGCTTGTGCCAGAACTCGAGCCCCACGCTGCAGGGATCTTCGTGCGTTTCTCTTCAGGGACCCTGCTATGTGCAGTTACTGGTCAGCCCCTGCGGGGACAGTTGCATGGCACCTGGTACCTTTCTCTGTCTGAGAAACTCAGACTCCTGCACCATCTGGCCTCCAAGGTTTGGGTAAAGGAATTCCAGAGCTGTCATAACAGATTTATTAGAAGCCAAGTGCGGCGCTAAGAGCTTGATGCAGAGGACTTTCTGAACGCCTACAACCACTCCAGCTGCAGACCCTTATTGCAGATGAAGAACCTCAGCGGGGCAGACAGTGAGTTGCTGGAGGCTGAGCAGAAAGAGAGGTTGTCCTGTGAACCTGGGGAGCACCGCCTGGCATGAACTGAACACAGACAGTGGCCCCCATGCCAACAGCTTTACCTGTGTTCCTTATTGCAAACCTTCAGAACAACTCCAGGTAGGCTTTGTTGCTCCCATTTGACAGTAAAGGAAACAGAGGCTCAGAGAGGTTGCGTCACTTGCCCAAGGTCACAGAGCAGGTCACTGGTGGAGCTGGGATTTGAACCTAGGCTCATTTGACTCCAGAGCCTCTGCTCCTACCACTATTCCTTCCTTCCTTCTTTCCTTTCTTCCCTCCCTCCCTTTCTTCCTTCCCTCAATTCATTCAAAACTTCTTATTGAGCAAATTTCCCTGGAGATCATACAGTTTGGAAGGAATTAAGAGGCTGTGAGCTGTGGCCACATGTTCCAGATGTTGGGAGACAGGCCCAGTTTTGCATGTTCCATCTGGTGGTCAGAGCACGTGTCCTGGCATTCTGTTCGGAGAGCAGGTCGCTGTAACGGAGGATGCAGCTGCGGCCAGAGGTCAGAGGAGGAGCAAGAGCCCTGCCTGGGTGGGGGAGGGGGCCCTGGTGAACATCCTGAGATGTTTCCCTGAAACATCTCCCTGGGACCAGGCTTTCGCAGGTCCCACCTGAATGTCAGTCAGCGCAGGAAACACATTTCCTGCAGGCCCCCTCCTGGACCACCTGCAGGCAATGGCTATCTCTCTGGTTTTGGGCTTTTCCATGCAGCTGCCCTTTCTTCCCCTTGAAGCTGCCCACATTCTGCCCCAAGGCAGGAGGAAGACAGATTTATGATCACTCTGATATAGTGTGGAGTACCCCATACCCCTTCTTGTGTCCCCCTCCCCCTCCTTTTGGCTTCACGGGCCCCCCTTCCCCCACACTAGAGGCCTCTGCAGGCCCACCTGAAGTTCTCAGCACTGTTCAGGGGATGCTTATTTGGGGGTTGTGGTCTGGTAGGACATTTGGGAGAGGGGTTGGAGGTGTCCTAGGGGTGAGTGGCAGAGCTGGGGTAACCTTGAGTTTTGTCCCATCGATGAGAAGAGTCACTGGATCTCTGAGGAAGTGAACCGAGGAGAAAAGCATCTCTAGGCAGAAACTCGGGTTTCACTCAGAAGCAGAGCCAGAGTTCAGTTTTGGTCCTAGGGATGGGCAAGGCGACAGGCTGGAGAACGTGCTGGATGGCAGGACTGCCTACCTGGGTGGCCCTAGGGAGGAGACAGAGGTCGTGTCAGGCATGAAGCCCAGGGAGCCCCCGAGGGTGGGGGGTGGGTGGGATGTGACTATAGGGGTGCCTGTTGTTGGAGCAGGCAGCCTACACCCCATGCCCTAGCCTTCCCCCGAGTTGCTGTGTTTAAGATGCAGATTGAACACAGCCTCGAGAAATAACGCCCTTAATGTGAAATGCACTTTAACTACATTTCTTAAGTTTAAACACGTGCAAACATGGGCACGTTGGAAATAATCCACACTGGGCAGGGGCAGGGCGTAGGTGGACCGAGGTACCTGGTAAACTTGCCGAACTACTCCGCAGACCCGTGTATTTAATGTTAACTAACCTTGATTTAAAAAATATGTCAAAAAGAAAAAGCAGCAAAGGAAGAGCTGGTAATAGTGCTTTCCCCGTAACCGACGCTGTGACATGGGGAAAGGGTGCTGACTTCGAGTCCACGCAGCGGTTCTACGGCGGAGCAGAACCTTGTTTGCAGAGAATAATGTTTAGTGACCCAGGCAGAAGCCCACTGGGTCCCAGGCACAGACGCAAACCCCACACCGAGCTGTGGGCGCCCCCTGGTGGGGGCCGAGTGCCTTCCGGGAGGACGGGTGTCTGGGCTGGGGCGGGTGGCCCAGGCCTAATCACCAGGGAGCCAGAGAGGACACATCCGCGGCTTCCTGCTCCCCGAGCTGAGTTTTTCCTTTGTTGCTGAGGTGTAACCTGTACATAAAAAGTGCGGCAAGTGCACCAACCCCTCTCAGGTCAAGACGGCCCCCAGCTCCCAGGCTCCTCTAGGGCCACGGATTGGCTGTCCTGTCCTAGGCCTTCATGCACATGGAAGCGTACACGTTGTCGCACGTATCCGTTGGGATCTGACTGGCCTGTGAGATTTACATCGCTGCACGTACCCCAAGTTCTTTTTTCACGGTCGTATCCTTCGCGTGCATTTACCGGGGGCTGGGCATTTGGGTTGTTGACCGTTTTTGCCGAGTCAGAGCTGGGACTACTTTATGCCTGTCCTTCGGTGACCTCGGCACTCGTTTCTCGGGTACGTACCGAGAAGTGGGATTGCTCAAATGTACGGCAGCTGAGACGTGTAGGTGCAGCGCTGGTGGAAACTGCCAAGTGCGCCCCGACCCCGCCCGCCGCCAGCAGGTCCCTCCGATCTGCTGTGAACGTGAACCGGCTCTGAGACCAGCCTCCCCACGGCGGCTGGCCGCCAGGGACCGGAACCCGCGTCGGGCACCCGATTATCCTGGTGCACCTCTCACTCCAGACCCCCTTTCCCTCTCTCCTAGGCAAAGTCAGACCTGCATCAGAGGCTCCCTTTGAAGAAAAGGCTAAAGCGCTTTCTCCTTCAAGGACAGATTTGGCCTTGGGTTAATCTTCGGGCTCTGTTTCCATGGAAGCCAAAGAAAGGAAGCCCATCAGCCACATCTAGGCTGCAGGGACACCAATGAGCTCAGTACCTGGGAGGGCCCCAGGCACAGGCTCCCTGAGGGGCCCCGAGGGCTGACTGTGAGTTGTTTCAACACTAATGGCCGCTAGGGTACTTCTAAGCCAAAATGTCCCCACAATTACCACTGCACCAGTGTGGACTCCTCTCCTGCCGAACACAAGAGCCTGACGCTGCCCTGTCACCCTGCCAAGCACCCTGTCCTAAGTCCTCTGTGTGGCCCCCATGCCAGGGGTGCTGTAGGTCTGTGAGCTGAACCTGAGCCGCTGGTGGGCCTGGCTCTTCCTCCCCGCAGCCTTGCCCCACCCACGCCCAGGCTGCTGTCCCTCTCAGACGGAAGCGTGACCTCCGCCCAGCAGCCGAGGTGAGCTCCAACCAGTGGTTCTCACATCCCAGTCCTGGGTGCTCTCCCTCTGCCACCCCCGCCTGGTTGACAACTGGGACGAAAGGGCATCTCCCAGCCCCACTTCCTACATCCAATAAAAGCACCAGAGGAAGATGTTGATAAGCATTTAATGCATGTCCCTTTCCCGGGACGACAGGTGAATTTTATGGTGATGGAAGCTGATGAACCGTTCGCTCAAACCACCACGTGATCTGTTACTGGACGTTTCCAGAAGCCTGGGTGCCACCCAGGAAGATCAGAAGGGAACAGCTTGATGGCTCAGCCCAAGGGGTTCCTTAGGACTCTTACCTTCCGTCCTCCTTCCTCCTTCTCCCCCTAAGGACCTTCTCCAGGGGTACAGATGCTCAGGATGGGAGAAGGGGGTGGGGCGGGGGTGTCCCCTGTAAGAGGGCGCAGGGGAGTGCTGCAAACGCCACCACCCAGATGCCCTTAGAAGACAGAGGCGCGGGCGGGGCAGGCCTGCTGGATAAATAAACAACTCCCAGAAGCCACCCTGGGGGTGTTAGCGGCCCGGGGACGCTGAGCTGCCTTCCCAGGCCTCCGCACACTCACTACGTGCTGCACACCAGCACATCTGCAAAGGGTCCCAGGAAGAGCTTGTTGAAGATGCAACGGACCCACACCAGGTAGGTGGTGAAGGGCTTGATGTTCTCGGTGAAGGTGTGGTTCTGCAGGGCCAGGATGTAAGGCACGTAGGTGTTCTCCCCCTGCTCCTGCAGCCACACCTCGTACTTCACCTCCCTCACCTTCAGGTACCTGAGGTTCCACGGGATCTGCCAGGAGACGGAGAGGCGGGCCTCGGAGGCGCCCTGCACCGATGCCTGGCACCGAGCCTCCCGCACCTTGCCTGGGTAGAGGCCGACTGTCCACCTCTGCTTCCGTGGCCCTGGCCGCCCCTTCACCACGCGCCGTATGGTTTGGATGAGGGACGGGATGTCCACCTTGGTGTCCTGGTAGATTCGAAATAGCCACTCGGGGTTCCGGCAGCAGAGATGCCGCGGCACCTCCTGGCTCTGCAGGATGCGGGCCTGCTCGGCCTGGTCGAGGTGGGCGATGCCCCCCTGGTCCCAGGGCCGCTCAGGGTGTGTGACAGTGTTCCCTGGCACGGTGTTCCGCCAGGCGACGTAGTGAAGGTCCATGCCGGGCAGCGTGGCCAGCGTCTTGTAAGGGGTGTAGTGGTCGGGATTGATGGCGTAGGGAAAGAGCTCCACCACGGTGGCCCCGCGAGGAAGGAAGAGGGCTGTGACCAGCTGGGCCCCGTGCATGCTGATCAGCATGGAGGCGTTGCTGACCAGCCCCACCACGTCCGCAAAGGCGTGGTCCTCCAGCGACACGGTCACGGTCTTCATCTGGAACTCCTGGGCCAGCGCCAGCAGCAGCTCCGCCTCGTTCAGGATGAGCCTGTTCTGGGTGCGGCTGAAGACCAGAATGTACTCCTCACCCAGTGGGCCGCCTGTGTGGCTCACGTTCAGCTTGTCGGCCACGAACCGTGCAAACCGCCGGATCTCATGGCCGGAGACGAGGATGTTGGCCTTTGGGCCCTGGGGCTGGACGAAGCCGTACTGGTACCAGGTGGTGACCTTGGACAGCCCCACGAACGCGTGCGAGAAGCACAGCAGCCGGCCCAGCGCCTTCAGCTGAGCCCGCAGGAGCGGCTGCTTGGGGCTGAGGAGCCTGTACAGGTCGAAGTGCGGGCCCTCGCCCCAGCCCTCCATGAAGAGGAGGCGGGCCTGGTGGGCCAGGCCGGGGAACTGGCGCAGGGTGTAGAAGAGGGGCAGCAGGTCGTCGTGGAAGACGTGCATGAGGTTGTCGGGGTTGAAGCGGTTGGCGATGAGGACCACGTCGGGCACAAACACGGGCTTGGGCAGGAAGCGCAGGGCGGCGGCCGGCAGCTCCACGAAGTTGAAGTACTGGGTGTTGTGGTCGTCCACGGTGGACAGGTCGAGCAGCGCTGGCTGGAAGCGCCGGGAGCCCAGGTTGGGCAGCATGACGGAGCCGTTGCCGTGGAAGAAGAGGAACTCCTCCGCCTCGCTGGAGTAGCAGAGCCACTTGAAGCGGCAGATGCGGTCCGTGTGCGTGCGTCCCGTGCACACCATGTGCGTGCCGCCCTCCATCAGGCCCTGCAGCGCCTTCGGGTAGTCGACCTTGGGGGCCGCCTCGGGGGCCTGCTGCCGCCGGGCCAGCTCCTCCTCCAGGCCGGCCGCGCGCTCCCGCAGCCGCACGTGCTCCCACAGCACGGCGGCCAGCACCAGCACCAGCACGGCGTTGACCGCGGCCGAGAGCTGCATCCTGCCGCCGCCGCCACCGCGGGGCCTAGTGAGAGGGTGGCCCCTGGGCAGGGCCACAGGCCATCCCCGCAGGCACCAACCAGCAAAGGCCTGCAGGAGAGACAGACAGGCAACAGGTGTTGGCACGGCCGGTCTGCAGTCGCTGCTGTGTGCCAGGCTGTGCCCAGCCCTGGTTCCCCGCTACAGCAGGGGACCCGTGCACCATTCTGCACGCTGTGGGTTAGACTGCAGTTCGAAAGCACCCCCCCACCCCCCGGGGGGGACGGTACCCATCTCCAAACCCAGACTTCGGGTTTGGCCACACAACTCGCTTCAGCCAAAAAAGAAACGAAGAATCAAATAAATCGTTATGACCAACGACAGAATTCTGGAGCATAGAGGGGTCATAAATTAACAGTCAGAGAGGTAAAAAAAAAAAATACTCTCTGAGTGGGGAGGCGGATGAGAGGCAGATTGTGCGGCACCAGCCGGTGCGCATTCTGCTCTGATCATGTACAAGAATGGCTTCCAGCAGAAAGTACAGTTAAAACCAACACGCCCAGGGAAGAGCGAACAGGAAGACCCCCAGGAAACTGAGGAGAGAAGAGAGGAAGGCCCCAGCTCCAACGTGAGTGGGCATTGCAGCTGTGGGCACTCACCTCTCCCCGTGCCTCTCTTGCACCTGGCGCCCCGGCGGTGAGCAGGCCTGGCAGTGGGCAGGGATACAGGGCGGGACCCCAGGCAGAAAGGGGACCAGGGTGTTCCCTTAGGCCTGGGAGGCTGTGTGCAGCACCAAACCACTGAGCTCAGGCTTATGGGAACCAGGCAACACGGGGGTTGGGGGGCAGGCACCGGCCTTGGAGGACTGCTCATCACTAGATGCTAACCCTCAGCCACTCCCTAAGGCCTGCTGGCAGGATGACTACAGGGCCCGCCCCGGGGCCATTCAGGCCTTCCTGCACCTTCAAGGGGGCCTTGGAACGGAAGGTTTGCTGGGGGTGGACTGCACATTTCACTGGAAATGGTGTGGTGTTAGAGCGCAGAGCCTTGAGCTCCAAGTGCCTGGGATTTAACCGCTTCGGGCAGGCAGCCTGCACCAAGTCGGGTGGGAACAGAGGTACGGACACCCCCTCCCCAGTGGGAGAGCTCTGAGGCATGCTCACAGGGCTCCCCACATTCCCTATGGACCAAGCAGCCGCTCACGGTGGTGACAGGACTGATGCTCACACCCTTGTCCCTTCTCCGCCCCCCTTGGGTTTATCAGGAACCAGTGCAAACTACCTCCTGGCATTTGAATCCTTGCCTCAGGATCTGCTTCTGGGGCAATGTTAATTATACCGATGCTACAGTGTTTCACCACCCTGGGGACAGGCGGAGAGCCACCCTTGGATTTTCACCTGCTGGGAAGTCACCCAAGTGATGGGGGAGAAAGCCAACAAGTACAGGGCCTTCAGGGTTATCACAGAGGGACCCACACTCCCCTCTGGGACCCCACACCCAGTCACTCTGCATAAACCAGTAGAGCTGAAATATCAAGCAAAACCCTCAGAAAGGTTTTCAAAAGGGGTCGATGGAAGCCCTGGCTGGTGGCTCAGTGGATGAGGCACCAGTCTGGAAACCCAAAGGTCACTGGTTCAATTCCAAGCCAGGTCTCCAGCCAGGTCTGTAGCTGGAGGCAGGTGAAAGGCAACCATGTATTGATGCTTCTCTCCCTCTCTTCCTCCCTCCCTGCCCTTCTCTCTAAAAAGAATAAATAAAATCTTAAAAAAGAGAGAGAGAGAGAGAGAGAGAGAGAGAGAGAGAGCAGATGAAGGCAAGGAGAATAACTGGATGCCTAATTCTGAAGAAGAGTTTCCACACCCAGGATAACAGGTTCTGGTAAGAAACACAATTCCCTGGGAGGAAAATTAAGAAAGGTGAACACACAGGCCACGCTGATTCGTGGGCAATAGCCCCAGTGACGCCCTTTCTCCAGGGCAACGCTCGCTGTTGCTAGGTCTACCGACACCTGGACTGGGAGACCCGAGATGGAGCACCCCAGGTGCAGCTCCGGGGAATGAGAACCTGGCAGGAAAGTGGCCCGTGACACCTACTGCACTAATTCACTCGGGCTGTCCTGACAAAGTCCCACAGCCTGGGGGCTTAAACAGCAGAAATGTATTTTCTCACACTTCTAAAGGCTAAAGGTATTGGCAGGTTTGGCTTCTCCTGAGGCCTCCGTCCTTGGCTTGCTCACTGTGTGTGCACATGGCTTCTTCTCTGCGTGTGCAGAGAGGAACCCAGGTCTCTGATCTTTTCCTCTTCTCATAAGGATACCAGCCCTGTCAACTGAGGGCCCCACCCTTATGCCTCTTTTAACCTTCATTGCCTTCTTAAAGGCCTTTGGGGGTTAGGGTTGGAATATATGAACGTGTGGGAACATAATTCAGTTCATAACACTATTCTGCAGGTCTTTCCAGAGAAGATAGAAATCCATCTAAAATGTGGAGTGGGCTCATTTATAACTTGCAGCAATTATTCACATTGAATGAGGATGCTATACAGGGCCCAGGACTGGGGCTGCTGGCCTCCCCCCGGCCACACCCGAGTCCCCAGCTGCATGACAGCCAGAAGCCAGGACCAGCTGCAGGGCCCTGGGACCCGGGATGGCCAGCAGCCCAGGCTGCAGAAGACCCATCAGGGCCCAGGCCAAGACAGTGCCCACATGAGGTTTTGTATCATTTTCTAACAGTTCTGCTTCAAAGGGCTGTGCCTAATTCTCATGGAAACTTACAGCAGGCTTACTTTGACCCTGAAAAGTGCTGTCATCCTAGATGCAGCCTGAATTACGGGGGCTGTAAAATGGAGGCTCTCTGTCCTACCTGGGTCGTCTCACACCCTGCGACAGCAAAGTGGGAAACAGCAAAGTGCAAACGGGTTTCCGTAACAGACTTCCTCAGGATGAACCCTCCGCCCGCACCTCCTTCGGTTACCCGAGCAGCATGCAAAACTGGGGCAGGCAACATACTGCCTGAATGTGCCCCCAAATTAGTCATGCGCAGGGCAGCAGGCTTACCGACGGAAGTATTTAGCCTTTGCAAAATGTTGGCAGCCTCTGTGTGCTCCTTGTTAAATTTAACAATGAACCAAGCAGGCATGTTCAAACTTAATTAAGCGATCACATTCTTAAACCCTTAACGTGAACAATATCTCCTTGTTTCAGTAGGAAGGGCAAAACTGAGTCAAAGCTGGAGTCCCTAATCCTAGGTTAACAGCTGGTGACTGAGGCTCAACCTCCTTCTCAATAAACAGGGATGGGATCTTCAAAGAGGGGCCCAGAGGAATCCCAGTCCGTGTGACTGGAGCACTGGGTGACGTCAGGCTGGGCAGAGGACAGCCCAGGCTCCAAGGTCCTCAGCTCAGGCAGGATACTGGAGCAGGCGGAGGGGGGCCCAGCCCCCACCCCCGCACACCTGCACCCCTCTTGCCAGCCCCCTAGGGCAGGAAGCTCTGGTCGCTCAGCCCGCTCCGACATCCTCTGGGTTTTGCTTGGCACCTGTGTCACTTGCAACTTTAGAGCTGTGTGGTCCTTCCCCGCCTCACAGAGCAGCAGGACAGCGCACCTCTGTGGCCATAAACAGGGAGGGAGCCTCTGCTGAGGCGCCCAACGGGTGACACAGAACACGCATCAGCGTTTCCAGGTGAAACTGCTAATTCGAGTAAAAGCCATTCTTACAGGGAATGCTCAGACCCCAGGACAGACAAACACAGTGGGCCGCTGGGGCTGGTTTGAGAGAACCGAGGCATTAAGAGGGTCAGGAGACAACTCGTTACAGGAAGCACAGAACATGCACAAAGAATCGGCGGCAAGTGCACACGACACACAGGTGCGTGGCAGGAAGTGGTGCTGGTCAGGTCTGGGCCAGGGGAGAAGTGACCGGGGGGCCAGGGAGTTTTCAGCAAGGTCTGGGAGGTATTTTGGTGGTCATGGGGGATAAGATGACCATCTCTTTTAGGTGCCTGCATGTCCCCATTGGCAATGACTGCTACAAATCTGTCCACAGCAGGCGTCACACTGCCTGTTTGGCAGTCCCAAGGCCACCAGGCTCTTCACCCATCCTAGGCAGTGACAGCCAGGCCGAGCGCTGAATGGGCGCTGCGCTACAAGACAGGCAGACACCGGGGACCCTGGCTGCGGGCCAGGCGTGGACAGTGCTGGGAGCAGGCAGGGGGAGGAAGCAGCCAGAGGACCTGTGGAGCCCAACGGGCTCAGGTAACCACCTGCAAAGCTCTCTGCAGGTGCAGATACTTCTTTTTTAGAAGGGAAGGCGGGGAAGATGGGAGGGAGAGAAACATCAATGTGTGAGAGGAATGGCAATCAGTTGCCTCTTGCGCCCTCAACCAGGAACCAGGTCTGCAAACCCAGGCATGGACCCTCACCGGGAATCGAACCAGTGACCTCGCGCTTTGTGGGACGATGCTTAATCCACCGAGGTGCACTGGTCAGGCCTGGCTCAGGTTTTCCTTTGGCTTTTTCACCACCCTAACAGCAGCAGCAGCAGAAGCAACAATACTGGCCAGTTACTAGTTCTCCAGTTCATGAAAATCTGCTCTGAACAGATGGTCAAACCACAGCCAGAACTAACACCTGCCTGAAGTTAGATGGGAAGCACCAACCAGGGGCCCGCTGGCTACAGCATCTGCGATCTTTTTTCTTCCTTTTATCTGGAAATAATTCCAGGTTTACAAAAAGTTGCACGTATGATATAAAGAACTCTCCTACAGATTCACCAATTGTTCATTTGACCCGCTGTGTCCCCTTTCCTGACCCACTGAAAAACAAGCCGTAGGCATCTTGCGCCTCTAGCCTGTAATACTGCGGCCTGTATTTCCTGAGAATGAAAACATTCTCTCACGCAACACAATTGCTGAAAACCAATGTTGGTACGAGATGGTTATTAATCCATGGTCTCTCTTCTGTGTGTGGCCTGGAACCCAACCTGGTGAAGAATGGCACCCAGTGAGGGTCTCCCTCTAGTCCCCTCCAGTTGGGGGCAGCTTCTCGGTCTCTCCTTGACTCTCCTGACCTTGACAATGGCAAGAGTGAGGGTCAGTTATTTCCTAGCATTTTTCTCAACGTGGGTTTCTCTGATGTCTCCTCAGGAGCAGACGCTGGCCCTCAACTGTAACGTAGCAACCCCAGGCTTCCTCCGCGTAGTGACACCCCACAGCCAGGCACAGGGCAGCACAGGGCGGCAGGAGGCGCAGGGTCCCTCTTTCCCCTAAAGGGACTCTGGGCACGTAATGCTGTGTCCATTATTATCCCACCTGCCCTGGTGCTGTGCTGAGAGGGTAAGCCATCCACTTCCAATGATAAAAATCCCACTTTTTGGAGCTAAGAGAGCCCTTGGAAATGATTTGCTCCAACTCTATTTTAGAAAAGAGGCCTGGAGAGGCACTGAGTCCTCCCAGGCAGCCAGGATTAGAACAGCGGCACGTTGGCTCAGCCTGGGCTCCTCCAGAGCTCCTCCTCACATTCAGGCTCAGGGGTGCCCTGGTCTCCCCCAAAAGCAGACAGCAGGCCCAGAAAGAAGGCAGTTCCGAGACCCTTCCCAGCCCCTAAACAAGATGTCTTCTCACAGCCAGGCTCTCCAGGACTCACTGAACTGCACCCTCCCCTAACCTTGCTTCAGCCGCCTCCCCCTCACACTGCGTCTCCCGGACTCAGCCGGTGACCAACTCCTCCAGCCTCATAGCACATCAGACAGGGACAGGACTCCTGCGGCCAAGCTGCTGGGTCCCACCCCTGCTCCAAGGGCATGAAAACCTCGCGAACCCCCACGCCCCTGCCCACCCCCACCCCAAGTCATGACTGTGCTTCAACAGCTGCAGAGGTAGGTCCAGAGATAGAGAGTTAAACGACACTGGTTCTGGAGCTGAGATGCTAGGAGGCCAGCTTCTGTCCTGTCGCTGAGCAGCAACTTGACTCCAGATCATCTCTTCTACTTTTAGATATACAGAAAGCTGTACATAATTAATACCCACCACTTGATGACTCTGGAGATACATATGCACCCATGACACCACCACTATATATACATAAACCTACCCATCCCCTCCAAAAGTTTCTTCTTGCCGTCTTATGATCTTTTTTGTGATAAAACACCTAACATATAAGACTTATCCTCTTAGCAAATTTCAAGTATCTAATAATATATGCATAGTGTTAACATAAGCACTATCTAGATTCCATTGCGTACCTGCAACTTTCTATCCTTTGACTAATACTTTCCCATTTCCCTTCCTCCAAGCCCTGACAGTCACTGTTCCATGCTCTGCTTCTACGAGTTTGACTATTTTATTTTAGATCCATCACCTAAGAGGCATCATGTAGTATTTGTTCTTCTGTGCCTGCATGGGCCAGTTCTTGATTCCTGCCAGCCTCCATGTCCTGGTCTGAAAAACAGACACAATTATACCTACTTCTCAGGGTGGTTTTCAAAGAGACAATCCAAGCAAGGCCCTCTGCCTGGCAATTATTCTTACACTGTTATTCTTAGTCCTAATAATGACATAATTACTCCCATTCACCAGGCACACTGTTAAGTCCTTTACATGAATTATCTCCTTGATTCACTTCATATTCAAGGAAGTACCCTCAAAGTGGTTAAGTGAATTGCCCAATGTCACGCAGCTGTTAAATGCTGGGGCTGGGATTCAAGCCCAGGTCTGGCTCCAAAGCCTGTGGTGACATTTGTGGGTCCCCCTTTCATTTCATCCATTGAAAAAGTCACTCAGGTGATGGGCAGGTCCTGGAGGGGAGTATCCACTGACAACCACACAAAGCATGAGGATCCTTGGGGAAGCACTTGGTAACTTAATTTTCCAGTTAGCTCAATACATTCACTAAAAGCCTTTGTTTCTTGCTAAGTATTTTCTAAAGCAAAGCTTAGGGCAAGAGCTTGCCAACAAAAGGCCAGTCTGAAAACAGCTGCAGCTGCTTTGAGAGCCCGCTGCATCAAGAACACGAGGATGCCTACATGGCCAGAGTACGGGAACCCAGCCACCAGCACCCCACCCTCCTCATGGCTGAGGATCCCATGCTCCATTCCTCCTCCTCTGGGGGCTGGTGGGCTGGCCATCCCTGGGGAAGAGGGGACCGGCCTGCTTTCCTGGCTGTGCCTCCAGCAGGGGCTCCAATTCCTGTCTGTAATGTGAAAGGTTAACTGGAGAATCTCCAGGATGGAGTGCTGAGAGCCAGAGCGGGTAGCTGGTTCTAGGACAAAGACAGATCTGGGCTGCAATCTCGTCACTAGCATCTTCCACCACAGGCAACCACCGGTGCTGACATTTGCAGGACAGTCATGGTGGACCAGACACCGTGCTGAAGACTTGTCAGAATTATTCTATTTAACCGTCACAGTCACTCGGTGATGATGGATGGTACTTTTATTCCCATTTTGCAGAGGAAGAAGCAGCCTCACAAGAGGCTAAGTGACTCACTTAAGGGCACACAGCTGGTAAAGGAGAGTTGGATTTGAATGTCCAGCACGTGTAACAGCAAACATTTACTTAAGGATAGCCCTTAGCTGCTAAGTCCCTGTAACCCTACCTTGCCGGGCCTTGACTCCCCCAACAACAGGCTTAGCAAGTTGGTTGGCATAAAATACAGACCCTGAGCACCCACCAAGTGCAGGGCTTTGGCCCAAGGACCTGGGACCTTGGCAGATTTCCATCAGTGACCCTGAGACGGGCTCCTACACAGGGGTCAAGAGTCCACCGGGTCCCTCCTTCAAGCAGGCGTGACAGGCTCTGATCACCAGACACACAGTAGGTGCCCTGCTGAGCCCCAAGTAGCCCCAGGATCAGCCTGTCCAGGTACTGGGAGCTCGGGACACTGTGCCACCAAAGGGAGCTCGGGAGGCCCAGCCGTCTTCGCACACCTCGCCTGGCTCCCTGCCACCCGCATCTCCCATGCACCATCGTCCCCCAGGACCCTCCCCGAGCTAAAGGCTTCGGCGCGCATCCCGGGCCCGCGACCCCAGGACCCACATGGTCCACGCCTGACCCCTGCGCACTCCCGCGCCTCCTTCAGGCCGCATCACACGTCGCTCCTCAGTTCTGCAAACTCCCCTCGGCTCCCCTTCACCCAAAGGCCCGGTGGCCCCGCCGTCCAGTCCCGGGGAGGTCCAGGGACCCATCGCTCAACTCCAAACCCAGCCGGGTGGCGGAGCCCTCGCCAGCCCCGAGCGCGCGCGTCTCACCCGCAGCCGGGGCTCCGCGGAGCTGAAGCCGCCTCCGCCCCCGCGTGCAGCAGTGATTTCTGCGGGCAGCTTTGGCCGAATCCGCCGCTGCCGCGCAGCCCGGGCGCCAGCTCCGAGCCCCGGAGGCCCAGGCACGGAGCGCGGGCAGCTCCGCGCCGTCCCGGCTGCCGCCGCCGGGCTCGCGGGTGCACGACGCGCGCCGGCCAGTGGGCGAGCCCGGCGCAGGGGCCCGCGCGTGTGCGCAGGCTCGCGGGTGCGGCCACCCAGCCCTGGGCCGGAACCACCCGCCTGGGCTCGCGGAGTTCTGGGAATTGTAGTTTGAATGGGAGGACAAACCACCGCTCCAGTCCGCGGGATCCTGGGAGTCGTAGTTTGCTTCGGGAGAGGCGACTGCACTTGGTGTTAAGTTTATACAATTATGGGAGTCCTGATAATAAATGCAAATGCAACTGAAGCCAACAATCAGATGCTATTTATAAAATCAAAAATAAGTCATGCGTTCACGTGCTTTAAACCTCGTAGTACGGCAGGTTACTTAAGGACAAAAGCACCGTTGTCTTGTGCATTCCTCCAATCTTCCTGCCCTCGTCCTAACCAGCCCCGACTGCCCGGCTGGCCGAGGGCAACCAATCCCAGCTCTCCAGGCTGCTGTACCTGGCACGGACCGCCAGCGCTCCAACTATACTTAGGCCCTATGTCTTGATTTATGAATTTTAGGCCTCTCGACATTTTGCTAGGATAGCTTTGAATTTCACTAATTTATCATTTTATTTATTGATTTTAGAGAGAGCAGGGAAGGGAAATATCGATTTGTTGTTCCATTTAGTTATTCATTGGCTGATTCTTATATGTGCCCTGACCGGGGATCGAATCTGCAACCTGGGTTTACTTTCTTACAGTTCTGGAGGCTGGAAGTCCAAGATCAAAGTGATGGTAGATTTGGTTTCTTTGGAGTCTCCTCTCCACATGGACCTGTCTGTGTAGCCTCTTGAATGTCTTCGTCAACAGGTGATTTGCTTCCTTCCAGAACAAATGAGGCAAGATAGGCAGAGGCATAGTGTTGTGACCTAGCTTCAGAAGCCTCACACACTGTTCCTTGTGCAGTGTTCTAGCGGTCACACAGGTCAGCACTGACTCAATGTGGGAGGGGACCAGGCAAGGGTGTGGACACCAAGAGACAAGGATCGTTGAAGACCTTCTTGGCTACAATGACAGCAAGAGACACCATCTGTTCAGTATCTATTATGTGCTTAGCTTTAGATGGAAATGATCTCATTTAATCCTCATTACAATCTTACATAGTAGATCATTTTTGTCCCTAGTTTGCACAGGAGAAAACAGGGTAAAAGTCATTTAAATTTTTGCCCAAGGCCATGTAGTTCAGCAAAAAGAGGAGGGAGAGTCTTAGCTAGGTATGACCCCAGCCCAGCCTCTCCATTCTCCCCCAGGGCTCACCCTCTACACCTTTTCACCCCTTTGGCTCCATCTCCCTCCCTGCTGCCAAGCTCTATAAATTCCTTCAATGTTTCTCCTCCTCCTTTTCCAACCTTGCTTCTACTGTCCCAATTCAGGGTGGTCCTACCTGTATTAGCCATTTCCAGAAAACAAAAGGTTGAAAAAAAAAACAAAGGTACATGTCTGTTAAATTAATGAAGAAACTATAGCAACCTGTTAAACTCTACTCATTGTGAAATCAGTTCATCGATCCGGATATTTAAACAAAACTGAGGACTCAAAGCAAATGGAGAGACAGAAAACCAGATCATCTCAATGGCATCTGTGCCCAAGACTGAGAATGTGGCTGTTCTGTTCACGGTCAGGACACTTGAAGACCATCAGATCCACCCTCTACCTTCAGAGGAGGAAGCTGAGACCCAGACAGGTGCGTGGGCAGTGCTGATGGAAATGTTCTGCTTGTTGGAGGTTGTTGGCTTGATGACACCCTAAGGCCACCATGGTTACCCTGTTGACAGCAGGGATCGCTAGTGTGCATACTAGGAGGGGCAGCTGGTGGGACTAAGCCGGTATTTTGTGAGTGTGGCTGCTTGGGGACCCCTGCTTGCCTGGCTGGCTGTAAGGACACCGCACTGATCGCTCAAAGCAAAGGGCTTCCCCGGGGGCTCTGTTCACTGAAAGCTCCTTCTCAGTGAAAATGGGAAAAGGCCCCTGGGAAGAGACTTGTTGCAGATTTGTATAGGAACAGCCCCATCTATGGGGAAGAATAAAGCCTGAGTTATCATCCAAAGATCACTTTGCCCTTTCTGAAAATGAATGGGGCATTTGGAGAAGGGCTGTTCTCAAAGTGGTGCTGTTATAAGACACGCTGTGTGTGTGTGTGTGTGTGTGTGTGTGTGTGTGTGTGTGTG